>BGPR01000157.1:372000-536667 GCA_013235015.1 Araneus ventricosus
TCCGTCATGGCGCGTAATCCTGGATTCTGTAAAATGAGAATAAATCCTGAAAAATGAAAATGAGGCATCCTCACCATTTGACCGCGGGATTCGCGGAATAGAAATTATTCCTTATACCACTATTCGTGCACTTTCAAAGCAGCGCGTTAATTTTAATAAACATATATCAGTAATATTGCAGAACAAAGTCTTAAAAAACATCTTTTAAAACAATGCAAAATTTTTGAGGCAGAATGGATCCAAACTGCTATCAAACGTTTCGAAATAAAGACAAATTCGAAAGAAAACTCGCCCACTTATATATTCAAAAAACTCCAATATTATTACTTTTTTTCGTCATCCGTTCTTCTAACAACCAAAACTTGAATATTTACCTAGCCCAGGAACAGAATTTATCTTGACTTTTTCCCTTCACTCTCGTGCTAAAGCTTTGTTGGTAAACCAACATGATCATTATCCAAAGCTGGGAACATACATCTTTAAAATAGACTCCAACCCTCCAAAATTGGAACCGAGGGAATGACATTTTACAAACCCACTGCAAAGTGGGAAAAGTCGGTATAAAATTTGTAAGAATAATATCAAATATATAGAGAGAATGTAACAAGGTACGAGAAAATAAACAACGGATAACAAGGAAGGAAAAGTTTATGCCCGACCCAATTAAACGGCAAAATATACTCTTTGAAAATAGGGGAGAGAAAGTTAGAAATCTAACGATAACTCCGAGTTAGAAACTTCATATATCACCGTGTTGTGGGAAGTATGCCGGTGGCAAAATAATGCATATCGATGGAATGATTCAGGGGTTCTGTAACTACATTTCTAGGGTGGAGAGTGATGGAGTTTCTTATTTAAAGTTTGCCGACGACATATAAAAATGTTTTTGTCTGGAAAGTAAATGTTTGAAAAAGCAGCATGTTTTTATCGAACTCGCGACACCGACAATTTAACCGAACGAATAGTTTTTCGGCTTGTTTTAAAATGTTTGTTTCTTTGAAGATTTTTCTTAATGTGTTTGTGGTCTTTAAAAGTTTCGTAGCATGTTTTTAAGCTGTCTTCAAACAATAAAATGTACTAGAAAAGAAAATGTTTTCTGTAAAGAGCTATAAGCGGTGACTCTATTTAGTCATAGATATAATGCAAGTTGGATTCGCCATTGCAAACGGGCACATTAGCTTAAGTGAAACCAATTTTATTTCGACGTGGATAATGCTTCTACTTCATTGTGAAATTTAGTGAGGAAAAGGGTAGGACTATGATATAATTTCACCGCCATTACCATAAAAATTACATACTTTAATCATTCACAAATATATCACGCGTGTTAATAACTCTATCCAAGACGATTTATTTATGCATTTATAAGTTAATTGCGGCTTTATAAATAATTTTATTTCATAATTTATAATATAAAACATAGCTTAAAATTATTTATTTACTCATCTGTGAAGCAGAAAATGCATGTGACTGTCTGTCTAGCGGTCACAAGAACTCTTCCTAAACGGTGAACGGTAGCGACATGAAATTTGCGCACTTCATTCTGGGCTATATTTCTAGGTCAGCTGTGTTATTTTCAAAATTAAATTAATTCTAAAGATATTTAATTAAATAATGATCTTTCAAGGTTATTTAGTCTGGTATCTATCGAAGAGAGAGGAACCAGGGAGAAAAAAAGTGTTTTACCGGTCTATCTGTCACAAGAAGTCTTCCTAAACAGTTAATAGCATAGAAATGAAATTTGAGCATACCATTCTAAGGTCCATTTCTAGATCAATTATGCTTTTTTAAACTTTCAAAAATTATTTAATTAAATATATTAAGAAGTAATTAGAAAATTAAAACTATTTTCGGCGTTTTTCTCTAAGTGTTCGCCAATAACTGCTGAAATATATATTGCACGAAGATGATTTATATAAAGTCTTATAGAGCTGAAAATTTTCCTTTTACTAATTTGAATTTAAATGGCATCTTGCGTTCTTTTTCCCCAATTTTAATGTACATTTCGAAATTCATTTCAAACACAATTTGTAACGATGATTTCTTTGTAATTATATTCAAACCGAATATTTTTTTTTTATCAAATCTCCCATTCCTGCATTTTTATACCTCTGTTAAGGTTATAACAAAAATTTATAGCTTTCTTTGAATATTAACAGAAAGGCAGAATTTTTATTTCGTAGCATGTATATGTTTCAATCTGTTTGCACAGCAATCCAATGATGATAGTTAATTACTATCCCGATGCGATGCTTCATTTATTTTTGAAAATTTTTTAAATGATTCTAATGAATGTGCGAAGTCATTCAAGGTTATTGAATCCGGTTCCGAAAGGAGAGGACCTAAAGAGAAAAAGAAGGAACACTATCCGGTGTTTTTTCGATCATGCTCACAGACACCAAAAAGAAAAGTTTGGTACTTTGGATGATGGTAATAGAAACCATGTTATTAAGGGGCATCTATAGACGACGTAGTAATGATGGGGAAAGGAAAATGGAGTTCCAAGGATTGCTAGACTCATGCCATGTGGTTCAAAGTGTGGAGACAAAAGGAAGTACTGGTTGAAGGGTCAAACGAAACGGAAGAGGACGAAGGAAGATGAAGGAAAGATGCTGCTGCGAAACACTGTTTAATCAAGTTTAAATTTTTACAAGTGCATAAACTTGAAAATATTTTTATCCCGAGCAACGCCGGGTTTATTAGCTAGTTTAAGTTATAAAAATATCAATTCTTGTTACATCACAACCATACGACAGAATTAAATTGCACGTGTCAGCTATCATCGTACTACATGTTGGCTTCTGCTGTGATGCATTACGTCTTATTTTACTACAAGATAAAATGATCCAAAAATTACATTCATAACGCCCATTTGATGCTTACCACCAATCTATTGCACTATTGCAGCTATTTTTGTTATTTATATTATGCATATGTTAAGTTGTAGATATTATTATGTGCTATTGTAAATGTTGGGAAGGATGCATATGCTCTGTGTGCTCGAAAAATATGAAACTGAATACACTCCCCATCAAAAGTTAAGGAACAACCTGTTTCCTGAGCCTAAATTGCAAACAAATTAAAGCATGGAATTTGGTTGAATTGTTTGTTATGCAATTTATGGACAAAATTTAAAACTTTGAAAAGCATTCATAAGTTAAAAATTCGGAACTTAACTGTTCCATAAATGGCCATTGATAGTGAAAACGATGAAATTAAAATTTAACTGAACGAAAGGTTTAATAAATGTTATTGAATGAGGGATATGCCAATCCATAACTCAAATACCCTCTTGGCATGGCTTTTCCATGCTTAAAATTATGTTGCCCATCACCAGATTAGGAAAAAAAAGACCGCAACCGGAGCAAACATTCTTCTACTTCATGTACAGGTCCAGATTGAGGACTTTGATCATCAACTGTATCACTAAGTTTGCCCAAAGTTACTTGATAGGGTTGAAATAGGGAGATAGAGCTCATCAATCCATTATTTCCAGATTCTGTTACTCTAGATATTCGTTTACGGCTATGGCACGATGAAAGCGATTATCATTCATTAGCACTGAAAGCATCACAAATGGTATCAGCACATGGTCTTGTGTATGTATCAAGAATATCATCATTTCTCTCTAGTTGGAGATCCTGCATGGACCATTTGGAGGTCAGAGTAGCCATAAGAAGACACTTCTTCACAAACCATGAGCCCACCTTATTCATATTCATGTCTTTCTCTAATGTGAGACTGGTTGTATCTTTACCCCTGTTCTCCAGATGAGTGTCCGACCAAAATCATTTCCCAGAATAAACCTGAACTCATCTATAAACCGTACTGACCTCCAGCTCTCTCTCTCTCTCTCTGATCCCAGTGACACACTCTTTAGCCCAACAGAATCGGACACATATCTGCAGTCGATTGAGATAAACACACAGAGATGGTCTTGGCAGATAAAAATCTCGATTAGTAAGACGTCCTCGCGCTGTAGTGGAAGATATTCTTCTCCGTATTCTCAAAAATGATCAGGAACAAGGTGAGATACAATAGTGTTTATCTTTCTTCGGACTATAAGAAGTATATAGTGATCATCAGATGAGATTGTTTCACTTTGGCCGCTGCGATAGGGCTCCTTGTAACTCAATTTTCTCGTTGGAAAGGATTGTAAATTTTATGGATCACACTCCGAAAGAAGTTGCGTTGCCTTGCAGCATCAGGTTATGATAAGCCCAATTCCATCCATTTGACGACCCCTCTACCTTAAATAAATCGGATACTAGATTTCTCCTGGATACATCTAACAACAGTTCACCCCCAAAATTGATGGCTAACAAACGTTATTAACTAACATGCATTTCAACAAGGACCTAATGTGAAAATTAGAGATACGATTCTTTTATGGCGCATTTCTTTAAAAAATGTTTACTTTATTTTTTAAGAACTAATTTAATGCATGTAACTAAGTTTTCCATATCAAACAATTTTTTTGTTTTCTTAACCATTGATCGTCGAAGAACAGGCTGTTCCTTAATTTCTGTAGTGGAATGCACAGTGGGTTGCCAATATAATGTGAACACTTTAAAGTTTGCATATTTTTTCGAATATCTTCCGAAAATCTGCATGGAATTTCTTAGAATTTCGGGCATGTAAAGATTAGGCTTGAACTCGCATTTCGCAGTGAAGATTCGATCACGAGAATATTTAGAGGACCGACCAGAAAATAATGAAGACAAAAAAATTTCGACTCATCCCGTTTCAAAGAAAGCTGATAACGAGATGAAACTTTCATCAATGGTTATGTTTGATGTGCATAATATATTCATGCATTCTCGGAAAAATGGAATAAATATTTGGGAAGATATAAAGGTTTCTTAAAAAAATTCCAAATATTTTCGCATGTTTTTTGCTTATAACTTGCAGAGTTTTAAACTAAATTATATGAAACCTACAGAATACGTGACAATAAGTTAGAAAAGCATTGTATTAAAATTTTAAGTAAATATTTGATATTAAATTAAATATGAGTATTTTTAGTAACTGATTTTTTACTGCGCATGGGCAAAATTTAGCGTAATTTTACTTTCATGACTTAAGAGCCAGATATATAAGAAAACTTATATAAAAATTCCAGTTTAATACCATTAGTATTCAGAAAGATATCGGCATTGCAACTTGGTGAATTTCGGTGCACTTTAAGAGAAGCTAAATGATGAAGGTTCTTGAACAAACTGATATTTTTTAAACTTGGAATCTTCGAACAGTAATATTGAATTTTAAGAAATTTGAATATCCTGAATACTCATATATACTTATAAGTTAAATACATATTTTAAATTACAGTTCGACGATTACTATGATTACGATTACTAAATTAACCACCCTATTCATTCAAAGCACATAATATCCGTAAATCAGAAACAGAGAATTTGTGTTTCCAATAAATAAGTAAAATCTTGGTTTTTGTTCATTGTCTTCATTCTATCTATTTTTTCCTAAATTTTACTCTTTAAATTTTATTGAGTATTAATTAAATTATTTTCTGTTATAGTTTAAAATTTAATTTTGATTACTTTTAAAATTTATTCTATTTTTTTCTTGATGATTGTTTTTATGCTCTAAAATCTTAGTTCATAACAAATAGATCATTGCAAAAATTACTACATTCTGACATAAAATTCAAATAATTTCATATAGAATTGGACTTCAAAACAATGTGAATTGTAAACAAGATTCATCAACTTTTTTTTTTCTTTTTCTGCATATAAGGAAATCATAAATTAGTTTATGCTTTCAATCGTGCAAATATTTCTGCACATTCAGAAACAAGCGGTTCTTTTTAAATTCTTTTAGAATGCAAATTAAAAGATGCAAAATTAATACTTGTGGACTTCAAATGGAATACATTTGAAATATGCAGAAATTAAAAATTCAAAGTATTTATGATAGGATTTGACATCAAAGCAATACAAATTTATAAACAAGCTTCATTTATGCTTTTTGCTTCTCTTTTAGAGCAAGCGTAAAGATTTTTATTTAAGTTATACGTTCAAAATGTGGAAAAATACCTTCTGCATGTTTAGAAATAAACTGTTTTATTCATTGTTTTAAAAACCTACAAATTAAAGGATATGAAAGATAGTATTTCTTAACTTCAAATGGAACATATTTAAAATGAGCAGCATGATTCCAAAGCAGTAAAAATTTGGAAATGAAAATCCATTCACTCTTTCTGCTTCTGTCTTTAAGCATAAACGAAAGTTTTTATTTTAGATTGTAGGTTCATATGCACAAAAACTTATGTACATTCAGAACCAAAACTGATTTATCCTCCCACAAACTAACTAAGCAAATACCAGAACCAAATTAATCTTTTTCATCTACCTGAAAACATTAGATGTTAAGTAACGATGTTCATCCACGCAAAATAATTCCATGCACGGGTCAGTAAATTAATTACTAACAAGCTGCTTTAAAAAAAAGTAAGCTTATTTCGATGGAAACTCCTCGTTGCGAAGTGCAGCACTCCAGCAGTGCTTCATTCTGATTTTTATTAAACTTAAAAAGCCCGACTTAAATATCCAGCAAACGGAAATTCAATTTCAATTCCTTGAATTAAAAAAAGAAAATGGACAAAAAGAAGAAACGTTTCGGAAGGAAATAACAGCAATTCACCGCCGTGTTATTAAATATCCTTTCTTGCGAGCCCTTCTGTCCTGTTTTTTGTGCGGTCATCAATAAGCCGACCAAATTAGCTGCGGGCGCCAGAAGTTACGGTTCTTAATTTCCGTTCCGCGTAACGTTAAAATACGCTTAATGAAAAAATAAAAAATGTTGAGGGGAAAAATTCTGGAAAAAAAGGAAAGAAACACCGCTCGATTAGCTGGCACCTGAGGGGCTTCCTTGTCCACGATGGTTAGCTTGAAAGACCTACGAGATTTGCCTCGACAACCACATCAGGGGTCGTAGCTAAAATTAGCTGATGTCTTGCTCTAAACCCATTGGCTTTATTCGATAGGGTATGAACAATATGCAACACTGATTTTTTCGCTGTGGTCGACAGACTTTCAGAAGGCCAAAAAGCATTGCTTTAATTTAAAACTTTTATTTTTTTTTATTTTTCAAAGAATCTTAAAAGCTTGAACGTCTTCTTTACATTTCCTAACAGTTGCTTGATATTAAGTAAGCTGTACGCTATTCAGTAGAAGATCTCGCAACAAAAACCTGCAGCTGTCTTTCTCTAAAAGATCGGTCGACTTTATTCTATAAGGTATAAACAGTTTGTAAAGCCTTGTTTTCACGGCATGTGCCTTGGCAAACCTCGAGGTTCGTGCTTGTGGACTTTAGTCGGTCGAATTCCAACCAGTCGTGCCATTCCCAAGGAGCGTGGCTTGGCAAATCTCTCAGCAGCCATACTGAGGTTTGCCATCCATTGATTCACAAGCCTGTCATGTCCGAGCATTTACCGACGTTTCATGGCAAAGGTGGAGTCGCCTCGAGCAATAACTAATCTTCAGATTCAAACGGCGCGAGATACACCAAACCTTTAAAAACGCCAAACCACATGTCGTAGGAACAAGGCTTAACACCGATCTCTTCATGTGGTCTACAGTTCTTTAGAATGCCACGAACCATGGTTTTCATTCATAGTCTTCCTTCTTTTTATTTGTCAAAAAATCTAAAATACTTGAATGGCATCTTGACGTTCAGTTCCTCGCTCTTGACCAAACAGTTGCCTGCTAATGAAGAATGACTTATAACGCCGTATTGTTGAACATCGAACTCGAAAAGTACTACCACCACTTAAAATTTGTACTTTTTTTTAAACAGCTTTGTGTTTAGTTCTGTTCTAAACATGTCTTGATTTCTATTGGATATCGTATTTTTTTAAATTGTTTTTTTACTGTCTGTAATCTGCCGTTTCAATGACTATGAAATTATTTTTTTAAATTTTCCTTTTCTAAAAAAATTGGAAATAGTCAATCAATCGCATAACATTAAAATTGGAAGGAAATATATTCAACCATTAAAACTAAGTAAACACGAACATATCCAAAATTTTCTGATTTATTTTCACTGCTTTCTTTAGAATTGGTTCTGAAATAACAAACAAATAGTAAGACCTAGTTAGTCTTTTCGTGATTGTTAATTATAAAAGTTAATTCTTGATTGGTGCCAAAGGTTAAAATTTAGATTTATTATTCAATTATCAAAAGAACACTGGATGCTGAAACATGAATACAGATAATATACATTTTTTGTTACACTCATAGTAATGCACCTAAAATATAATTGGCCGAAGATGAATTTATAGCTGAAAACATAATTAGTACAATTGCTATTGTGAAAATAATTAAAGGGATTAAAACAGAATCAAAATTTTAAATTTAAAACTTTTTATTTAACAATTTTATATTTTAGAAAGTTACTGCCAACAACATTTTAAGTTAAGAAAATAGAAATAACAAAATTATACTGATGCACAATTCAAAAGACATTTTGTAAGCAAATAATGATATATATGCATATATATATCTTTCCTTATATTACTATTAATCCAAAATTTCATAAAAATCCTATTTCTTATCATTCTATCACTTGTGGAACTTCTTCATACATGAAGCAACCTGATTACATTTCCTTTAATCTGTTAAAAAATTACTGAATGTCATTTGTTCAGAAGGTTTCACTTGGATTATTAACAATAATAAACCGGTTATTGATTTCATTCACAATAATAAGAACAGTATTTCTTCTATTGAGACTTTTGACTTCAAAGATCTTTTTACAAGCATTCCTTTAGCCACTCTTCGAGAGGTGCTTAACTCATACTTTTTTGATTATAAAAATATTCTCAATATTTCTTTTGAGTATTGGGATAAATTATGTATTTTTAGTGCAGTGACATGTGCAAAGGCACAATAATCCGAGAAAAGTACCGCAATATCTGGAATCGCAATCTATTGCAGTGTGCGAAGTCCATGTGACGAGGGTAATATGCTCCAGTCAGTGCTTGGACTCGTTTAACTTTTCGTATAGGGTGCAACCGTTTCACCCTTTAACAGATTAAAATGATTTGAAAAGACAAATTCTTTCACTTTCCACATATAATCTGTGATTGGATTTGATTTGCCAAATTCATATTAAAGTTGCTATTAGTTTCTTCGGTATGCGTTTGTTTAATGGCCATTCGAAACTGATTATTAATATTTCACAATTCCAACGACTAGAAACAAATATATAATAATTTTTAATCGACCCCCTTAGCTTCTTCGTTCAGTCCTGCCATCAAAATGATGTAAAAAAGTTCAGTTTCGAGGTGTACTTTGCTTTAAAAAAATGAAAATAAAAATAAATTAAGACATTTGAATCCCAACTTTTTGCTTAATGAGGGTAACGTGAAAAAGTTTCTACCAATTATTTCGATTTCATCGGAATTTTGTAAAAATATTGAAATTCATTAATTACTCTTTGATCATTTAAAAGAATCTCCAAATATAAACATATCTTTAAGGAATGATTTAGTAAAGAATACACACTGAGGTTCATTGAAAAAACATTAACATACCTGAGTAAAATTTGAAGATATCCTTTCATTTGTTTAATGACATTCATTAATGAGAAATTTTGTAATTAAATAACTTTTATAGTAAAAATGTGGAGTTAGATAAAGTTAAAGAAAATGTAGCACCGTTTTTGTTTTAAGACTTTGGAAATTCTGCAAATGATAAGAGCAAAAAAAGCAATAGCCATTTTTCTTGTGTCAAAGCAATAAATGGTCATTTTTTAAAGATTAAATTTAACCCAAAGCTTTCCTAGGCTGTGCTTCATTAATGCAATGCAAAAAACCTCTTTGAAATGGTACTTTTTTCTAGACATACCTTTCGTGAAAAAATATTTTTTTGTTTGAAGTATCATTATATTTAATAGTTAAAGATATTATAGTAAATTCTAGAAATACGCAATGTTAATTTTATTTAACTACTCATTTAACTACTTTTTTTTATCCAACTTGTATTCAAGTCTTTCTATTTTACTCTGGAAATCTTTTTCGGTATGCGCATGAAAATTACACTGAAAAAAGTTTGTTGATAGTTTAATTTTTTGATCAAATTGTTTAAACATAATGTATGATGTTTCAATTAGTGTAACTCATCTTTTTCTTCTTTGCTGTTTAATATGCAAAAGAAATATGACCATAAAAAATAAATAATAGAAAATGAATAAAACAAAACATGATAAAAATTAACGGACTAGTTGGTTAATGGGTTTTTTAAGTAGTTGGTCATTATAAACATAACTACGAAATTATTCGGAAAAAAAACAAGCTATTATTTACTACAACTGCACTCTGTACTATTGCAGCCCTGATTTTTTGAAAATCGTGAACATCTAAAAGGTCTTGAATGCTATAATTATATCGCCTTTCCATTTGCCATCTCAAAATCAGATCTGCCAACTGCTATCTCCTGCTTCATTCTTTCATTGACACAAGTTCAAAAATTAACATCAACATCCAAGTGTCAATATGGAATTATAATCATAGTAATATGATCATGGTCAAACAATTGACACTAAAACAGAATCATTCATAAATACAAAGTTTTCTAGTGATACCATAGACTGTTTCTAAAAACTTTTATCAAGGTCTTTTTCTTTTCTCTTCTGTTATTATTTAAGTTTTATAATTTTTAGTTTTATAATTTATTTCAAAATTTTTCTTTATGTTGTTAAATTCCAATTAAAATTTTTTGACATAAAAATGTGTTCTTCAAGAGACAGTCTTTTGAGAATTTTAAACATTTAAAATTATATCTATATCAATGTCATGAAAATCAATCAATCAATCAAGTCTCTCAATCAAGTCAATCATAAAGTCTTTCCATTTTATCTCAAAATTGATTGATTTTCATGACATTGATATATTTCCACAAATCTTCTTGACTTGCAGCATTATTGCGCATTCGTTGCGTTTGTGTTTTTTATATTATTTTATATATCCCCCTTTTGTTTATTTTCTCTCTATATAGGTTCTCTCTATAAGAACTCTCGGCATTTTTTTCCAGCAGATTTTTTTCTTGACATTTTGTATTATGAATGTTTATGTTGATTTTGTTGCTTTCTCAATTCTGTTATGATTGTTTTATATTTGTTATATGTATGTAATAATCTCACTTCATTTTATTTCAAATTCTAATATACATTTTAAAGTCTTAATGTATTCCAAAATCACTTTTCTCAAACTCCAGTTTCGTTTTATATCCCGCGCTGGAGGTATATTAAATCTCTCGTTTTGGCATATTTATTACTAAAAGAATATTTTAATCGCTTTCACGCGCACACATAAATCGCGAATTCGTTTCCAGACTTTTCCCTAAAACACTTACGTAATATATTGAAAATAACTATTATTCCCTTCACTTTGATCACGTGTCTATATTAAATCCCTACCTGCAGGGATCTTCTGTTCTCTTTTGGCTTGAAACCTTAAACCAAGATGTACGAACATTCCGTCACTCTCCCGTAATAAAATGAAAATTAGAATATAATTCGGCCTGTTTTTTGTTATTTAACGACTACAACAACGAAAACATTTCATATATAATATTGTGTGTGTGCGTGAAAAAATGAAAATATGTATATTTTTATAATTTCATAAAATAGTGCTGGATCCGGTCTGCTTCCACCTCATGTTCACCTAATCCTATTGCAAAGAACCACAATGCTTCTATATACGGGTGAGAAGTGGTATTATATATATAAATTCTAAAACCAAATTAACCAAAACGGTAAAAGGTTTTTTAAACAAACACAGAATGATAAAAACTTTTAAAATTGTTTTTGCCTCCTAACATTGTTCTAGTTTTTAGAACCAGACGTCATTAACTACAGAACGCAAATAAAGTAAAATTAGGATTTCTTAAAGACAAATAATTTGTTAATTTTATTTTATTACAGTTTTGAAAAAGAAGACCATGGATAGTTTGGAAACCACCTAAGCTATCTATAATAGATCTGACATTCCGATATGAATCACGGCATTTGATATGAAGATGACGTACGAGTTCACTGGTGAAAGACAATGAAGACAGAGGGGAAAAAAGCAGAATGGACGATGAGATATAGCTGGAAATTATCTTGAGACGGAGGGGTGGAAAGAACAGATGAAGTAGAGAAGTCATGTGACATCACTATAAAGGATGAGGTTAGATTTTCCGGCTTTTCTGCCACATTTTTTTTTATAAACAGTCCATATATCTATACAAATTTCTTCTAAAAGATTCTTCGACATTGTGGAACTTCCTTAGCAATAATCAGTTGGGTGGGCCGAAAAAACTCAAAATTTATTTTCGTGTCGCTATACCGCGAAAATGTTGCGCATTGGTGAGAAATTAAACGAGGAGAAAAAAGTAAAGAAATTCAGGAAAAGTAAGGAATCTTCCGTTCTCGCAGCGGCCTTGAAAATCGTAAAAATTGACGAAAATCGACAGTTTTTTAATAATTTTTAAAACTTCACAAAATTTCTCTATCTGTTTATTATAGCATTAGTTTTTAAGTACTGATCTTCTTAAGAGTAATAATATTCATTCCATCAAAATCGGTCCAGAATTTCCGATGGCACGTTCCCTCCAGTGTTCCTCCAAAATATGTAATGTTACTTTAATAACAATTTTTAGTTCCTAAGCATGAACATAATATTCCTACATCATCTTGTCGATGATCGGCAACAGATCGATTTATATGCATGACAAAAAGTTATTTAAGTCTACAAATATATCAACTTCATATATTTTCTTTGCTCATTGTCACACAATGCAAGTCTAAGCTCCAAAATTACAATATTATTTGTTACTTAAGAACAAATGGCAAGAATGGAGAAAATAATTTTAAAAAATTAATACACCTTTAAAGAAACACTTCATCTATGAAAACATCGTTATGTCTCTGAAATTTCTTGCTTGGAAATTTTCTCTTTCTTCTCACCAGATGATACGTGGAAGTCTGATTTCTGGGAAATCAAAGAAATTGCTTACCTAATCCCAATTTTGATGAAAAAGCGCGCAGTAAGGATCAGTGGTATCTTCCAGGTATTGCAGCTGCCATAAAATCGCCAAAGTTATTGAAATTTTGGGTATTCTCGATCATTGCCAATTATCACATTCCATGTGGGTAACAACAGCATATAAAGTACTTGGTGGCTTTCTTTTATTTAAAGGAACTTTTTTGTAGTCGTCTATGGCACAGTTGTTAAATATTAAAACCAGAAAATAGTTCACAGAGTCCAAAGCACGTATTTAAAGGAATTTACATAACTTGTTACTTTTCCGAAAACTTACTTTAATCTATTGGCCTCGTAAGCGAATGCAATGCATTCTTTTGCCTATGCCGAGTATATGATTCTGATCATGACACTGGATGAGAGGAAAGACATAAGGGAAGTAGGTATTAAACAAATTTTAGAGACGAGGCAGTCAGTCAAGGAAAAAGGAAAACGGCCAAAATTTCGGGATGCTAAAGCTCAATTTTTAATCTACGGAGTATGCTGAAATTATTTAAATGTATTCTTGTAGTTTAACTCCTTCCCCGCTGTTGCGAAACATAATCATTTCCCCTATTCGGTCTGGTGAAGTATCTGAATGGAAAGTTTCCATGTTCCACAGGCAGTTGAGCGATATGTATCAGAAGCAATGTGTTTAAACCGAGCGTGTGCCCTGGGACTAGTAGGCAACACACCCAGATGATTTATGTGTAGATCAGAAATTGTTAGTATATTATAAAATATAGACAAATTTATTTCCTGTATTCCCAAACCCTTCACCTCCTACAAAACATTAGACAACAAATAAACAATTCATTGTAGTTGCCTATATTAAAAATAAATAAACAGCAGTACACAACATACAAAATTACTCATACCATATTTAATCATTTGAAATACTTCCCACTGCGAAAAAAATTGAACCCCTTCGTTTTTATCTTTCGACAAGAGTGTATGTTTGCTTAGAGTATCTTTAATAAAAAAGTTCTAACTAGAAAGTGGATTAATACATCGGTATCCTGATTTTTCTTTGTGAAAGCACATCAGACTATAGAAAATTTAATTTACAAAAGCTTAAATCCATATTTATCTACAGGCTCTGAAAATCCAAAGCTCAATGGTGATCAGAAGGATCTCGAAAAGTTTGTTATGCGATGTTATTGCCCACAATATTTGAGTTTTCCCATAAATCAGACTTTTAAGTATCATTTGGTGAGAAGAAAGAGTGAAATGCCATGCAAGATATTTAGAAGACATAATGTTTTAATAGATGAAGTATTTCTTTAAAGGTGTGTTAATTTCTTAAAAATTATTTTCTGCATTCTTGCCATTTGTTCTTGAGTAGCAAATAATATTTTAATTTTGAAACTTAGTTTTCTGCATTGTGTTAGAGTAAGCAAAGAAAATAAATGAAGTTGATATAGTTTTAGACTTAAATAACCTTTTGTTATGCATATAAATCGATCTGTTGCCGATCACCAACAAGATGAACGTAGGAATATTATATTGATACTTAGGAACTAAAAATTTTTATTGAAGTAATTTTCACATATTTTGGAGGAACATTGAAGGGAACGTGCTATCGGAAATTCTGGACCGATTTTGATGGAATGATTATTAATACTCTTAAGAATATCAGTACTTAACATCTAATGCTATAATAAACAGGTAGAGAAAATTTTTAAAGTTTTAAAAATTATTAAAAAACTGTCGATTTTCGGCAATTTTTACGACTTTCAAGGTCGTTTGGGAACGGAAGATGTCAATCAATTTCCTTACTTTTTTGTCTCGTTTTATTTCTCACCAATTCGCAACTTTTCCGCGGTATAGTGACATGAAAAAAATTGAGTTTTTTCGGCCCACCTTAATAATCAGCCATCAGATAACAGCATTAAATGAAGTTATTCCTTCGAGGTTGGGGTCCAAAGTGCCCAAGTACTCCACTAAAATATCCGTCACTCGTCGTCGACATTGTGGATGCGTAATTAGTGTGTCTACTAAGTTCGTAAGGAAAAAGTTTATAAAAATTAGAACTTACCAATATAAAAGGAATAACTAGAAAAATTATTTTCAAAGATCTAAAATTCTTTATTTATTAAGAGGTTAGCATTTTATAAATGCTTGATGTGAAGATTAAGACACTTTTTTTAGAGGTAGTATCAATTACAAAAGTTTCTTGAAGCTAAATATACATTACACACACACTCTAAATTCTTCTAATTTATTGCTTTCAATATAAAATAATGTATGTTTAAGAAATTTACACTTATGTATGACTCATTAATTTATATTCGAAAACATTTTTAACCAGATTTTAAAATTTTGTTGAAGATAGTTAATCATTAAAAAAAATGTTTCTATTCTATTAACTAACATTTTTATAAGCAAGTAAACAAAAAAAAAATTCTTAACAGATTTTTCAATTTAACAGTATGTAGCAATAAAAATTCGTCCAGAAAACTAGTAAGAATTTTATCCAACCTTTTATTCAGAAAAATTTTTCTCAAGTTAGTAGAAATTCGTAACCAAAATTGAAATTTTGTACTTATCTGAGGCTTTTGTGACTAGCAGTTACTTTACTTAACTGTTTCTGGTGTTTAGTCCAAAGAATTGTAGTTTATTTATAGATGAGTAATAAAGCTATAATTAAATGTGGGATGAAAATACTTTTGTATGTTTTACCGGCAAGGTATGAAAGCCGGCATTCGATAGAATACATAGGTATTTTAACCTTTGGGCTACGGGGACTCAAACCAGAAGAACTGCGTTGAATGCGGGAGTGAAATTCTCACTTGTGTCTGATGTCAGCAGTTGTACCGACCCGCATTCAAAGGTAAAAAATTTTCTGGTACAACAATTGTTCCGCCCGTAAGGAAAAGGTTAAAGAATGGCGAAAACTGGCCGGCAATGTATATGAAACGATTAACATTTCACACATTTCTTAGACCTTCTATAGAATGCCACCAGCAAAATATGAAATACATCGCAGATTCGATTTTATAAGAAATAAAATTAAGTGAAATTTCGAAATAAAATTATTTCTTTAATAAGAAAGGCATAAATTTTCTTCTGAACAACTTTAATTTTTCTTTACGTATTTTGAATAATAGCCTTATCATGAACTTTTTTCATATTTTGCCTAAATAGAATTTCTCATTCTAGAAAATGCCGAGGGAAAGTATGCAGTAATTCTCGTTCTTCATACTTTGCCTGAAAACGACGGGCATTCTATAAAATGCCTAGGTATTCATTCTATAGAATGTCGTCGTTCCATGCATTTCCGGTAACATATAGACAATGAAAATGATTATTCTAAAATACATTTTCAACTGGAAGTTTGAAAAATAAACTATCTGAATGTGAATGACTATTTTAGGAAAAGGCAAATGAAAGCAACAACAAGGTTTCTTCAAATAACTATTTATTATGTGTGAAAATTTTTTAACATTGATGTATATACAATTATATGACGTATCTTTCTCTTGAATAACCTTTGAATGTATATATAGTGTGAGCAATATAAGTAAAAATGATAATACTGCAAGTAAACACAAAACAATCAGTTCCAATCTCCAGTCACTGGGCATTACACACATTCTCTAATTCACTTCTCAAAATATCATATGCTTTTGAGTAATTGGTATTCTTGAAACCCAATTAAATTATTTGAACTAAACTAAAACAATTGTATCACGCTATGTTCGTCTTTTAATCAAAATTCAAAATATTTCGTAGAACTTACTTATCAAATTATTACTGACAGATCTGAATTTTAAAAGTTTGGAATTGAATTAATCCTGACTATTTCAGTCTCATGTATTCGGAAGACATAAAATGTACCATTTTACCAGTTAACTAAGACTTTTAACATGCTACAATTTTACAATATTGATTTAGGCAAATTGTATTTTGTGCATGGTTTTATATCAATGAAAAATGGCAAAAAATTTCTTGCATTGATAAACCATGCGCATAATTTCAAGAAACGTACGTGTTTCGAATTTAGTTATTAATATATTGCAAAGGGTTATGGAATTCTTTACATTAAAAAAAGAGAAAATTCAGGTATATTCAGTGTTTTGTGTAAATAAATATTTTGGATAATTTTTCTATGTCTCTATTTAACATTTAGAGCTAAAGAACTGTTACTCGAATCTGAATATTTCTGCAAAAAATGCATATGTCATTAACACAGTGGTCCCCAATGATATATTCATTGTATTCTTAAATGTTTTTTTGCAACTAATATTTTAAAATTACGAAGAATATGTGATTTTTTTTAAGTTTTGAGTTATACTGTTGAAACAATATTGAATTTTTAAAAATATCTTGCCTGGCTACAGAATATTGAAAGAAATAAAGTGTTTCGTGCATGATATTTACAACAAACGTTTTAAAATAATTTAACTTTTATAAAACAAGTTTTCATCTTTTACAAAGGATGAGATAACAGTCTGCATTATATATATTACCGAAAATTAAAGAACATTTTTACAATTGAAACTTGTATTAAAATATTCAACAAAATAATAAATGAAACTCCTGAAATTTCTGTCCAACATTGTATTTCAAATTTTCTAGAATATAAATGGACTTATTAAACTAAGCAACTAAATAATCCGATTTCATATAATTTCTGATTTCTTAAATTTTTTAAAGAGATCAAATCTTGCAAGCTCTTTTCTTTCTGAGATAATTCACTTTTCTAGGTTTATTTCCTCTCAGAATATACATTCTTGAAATCTAGCATTTTTTACACAGGATGCCCAGTCAATAAAAACATACTTTGCTAATCCTCTTTCCAGTGTAAATGTTGGGAATATAATTACATACATGGTGCAAAAATGATCATTTGCCCCAATAGTCCATTAAGTCTTTTAAGAGGCACAGAATGTTCTTTACAGTTTATGCAATTGAGGTTCAAAAGCCATAAAAATATAGCTTTTTCTTTCCTTGTATGTTTCAAGCGTTCCAGACAATATGCTGAAACCGCCCTTGCGTTTGTCTTTTGTTTCACAAGTTCGTATATAAATGTAAATCTAGAGAGATTGAAGGCAGTGTGTCTGTAGAGGTATGACTTAACGTCA
Source organism: Araneus ventricosus (assembly GCA_013235015.1). NCBI lineage: Eukaryota > Metazoa > Arthropoda > Arachnida > Araneae > Araneidae > Araneus > Araneus ventricosus. The sequence goes on from BGPR01000157.1 coordinate 390,115, forward strand.
TACAGCACCCATACCAGGCTGGCATTCTTCTGGTATCTAGAAAAGAAACTTTACAATTAGACACAGAGAATGAATACAGTAACTGCATAGAAGATAAAATAGCATAACTGCCGTATCCTTCAGCGAACTGAGGGAACAGATGAAAAAATCAAGGAAGTATTCTTCTCGCCCCCATTGAGTCATTATTAAGACAGTAACGCCACCACCAAAGTCAAACCTGATTACTTCAGTTTCGAAAAGTTCTAAAAAGCTTTGGTAACCATAGCTCCGTAAGTGAAAACAGTTTTTCGCACTGAGGAGAATTCCTTGCTCTATTTACAAAACAGGTTTTTCTGTCCACCAATGTGATAAGCCCTTGAAAATAGAATATCAAACAGTGAACGTGACCAAATTAAAGCAATGTTGTTCATCATGGATTCTTGAAATTTGGTTAAAGGAGACTGAGCATGCGCAGTACCTTATTGGAGGAATTGTGATGTCTGACATTCTACCTGCAGATATATATGTAATAATGATTTAAAAGTTTCCTACTTTTAAAAACACTTCTTAACTTTTAATTCATAAAATTGTTTCTACTTAAAGTCTAGTATAAAAGTAACTGCCACTTTAACTAGAAGAAGTTTGGATTCGACTGGTTGCAGAATTCGAGGCTTTCCCCTTTTCAAAACTACCATAGAAACTCACTGCGATATTGCAACTTCCTCTTTCACAATATAATTTTTCTTTGGCAAGACGCCCGTTTGGACTTGAATTTTCCGTCATGGCCATGAAGGAATTTATAATTACTCAATCATTAAATAATATTTTTACCTGATTTGATTTAAACTTGTCTGAAGTTTAAATAAACCGTTATTCGTTCGACAAGCCTGTATCTTGATTGGACACATGTCAGTTTCACACCATCAATTGAAATAACCTTTCAAATTATATATATCAATGTCGAATTTAAATGGATAATCGAAAGAAAGTAATAATTTCGGTAAAAGTGTATAGATGCTCATCAGGGGTATAGGGAAATCTATACGAACCGCATTAGAAATATAACGCTTTCTGCGAACAGTGTTAGCTAATAAAGTTAAAAAAAACTCTGCCGTCACCCCGAGCGTTATGATAGACTAAGAAGCTGAATTCGAAAGAAAGACCAAATATTAAAAATAATTTACATACCAAAACTGAGGGATGCAACCAATAGAAGAGAGAACAAAAAAGGAACTGTGCGTGTCGTATTGGGGGCCGAATGTTTTCGAAATAGCAAATTACTTGTTTTCGCGCCTAAGTTCCAAGGTTGGGAAAACGTTTCGATGAAGATACCGATGGAAACAAAGACGATAGCGATGAAAATTGAGATAACGATGGAAATTAAAGGGATAATATAAAATTAAGGGGATACTGAACGAATTAGGGAGATAACGGTAATAGTTAAAAACTGAACATTATTTTTGGAAGATCGACTAATATAAATTATTTTGAATTCCAGTAATAAATGACTAAAATATGCATTTTCGAGGTAATCGCATTAGATCTGTCTGGCTTGACTGACCATGCCTCAATACTAATATTGAACCAGCATAGCTCTAATATGCAATCCTTTATATACATCTTTAAGCCATTAATTAAAGGTTCGTAGAATGAGGCAGTAATTTTATTAGTATTAAGGTTATTTCTAAGATGCTAAATTTGTTTTTTGATTGAATTTTTATCATTGCATGTTTTATTAATTCCTATGAGTTGATTTATAATAGTGTTTTTGTAAATTTTAGAAGATACATTAGAGTTCCAAAAAGTATATTTATTGACGTTTAATTTAAACTCGTTTCTTTTGTCATAAACATCTATTTTTAAAGTATTTTGGCAATCAATAATTAAACCTAAAATAATTGCAAAAAATGCATTGAAATCTTTATGATTGAATTATAATGAGGTCATAAATGAATCTGAATGATGAATTAAAATTTAAAACAAAAGTCCTTTAAAAAATTGCAGAAGAAAATGGCCAAGTAGAGATGAATAGCGGGTTTCTTGTGGGATGCCTTTAATTTGCTGGAAGATATTTTTCCCTTGGAAATAAAATTATTGTAAATACAGTAACTTATAAGATCTTTCCAGAAGGTTACTGGGATGTGTAGTATGCTTTTTTAGATCGTAGAAATAATTCATTAAAACTTCTTGTAGTTTATCTAATGGAATGCTTGTGAAGAGATCTTGAAAATCATAGTTTTCTATTGTATCGATTTTACTATTTTTAAGGAATTCGGTAACTTTACTTTTGTTTTTTATTATCCATGTAAAATTTCTGCCTGCAATAAACTTGAGAATTTTATTGAATTTTGAGAAAATAACTCCAGCCTTCTTCATATAAGTATTAGTAGCTCAAGTTATGCATCCAAATTTTATAGACTTTTTATGAACTTAGGATAGATAACAATGTATGGAAGGTTATTATTTATATTGTGGCATTCAATTTTTTTGTTTAATGCTGATGTGTTTTCTTAATAGTGATGATATTAGATTTGCTATGGTTGTAGGTTTCTGATGATTTTAGTTCTTTATCTAATAATTCAATATAAAAATTTTTTGCATATTATTGCGTAGTTGCCGGCTGCCTTGTCAATAGGGATTATAATGAAATGTTGTTACAGAATTGGGATGCTATCCTTGATACTTCATAAGATACTTATATATATATATATATATATTCGGAAAGAATAAATAACAATTTTTTTATCTTAACATCTGGCAGGGTGTTACAAATCAATTTTCATTACTGTTATTCTGTCTTTGTTATCGACTGTGATGTTGCGTTCTCTTCAAACACACATTTATTAGGACTAAAAATATGACTCTAAAAAATGCGCATGCGCACTAAGAACAGCTCCACCATGTGGTGTGAACTGTAACAATTCAGAGCTGTGCTAGCAAGGAGTGAGCATGTGTGTCCACGCCCCTCCTCCAAATTAACACCTTTTGTTAATAGTTAGTAATGAATGCAAATGTTTATCCTTTGTGTGTATATGTTTGTGTTTTCTGAGTGTAATAAATTTAAATTATTTTAGAAGAGTTAACTTCTGTCATGCGTTAATTCTTTCGTCCAATATTAACTATTTCGGCTTTTGCTCTCCACCTGTTTGTCTCGGGTGAGATAATTTGCACACGGGTAATCGCTGGCTACAATAGTTGGCCACATTTACCCAGCTGATAATCTGAAGTCAAGGATACATGCCTGGGTAGTCGTTTTTAATGTGGATTGGAGAACATTTTGCCTCTGTCTCTTTTTCCCTTTTTGAGCATGAATGAGTTATTGACGTCAGATAGTCGACTGGTAAAGAGTTTCGTTACTGGTGACTGTAGTTTGTCGGAGTCATGAGGCCTGATATTAAGGTCAGTTAATTGTCCTTTTGAAAATAGGGCTTTATTCTCTACTATATTTGTATATCTGGGGTTGACGTTGATCAATACAAGAGAGAAAGTAGACCCGTTTATAGGAATAGGAGTAAATTATTTCTCCAGCTGCATACATGTACTACTTATTCCTGTACTCCTGTTTATTCATTTTCGGTTCACTATTATTGTTTATACGATAACAAATGATAAGCTGACCTATCGCCTATTGCTCTTGTTGCATGGCAGTGATGTGGATATCCCAAACACCAGACTTTTAGTTTTTCTAACAGAAAAGATAATAGTCCACGATAATTCTGAGATTTAAAAACTTCTTATCTGCATTAAGGAAGCATTTTTATTTACTTTATCTTAAAATTAGATAAAAATAATCGTCCAAAAACAGACTCGGAATCCAGGTGATATGTTTCAAACATTAAGATTAATATTTCAAAACTTATATGAAATGGAATACCATCCTTCCCATTTAAAATATGTATTATTGTATCTGCTTCACGCATTTCTTGTTATAATCCTTCAAAATTCACATGCTATTAATAATTTCAAAAGCAATCGTTTTAATATTTAAGGCATCTTTATCTTTCGAAAAACAAATTCCATTCAAATTTATTCAAATCCTAACATATAATTACTTGTCAAAATGAAAGGTAGTCTCAACCCTAGAGATTTGAAAGAAAAAAAAAGATTCTGAAGCACAGCTAATCCATCTAAAATAATGCAAATCGTACAAAGAAAGAATTAATTGAATTGCCTTTGGAAAATTACTATTTAATCTGTGGTGAATGGATTATTCCTTTCTTATTCTACTGTTGCTTGTAACCTCCATCTGAGAGACACCGAATAAACGATAACACAACTTGATTCTCCGCAGAAAAAAGAAATCAAATTCATGGTATCCCCCGTCAGCAGCGATTTGTTCCCAATGATCGGGCGATAGAGCCAGGCTTTACAGAAAAGAGCAAAATGAGAAAAAGGGTGGGATTCAGAGAGGGTGGGGCAAAAACCAAATCATCTTTCTTCTACAGATGCTGGAATGAAATCAATCATAACCGTGGAATCTCTGGCCTTCTTTTTAATTCATTCTTCGTCGATTTTTTTTTCTTTTTCTCCTTTCTTCCCCTTCTGCCTGCAGAATTCCCGTAGATTAGGTGTTCCAGAGATAATGGAGAGAATGTGATTTGATTTTCGCCCAGACATGCTATTTCTTTTTTTTTTTCAGATTGCTCGCTTTCATTGTTTTTTCTTGCCGCGTGATGCAGTTTCTATTGGACCGGATAAAATACCGGGAGGGCTTTCTTTAGCATTAAAGGTTTTTATTATTTGATAAATCTGATAGGACTTAAACTACTTTTCTGAATTGTCGCTACTGAGAATAGAAGTAACAGGGAAATCTAGAGGTGTACGTACTGTAGCCGATAAACGAATAGAGCAACATGTTATGTGTGAAAATTATTCTTTGAAACTCGAAATGAATTTTTTTTTCATATGCTTCTATATTTTTTACATACCTTTCTTTTAAATTAAACTCAAAACTTGAAGAATTTTGCAAATCAATGTTTGATATCAATTTATTATTTGGGATCCATCCTTCCAATATTTTGAAAACCTAATATTTTTAGATCATTTTAATGCTGCTGATATTTAGCGGTTCCGCAAGAAAAGCGAAATTAATATCAACACCATTATGTCGTTCTGTCTCAGTTTTTATATTTTCATAAAAATTTTCGATAGTTTCCAGACTTCGATCATCTTCGAGACACATATTCTGATATTAAGGGCTAACTACATCAGCGAATTAGGAAGACTATTTCGAAGACTTTGTTTGTTTCTGTGCTTTCTACTTCCCCAAAAGTTTATACGCTGAATTTCGAATCACCTTGTATATTTTTATGCAACTTATTGCTGATATCAGTGCATGCTAAATAATTTTTTTTATCATTTGCAAGTACCGTGCATTAATGCGGTGTAATCAAAAAGCACAATGTTTTTCTTAAAATATGAGTTGGCTGTTCGAAACTGTTTATTATTATTATTATCATCATAAAGCTTTATAACAGATCCTCCTTTTTCACTGAATAACAATACTAAACGTTTTCCAATAATCGAACATAAGAAGTAACCCCAACTGTCCATTCTGGAATGACACATGTTGGTATGGACAATACCCGTTAATAAAAGATAGCTAAAGGTGATAGTCGATTTTTAAAGACAGCTTTATGCATCGAATAATGGGTAAGTGACCTTGAAGTAACTACAAAAGCGGAAGAAAAGTGGGTCGCAACATGCCATAGCAACCATGATATATGTTAATGACAGATTATACCTCAATAGAAAACGCTGAGTGTATAAATTTTCAACTCGCATTTTAGCGATGTTGTCCAAACTTCCCTAACTAAAAATTGACAACAAAACCTGCCCATAGCATCTTGGTTAGGCTCAAACGTTAACATGGAATCTCTCACAGTTTAGAAAATAACTTAACAACACCTAAAACAAAACACTTCAAATGGAAATTATAAATTTAACGAAAAGACTTAAAGGAAAACCTTCAAGTATTTAATTATAGATTAAAATATTATATAATGAACTCCCAAATTTAACTGAAATTGTGAAAAAAACTTAAATTTACAAATTGAAAGAAGGAAAATTTTTATTGAACTCATTCAGGATTAAAGGAGTTATTGCTATTAGGTGCTCAGAACCTTGAGACCCTCTCCCACAGTCATGGTTCCGCAAGTCCATGGCACTATTTCAGAGTCATAATGTTTGAAGTTTTATTAAGAGCGGAGCTAGCCTTATTTTTGAGAGCAAATACTCCTTAACCTTTCATCTAAAGCCTGAAGAGTGAGAAAGCAATGTGAGGGAGACTAGAAGAAGGGAGATCAATACACACAGATATCACATGTGATATCTGTGTGTATTGTGTACTGCAGCATGGACTAATGAATGAAAACCATGCTCTAAATATATTGCTGTTAAAATCGTATCTCACATTTTTTACTTGTTAAGGAATGCCGAAGGGACCTTATGCTTCATTCTTGTCTGAGACTATCTCATTTATATATGAATATAAGTAATTTATTTTGTGCAATGCATTACTAATCACGCATACCCTAAACTGGAGCTCCTTAACTCCTTGCCCTACGATTTTGTTTAACATCCTAATTAGATGACACCCCCCCATTTGGGATATTTTTTTTATTATTTAAATCTTTTTAAAATGGTAAAGGATAGTTGAGACATTTAAGCGTGTCCAAATGATTTTTGTATTTAAAATTAATTGTTACGTTGACTTTACAGTATTTTTGATATTTAAATTGGTAATAATTAGATGCAAGTGTCAGACAAGTTGTGAGCGAAAAAATTTAAACTCATCGTAATCGTGAACTTATATCCGTTTCAGGTTGAATGTTCTTGTTTCTCAGTTTAATACAAGTGAGTGACTCAAGAGACTCACCACTCTGATGGCTTTGGAGGATATGACGAGTGGACTGCGGGCGGTGTCTTCTTCGTTCCCGATGACCGTCGTCGTGGCCGGGAAGGTGCCCCTGCTGTTCTGAAAGTCGATGTCGGCGTACTCGGTGGGGGGCTCCAGACGATGCCTCACGAACGGCTGCTGGCTGTCGGGCAGAGCCAGCTCCGCGTATGTGATGTCGTCGTAGGGCTGCAACAACAAAGAAACTGTTGCGTCATCCTGCTATTAAGTTAAAGAGTAAACATGCATGCTGAGTTCCCGAGGTTTTTTCCTGTGTAATGATGATATTTATAGCCATGTCTAGACATATTTAATCAGCTAGTCAACGAGGGGTTAATATTTTTATTAATAAGCCGGAAGGGCCGTCCCCATTTTTTATAATGTTTTCCCATTCTGTACCATAATTCAATTAGTTGCAAAATTCTTGCAAATCTGACATTAGGATTTTCTGTTTAATAATTTAAGATTAAATTTGACAGATTGAAGTAAGAACTTATGAATTGTTGTTGTACTCTCACCGTATCTTTTGATATGTTTCAAAATATCTAGAGAAATAATATTATATTGATGATTTGTATAGATATGATACATTTTGTTAACCCTTTCCGGGCACATGATGTCATTTGATATCCCTGGAGTAACGAGCTTTTCTATGCATTTCTATTCTTAATTTGGAATGGAGAGGGTTTGATGGGGCCTAGATGGCAATATGACCTGGATATAAATGAATAATGTTAATTAATTAGTCTGATTACATTTAAATAATAATCAACTAATAATTTTAAATATGAAGTATTTCTAAGTTGTTTTATATTTTCTTTATTACTAACAAACAATTTAAGCCAGGAAGGGTTAAACTTGAACTTTGCACAAATTAATCCTCTTATTTAATTTCATTTAAATAAATTAATCTGAAGTCAATCTCAAAATATTTTGTTGACTCGAATATTTTTCTTGTATCGACAGCGGCGTAGCGACCCGGAGGACAATGGGGATACAGATGGAACGTAAAAGTAATAACATACCCATATCTCCATTTTTGTTAAGCCACTGATGATGGTTGGGATAAAAAATCATTTTCCAGGTGCCACTTACCTTCGCTATGCCATTAACCATGGTGGCAAAACGTTAATTAGGTTGATTAGTTGACGAACGTTGGCAAAACTTTTTAAAGTGAAATACGGTGTTGAGGCGCAGAAATACCAAGCTAGTTCACTGATGATGACGGGGCCGGGGCGAAAAAATCACTTATGACCCGGGAGCCATTTATCTTCGCTACGCCACTGCGGGTCGACAGGATGCGAATATTATACAGAATCTTTCCGTATATAAAATTTGCAATTGCTTGTTGTGCAAATTTTCGAATCTACCTCCATGGAATGTACATGTAAGCATGCTGCATTCACACCTACCTAAAATGATTTTTTTAAGATGAAAAACTGCTAGCTGAACATCACTTCCTTCATTTGATATATATATGTATATTTTTTGAAATATAATCCAAAATTAATCGAATCATTATGAAGAGTCTGAAATTATTGATGTCGGATTAGTTAGTTACCGTTTCTACATTTTCAAAGCGAGACTGCTGTAAATCAGTGATCTTAAAAATGCATGGTGTAGGATTAGATGCGTTAATCAACTAAAATATACTAAACTTAATATTAAAGAAAAAAGGAACATGTAAGATTATTCTATAAATATGAGTAGTTTGAATTTGTTGTAATTTTAGTATGTATATTATTTTGTATTAATCATTTTCTTGAATGCATCTGAAACAGTCAACAAAGGCAAATCGAAGTAAATAATATTTCATTCCACATTTAAACGAATGTATTTTATCGTAATAATCATAAAATGATGAAATAACATTATTTGGTGACAGATGAATAATATATGTTGAATGTCAATAACATTTCCCTGTAGTCATTATTGTTATTCGTTTGGTAACTAGGATTGTGGCATTAAATATTCACCTCAGTTATAACAAGTCATAACAATAATATAAATTATATGAGCTTCTATATATTGTTATAAAATTTAGAATGGGGATAAAATACATCTGGTTAAACATTGGAATGCTGCAAAGTAATTCTAGGTAAAATAGTTTTTACTTCTAATTTTACATTCGTATTTTGAATTTTCTGAAGTGTAAAGAAAGAAAACATCCACTGACATTTATTGCAAAGTAATAAATATATTTGTCTGAGAAGGAGAATGAAGTATTGTAGAGGCTACTGACTTCAAATATAGTGTTATATTTAAACAAATGTCATTAATTCAAATGCTTCCATATCTTAGCATATTTTTCAATACTAGATGTTCCAATCTTCTATTAATTATTCTAAAGGTTTTATTAAATTTGTAGAAACTGAAAATTACTGTCATACAAGATCTCGTTATAACTCTGGCCTTACATTTACCATTGAGTGAGAACTGTCGTTTTGCGTCATTTATCTTATTTCTTTGATAGCATATTTTTAAATATCTTATTGGTAAAATAACATTGGCATCCATTTTCTGGGAAAACTGCAGAATGATAAAATTTTCAAATATTTCTAGAAATTTATTACACTAACATCTGTTGAAATGCTGAATTGGAATCATAATAGACCATGTGAAAATTATTTTAATGCGCATTTTAAACATTTTCTAGTTTTAAATTTAAACTAATTTTTTCAATAGTAATAGTGTTGGCTTTTTATTGGTTTTGGATAAACCTATTTTTTAAAATTTAAAGTTGAATTTATGGGTTTTAACATCAAAACATTTCGTAGCACAGTAACATGGACATTGAACACACTTTATGTTCTTCTAATTTGGTCTTTGTACTTCTGAAATTAAACGCCAAAATCTTTACAAACAATTAGGAAGAATGCGAGTCTTAAAAGTGCATTAACGTATTTTATTTAATAGTCTCATTGCTTCAATCAAAGGAACCAAATTTTTATTTCAAATAACGAATGAAAGATTATGATACAAGTTTATTTATTGATGATAACCTTTGCCATCAGAACACGAAAGATGAATTCTAAACACATTATAGTTTTCAATTCGCAAGTAGAAATTCAAATGTTAATTGCAGTATTTTCATTCAAGAATGCCACTCTAAGAATTTTGTTCATCAAGCATATCTGTAAATAATTGTAAATTTGTCAACTGCAAATTATACTTTATTCTACATAGTTACTTTGTATTTTAGGGTTAAATCCCATATGAATAAATATAAAAAAATAGTATCCACTTACCTCGCTTGGTACAAAATGTACTCTGTTCATAATGTTTGCGTATGTGTGTTCTTTCTGTGAAACATTTTCGTATATTATTTCACTGTTTGAGTTGGGGGGCAAACTGGAGTAATCTAAGAAGAGAAACAAAATTTGTATTATTCAGTACAGTACAATAAATCTGAAATTAGAATATAAATTAGACATACTTCCGTTTATTGGTATCAAAAACTTTGTTTTATTGGTATCAAAAACTTGTAACTATTTGTTAAGTCATATTTGGTACGAACTATTCTTAAGTGTTATTTATAAAGCAGTTTATTTATTGAAGCCATCAAAATTAAATTGCACTAGCTAATGACAGCATAGTAAGTGCTTTGAAATTTAGAGAGAAATTCGCATTTCGACATGCTTTGTCAATGGAAATAAATTGTATTTATACTGAAACCTCGATAAGAGGAATTAACGAAATTTATTTTGTATATTTTTCAATTAAAATGCTTACATTCCCCTCCCCCGATTTCTCGTTTATAATGGGGGAAAAATCCGCACAGTATGTAATAACTGCGTAGTACTCCAGCTAGTAAATTCCAATAAATTAATTTTTTTCTATCACACTAGTTTATTAGTACTACTATATATGATTATGTAGGAGCTATATACATATGTGCAATTACGATTCACGTTAAAGATACTCATAATTACTCACTCGGAGTTCTCGAAGTGAACTCCTACCAAAACCTGCAGTGCACACTCTGTGCAGAGACCATGTTCATTAATGACGTCTACCACCTCGTCTCTCGCGCAACAGTTTCTTCCACTCTTCACTTCACATCTTTTGGCTGAGAGCCGGAACAGTTACGTGGAGGTTAATGTCATGACACCAAATTTAACGAAATTTGGGACAAAGCCATCAGGAAAAATTAGTTTGTGCTGATTTTAATGCCGACTTTAAACAAATTATATTTGGTTCATGGGAGGATCCCAATTATAGTCATAAAGGATGCATGAAAAAAAAGGAAACACCTACCTAAATACTTAGTTTGAGGCTTAAATACTTTTTGTCCAATCTTAAACAAGTGCTATAACTGTATAAACTTCAATAACAACTATTAAAAATCGGTACATTTGTTGTAAGATCAAAGTATTGAATTTTCTCATATATAGTTTCGCATTATCATTAAACGCTAAACTACTTTTCCTGACAATCTTTGAGTTTTTTTGTTCATCAAAATGCTTCAATGAATGTGTTACGATGTATAATGCTAATTCTAAAATTTTAGAAATTTTGTCACTACATCACAATATTCAATTTCTTTGTTAGCGATTCTTTGCGGCTCCGCATGCATGGAAGCATGCAAAAGTGGAAGTTACATCTAAAGGACAATATTTATTTATTAATAACGGAGACCTAAAAAAAATGGAAATCCCACTTGTCCATGAGCTGAACACAACACTACATGAGTCACTACAAAAGCAATGTCATCTTAATAATAGAGATATAACAGTAAAAATTCTCAGATTCTGGAATGAAAAGTTTTCAGCATTAAAAAAATAGTATTGAGGAACCTTTAATTACAACTAAACCACATTAAGTTTAGACATTGAATTGACATGCAGCTTAAATCTCTGAGGACATGAATAAGTAGTATACAGATGCCGTTACACTTCCGAATGAAGCTATGGAAGTAATTTATTTAAAGATTAGTTTAAAGCATTTAGAATTGCTTAAGTAATTGTTAAGCTGATACTGTACGCATACACATTATTTCTACAAGAAGTCAAAATTAATTACGCGAGCTAATGATAACAATCAGGTAAATGTCTTTCGGTGTAGGAAAAAGTGCGGCAGAAGACATTATTTTGCACCATCTTCGTATGTTAAGTAAGTTCTATTATTTTTATGCCATAAAGAAACGAATTTATGAAATTTATTTTCTACATCATTCACTTAAAAAGCTTACATTTTCCCCTAATCTCTCGATTTTTTTTCAAACATTAAAAAAAGGCACATCATATTTAACGAAATCTGGAGGCGAAACCATCGGGAAAACCCTAGTTCGTGTTAATTTTCTTAATGCCGACTTTAAACAAATTGCGTTGATTTATGGAAGGACGCCAGACCAGAACGCATCAAAAGTTCCTCGAAGCACACCACCTTCGGTTTTTAATCTTCCTTCCCGAAAAGATAATGATTGTGATTTCCATATTCTTGCAATTCAATTTTCGCAATCTACATGCATAAAATGACTGGGAAAGAAACAAAACAGGCTAGCCCCAGAAGATTAATTTTTTCAGCAACGAAAAGAAGACAAAAAAATGGCGATTAATAGGGTAATCGGAAGCGGAGTTTAAGCGTTTTGATGAAAGGAACTGGAGAGTACATCTTTTATGCGATTCTCATGCAAATGGAGCTGATTGGTTGGTTCAAAAATAATTCCTCCTCTTCTTAATGTTGTTGAGGGCAGCGTGCTTTGGCTAATTATTTCCAAAATGAAGATGGATAAATAGGCATCAGGGCATCTAGAAATGAACCCATCGGTTACTTAAAAAGTGGAAGATCTCATTGAGGAACAAATGATCTAACTAATGCTATAAAATTCCAAATTAATTTTCAGCAGCTTGCGTTGATTAACTTAGAAGCTTTAATTCATTTTTAAGTATTAGATTGCGAATTTTTTTGTCTTAACTACGATATGTGTGAGATAATAGAAAATTTTAGACATGCAATGGGTAAATTAAGCACGGTATATCAAATTGATTGATTTTAATTTAATGGTGTTTATTTAACAATAAGGAAAATTAACGTAATAAAATTCAGCATCTTAATTTTAATCGATATTTATAAAGGCATAATTCAAGGCTCGATATTTTCCAAGAAAAAGTTTAGTAGAATGCTGTTAAATATGAATAATTAAATTTCCATACATATTAAAGTTAACATGATTTAAGTGCAGGTGAAGAAACATTTCTGGGAAGAAAATGTGAAACAACAAAATAATGGTCAGAGGGCTCTAGGAGGTATTTGGATTTAAGATAAGTACAGAAAAATAAGAAATAGCCGATGCAGATATGAAGGTTGTTGGAAAAATATTTCTAGACAACTTTTTAGCAACGGAGCTGATGCTTTTTTTATGTAAATGCTTAACAAACTTATCGCAAGTTACCATTTCTGTCAAGAAAATATAAATTAAATGATTTTTTTCTCGGTAGAAAGTAGTTATCAGTCAGTTATAAGTATATTAGAAATTATTCTTCCCATGAAAAATAATAGAACTATACTGGTAAGGAAGAGAATTAATGACTGGTCGACGAGGTATTCGCTCAGATCTTGTAAGAGATCAATTCTCTTCATGTGGAATACGCATTCTTCTCTGCAATAGGAGGTTGCAAAGACATTGGGAAAATTTTTAAAAGTAGAAACAACTGATTGTTTTCAAATGAAATGGAAAAACGGGCATCGTATTAACCTTTAGATATGAGATAGAGAAGTGTTCTTGTAATGTTCTGAAGTCACTAGAAGACTATCTGAAATCTATTTTGAGCGCTTGTATGATTCCCCCATTATCCATAAATTTCGTCGTCACACATTAGAGAATATAATAAGGTAAGAAAGTAAAATCGTCTGTAAGGTGATAAGAGAACAGAAAGTTAAGTTTGCGAGAGTGCTAAAAGTTTAATGATTTCATTGTAAAATATCTTTACTAAACTTTACACAGAGAAATAATTCTATTGGTAAAGCCTCCATACCGTGACGCAAGAAATATAATTAATAAAGACTTTGATATATTAAGATAACTTTTATAAGTTACATAAAACTAACATTGTATTTGAATAATTTTGTGAACCAACCCCAAACTATTTAAGAACAAAGGATGAAAATTAAAAAAATGCAAGGTGCATAATGTCAACTTGTATGGAAAATCTCAAATAGTAAACGCTTGAGAACTGTCATCTTAAAGCATCCTCAACTTGTACCTTATGTCGGTGAGGAGGAGGATGAAAAAAAATTCACTATGACAAATCATTTGGAGATATTCTTTCCAGGTTAAATACAACATGGAAGATGATTGTGACATACATATCGAAGTCCTGACTTGTGAAACATAGGCATTTGAAAGCTTACTGGTGTGCTGAAAATTCCAATTTACATCTATTTAATTTAAAACTCACTAGCAGTATCAGCTAATTTGGGGATATTGCTGTTTTATACTAGGTGAAATAATAGGTACTGTCCTTCTTAAAATGTGTTTAATTCAAAACCGCAAATTTTGAGTGATGACCTTTTGAAATGGGCGGTTTAAATGTGTTAAATTTCTGTCATTTGGAAACATTTTCTGCCGTATTTCACAGAAAAAAAATTCCAACTCGTATTATTTTTTTTTTCTAAAAGACGCATTGGGCTTATTTTTAGGCTATGTCTTATTTTTTCACACACAATTACAGTTATTGATGCAAAATTTCACGCTCACATATCTTTTCTTTATAGTTATGCACGAAAATTTACATTTATTTGAATACAGCCATAATGTCTTCTTCTGTAACATTGTCATAAGGTTGGAAACCCTGAATTCCTCGCGACTCCGCTTCCTGTCAGACCATTGACACTAATATCTCATACCTAATAACTGAGCTCTCCTTAGTCTAGCAGTGGAGTTCTTTATAAGAAGCACTCTTGCCCATGTAGCCTGCTAGTAGAGTATTTTATCCCGGGAGACTTCTATAATTCCTTTCTTATACTAGAAAGGATATATCTTTCTTTTTGTACTGGTCTTATCTGGGGATCAAAATATCATTTCTATTAAATCTGTTATTCAATCAAGTCCTTTGCAATACATGATGCATTGAATACTAGAGATTCTAATTAGTCGCAGCCAAATCCGTTATTTATCAATCGTGTACGATTCGCCACTTCGATTGGTCATTCGGCAATAAGTATGGCTTCCGTTTGACAGACGATCTTAATTAGTACGTATTTTGCGGATAGTGCTTATATTGCGAGCATCCTGAAAAGTCATACCAGAGCTCATTTTCTGATTAGGTCCTATTTCCGGAGAAATAAGGTAGCAAGAAACGTGTTTGTTCATTTATCACTGTAAAATCCAAATAAATAATAAGTATTCATAAAATTAAAAAATTGGGCTAAAAATATGAAGAATAAGTTGTTCTTTATTAAATTTTATTCCTAATAACATTGTTATTTAGGATGCAAACGTTAAGTTTCTTTAGCTTAAAAAACTAATACCATCAGGGGCACCACGAGTACATGGATGACAAGCCGCTGGACAAGTAAGAAGGCTTTCGCTTCCTAGTGGGTAACAATGATGGTATGCAGATCACTTTCCTCCATTCCGATGACGGGACATACCTCCTGCTGGAGGGGTTGGGCGAGTCCCGGTGACGGCCATTAGATTTCCACCCTCAGTTATCGTATTGACTTTCGGACGACAATCATTCATATGACCCCTGTTCAAATTTCGCAAACTCTAATATTCACAAATATGCAATTCGTATTAATTTCACTTAATTCGCTTAACCTGTCAGTAAAGAACTCGTAGGCAACATGTTAGACATATCCCAATAGTAAGTCACATAAAATTCATTGACGTAAACATAGAAGACCAACACATAACACTCGCAGCACAAGACAAGCACAGGACAAAAACCAACAAGAAATCCATTAGTGAGAGAGTTACAGTGTAATATAGTAACCTGGAAGTGCGCGCAGCGCCACCATGCGACATTCGTGAACGCTAGTTACAACAACCCCGGTTGTCAGAGCTCGACTTGCGGTTAGAACGAAAGGTGCGCAGAGCTGTATTTACGCCTATTTTCTACGCCCAAGGCCGAAGTATATTCTGCTCCCCCCTCTCAAAAATAGTTTATGATGTATTAAACTGGAAATTATAGTTTATTTTTGGAATATATAGGCACTTGATACAATCTTTTGTAGTCTTCGAAACGCCTTGAATTTTTTTATTTAAATTTATACTAGTACTTATAAAATAACACCCACAAAAATACTCCATCGAATTTCTTTGGAATATCTACTAGAATTTCTTCATTCGTACTTTTGTCTGTGAATAGGTTTGATGGAAGGGTCATTGAAGTAGACAGATCTTAATAAATCTTTTTCAATGCAAGAGGCCACGGAAGACAAGATGAGTATCACTCGTTAATATTTAATGTAAAGAATGTAAATTTCAAACATTTTGTTCAGCCTTTTCAAATTAATACTGAAAAATTTGTAAATATTTGGTAGTCTTCTGTATAAGCCCCCCCCCTCAATGGCGGATGCGCCTAGGACATGGGCTAGGTTGACCCTACAGGAAATCTGGCTCTGAAGGAGCATAAAAGTATAGAAAAGAACAAACTTTACCATTGCAGAGTGAATAACCTTTCCAGGAGCGGCTCGTGTATAAGAACTACAGCTCTTTTTCAATGCAGGAATTAAATTACTTATTTATTTAGTTTTGTTTGTAATATCTAAATCTATCAATAAAATTAACTTTTGGCGCTTTCAGCTGCGCCGAAAGGTTGGATAAAACCAAGGTTACTTCAGAGAATTTTCCCTATCCGCTGTCTTCTGAGAAAGCTTTACCCTCTTCTAGAACTGGAAAGTACCTTTGTTCCAGTTCCGACTTCTTGAGCATGCGCAGTTACTCTGCAATCCCGGTCTTACTTTTTTTCCAATAGGCATTTAATCTAGCTGGGAACTGTTTTCAGAGTAGCACCGGCGAGATAGGGAATATCGATTCTCTATCCCTCGAGATAGAATATTTTAAAATCAAATTTATTTATAAAAAAAAATTGAAGTCAAAAATCTAATAATAATTGTTTTTTATTAACTGAGTATTAAACTATTGAAAATTAATTAAAAAGATCTTAATTTAATTTATGCAGAAATCATTAGTATGCAGTGTAGAACTTTGCGTTACACGGTGATTTAGCACGAGCCGCCACTGTACCTTTCTATGCTTATTTAAAAGAAATATATATTTCGAGAGTGGTAGAAATGTGACTAGCAGCACTAAAATTCTAATGTGAAGGAAAGTGATGAGTTCAAGAGGGATCTTTGATAGAAAAATTCAGTGGAGTGATCAAACATTTATTCCAACAATAAAGCAAATCATTCTGAAGGATTTGGACTTTCGATTAAGTGATGAAAATGACTGAAACATGAACCGAATTTTTATTTGAGAAGACACTATAAATAAACATAAAAATGGATTACGAGAGGAATGAATTAGCATCTAAACGGCATGATTTCCGCTATACGATTCAAACTCACAATATTTTTATAGCTTCAAAATAAATTCCATAAACATTTTTAGAACGAAATCCGTAAGTAGACTCTACATTTTATTTATCATTATTGTTCCACCGAAACATCTTAAGCGTTTTTACCAAAACGAAACTGGCTGCTTTCAAAAAATGAATCACGGAAAGTTGCCTTTAAAAAATGAATCATAAAAAGTCGCATTGTTTAAAAAAAAGCAAATAGGTGAATGAAATAACTAGTTTTAAAACTAAATGTCTCTGAAACTTTTGAGCCGCCGAAAATGTATAGATAGTGGCGAACGCTAGAGGAAAAGACATTCTAGATTTCCTAAACATTAGAAAAACTTCTTTTAACTCCACACACTTAGGAAAGAGCCCGTCCACTGCATAGGAAATGGGACTTTAAAACCCACGAAAGAAGAGTCAAAATAGAACAAAATAAACGGAAAAAACAGCGTATTACGACTAAATCCAATCCCAAAAGAAGGACTTTAACGCTGGGCTACGTCACGTACGGCTTTAGGGTCGAACTACTTACTTGCGGCGCACTCACCGGTCGTAAATAAGCCCTCCAAAACGCGAGATTTTATGCCTCGGGCGTATGAATGCCGACGCCATTTTATCGAATGTCAGTAGCTTTTGCAAGGTCCTGCTAGTCAATAAAATTTTATCGTTTATTATAAAGGACGTTATGTTGACTGTTGCACCAGCTGTTTACACACATTCGAAAGTTTGGAAGGGAAAACACATTTTTGAAACCTTATTTTATTTCATAAAAAAAATTTGCTGCTGCTTTTTACTTGAAAAATGTTTTATGCCCTTTTCCCCCCTTTAGCATTACCTTTTTTGCTACAACCCCTATATTTTAAACCGATTATTTTTTTTTTTTTGAATACTTAACAGTTAGCTTGCATATTTAGTTTTCTTCCTTCCAAATTATTCAAGGAAGGAAATATATATATTAAATGAGAATCTTATCATTTTCAATCACAATGTATCTATTCTTCAAATACTTTACGTTTATTTGGAATTTTTTTTAACATGAAATGATTATGGGGTTTGTTTTCATCTTTTAAGTACAACTTATTGTGATTACTTGGATAAATTTATGTTTTTTTACCTTTTGCATATGGTCACATACGTGTAATTAATTTAGAAATGCGTGGTTAACCTTTGGATCTAGAAACACCTATTAGTAGTATTTAGAACAGAGTCAAGTGACGTCAAAGCCACATGACAAGCTTCGCAGCGAATTTCATGCGATAACTAGCTATAATTTATAGGCTGTGCTGTGACGTCACGTCTTTTTTCCTCCTGCAAGCGATAAATTTTAAAGTATATTGATGCGATGAATTTTACGTGCGCCACATAAACATTAACCTATTATATCTCCTCAATTTACGAACTTCAGTAACGGATTCCGAGACAACCAGTTTGGACGATTTTACACAGGAAAGGGGTGTCAGGCAGTGAGTCATATGAGCGCATTTCCGGAGTTCTTTGTTAGATCACGCTCAGTAAAATGTAAACATTACCCTTCCATTCTTCACTTTCCCCCATTTTGATGAAAATAACTCCGCCCGGCGCATGCGCAAAAGCGCGGAGAGTTTCCGAATCCGTTGCTAAACAGTGCTCATCTTACGACCACAAAAATAAAATGAAACATAATTTCAGTTTGTAAAAATTTAGCAATAAATTTATTTTCGGATCCGGTGATAGTAAAGTCCCTGGGTATTTTTCCACTGAACTTTATGCATGTGACGTTACATCCTTCGACACGTGATCTGCCGGAGGCAGCCATTGGTCAGTCTTAAACAGCTGACTCAGAACTGCTTTTATTTCTGAGTCTCATATAGGCCGATCGTTTTGTTTATTCCTCCACAGCTGTTTTTCTATACTCTCGAACCCAAACGGTGCATAATGTCCATTCCACACCATGATCTCAGGTTGATTTGAACCCGATAGGTGCGCGTTTAGTCATCTACGGTTGGCAATTCTTTGAATGCAAATAAAACGTGTTTTCTTTTTTATATATACGCAACTGCGGCGACGGTTTGTTGACATGTCTTTTTGTCAGTTGCAGATGATAACGGGAGAATGATATACATGCACGAGATCGGGTTATATTTTCTGGCAATATTTTTCGTATTAGAGAAGTATCTTTTAAACTTATTTTATTGTTTTGATTACTCCAGTGAAGAGTATTATGATTTGGATTAATAATAATTCATTTTTAAGAAAACCTGATCTCGTAACTGTGCCACCTCTACGAACTTTTCACTGTCAATTCTGCTAAAGGTGTTTAACACACTCTCGTCGATAACAGTACTTTTGGTCACAGTTCATACAATAGATTGCATATTAGTATGTACAGTGATTATATGCATATAATATTGAATGTTCGTGTTTTATGTTATTTTATATTATTATAATTTTATAACCCGCTTGAATGAAAAAGTGTTGATAAATTAAATCGAACTTACGTCCTAAACGGAACTCGGTTATAAGCCGAAGAGGACCTGTTCATCATTTTTGAAATCTGCCTAGATTTCACGTGTATTCTTTCTTATTGTTGTTTTTTAACCCTAAAATGCCCTGTGTTGTCTTTAAGCAACGTACCCAATTTTGTTCTCTAAAATATTCGGAACAAGACTGAAGCTCTAAGGCCTGTTGTTACCAATAGGTTAATACTGAAATTGTTATTAAAACAATTTAACACACATAGATGGCAGTCTGAGTGCTGATGAGAAAAGAAAAATAAACTGAAGTTATTCATTCGCGGGTGCATCTCTTTTGCTTTGTTTGAACGCTTGAGAATACCACATTTCATTCTACAATGTTGAAGGAAATTCCTTATTCTTATTATTAATTCTTAAAATTCATCTGTGTTTAATATTACAAAATTTTATCAAGGACATTTTTTCTCAACTATAAAATCCAGTGTTGCCAATTGAAAACAAACGGCTTTTTTTGCCATAAACCGTTCTTAAAGCAAAATAGGATTTTTAAAAGTATTTTTCACATGTGTTATATAAGAAATGAAAATCAAAAGACATTTTTAAATAAATTTTTAGAAATTCGGGCATTTAAGGGTTAAGATTGTTTTGTGTTAAACTTAAGACAGTCTAACAACGGTGTAAATTCTTGTTCTTGATACGCACACTATACATTATCTCCAATACTCTTTTTGTGCCAGTGACACCTCTTATTGTCAATTTAAGCTGGCACTGACTATAGTCGACATTTTTCAATATTTCTTTATTAAACTTGTTTTTCTTACCTGTACAAAATGGTTTTGATGGAATAACATCTGGGCTATCATCTTCGAAGTGTTTTAGCTTTGGAGTCTGCATCCTGAAATTAGAGAAAAGTTGTGTGTAAAAGCAGCATAAAGTACCTTATGAAATCGAATCTTGTATAACTAATTATGTTTTGCAACCTTTATTCATAAGACATTGCAATTACTGAACAAAATTTTGTAATTTCAAAAGTTTTGGTGGCAAAAATTATCTTCGCAAGTAATTTTATTAGCTGTGTAACGCCTTTCTATAATCAAGAAGTACAAGAAACAGCTCATGAAAGCTAAAGCTAGAACGTTGCCTTATACATTAATTATATCTAGCTAATAGATAAAACACGTTCTACTATACAGAACGTGAACACGTTATCGAACGTAAATGCCACCTGTCGTCTTTTTGATTTTCACACGTTACTAACCAAAGACGCCATGAGTCTTCCGATTCTTTTATATTGACTTTTAGCGATTAGATTCACGTTTAGTGATTTAGTGTTGGGTTTTTTATATTCACTTTTATTTTTAGTTTATATTCACTTCATTCGGTGGTCAAATGCATTAGTTTTTTCATATATTCCTTGGTCCAATATATAAATTTTGAAAAGCATTATTTGCCATTTTTTGAATTAGCGTCTAATTTTTTGAAGGTCAGCAGTGAGTTACGATTATTTGTGCATGTCTATTCTGTTAAACATTTTAATAAGTCTCGCGTTTATTTTGTTGTATGAAATTTGACAAAAAAATCTGATGGAAAGACTTGAGTGCACTATCTGTTCCCACAGAAATTCGACATTAAGCAGCGTTAAAATTAGTATCACCTTATCTTTTGTAAATTATTCGCCTTATATTAACTCACCATTCTTAAAAATTTGAATATTTTCTAAAACGTAGATTGTTGCTTGAATTTTATGTCTTTGTTATTCTGTCAAAATAATGAAATATGGAGACAGACAATATTAAAAAGCTTATATATTTAAATATGGATTAATGGAATTTGCCAACATTAGATATTTTATAGTCAAAATTTATTAATTATCATTAAAAAATCTTTATAAAAGTCTTCTTTTATACTATTATAAGTGAAATAATATTTTTGCATATTTTTAAATTAATTATGGTCCTATTATTTTGGTTCATTACTAGTCTTTTATAAAAATAGATTAAAGTAAACAAGCAAAAACCCTGACATCTGGGGAAGTTAACTATTTTATATCTTATATTTATTTATCATTATTATATCTATATAAAAGAAGTTAATAGAATACTATAACATTATAAAATTATATAAAATACACTCTCTACCCTGTATCATTATATAAAAGCTATAATATATATATATATATATATATATATATATATATATATATATATAGCTTATAAAGCTATAAAAAATGAAATAATATTGCTCCATTTTAAAACTTAATAAATATATAACATGAATTTATTATTATTGGTGCATATTAAATATGAAGGTTGTATTCAAAATATAGAATTAATTTTGGGCGCAAGTAAAAAAGCGCATACTAATAAGCACTAAAATATTCTTTTATGTCTCTGCTGTATAAAGTTAGGAACATATAATTACTATTTATTTACAATATTTTCAGAAAAAGGGCATTTATAATAAAATTCATGACAAACCAAGAAGTTTCAAAGAAGATATAGGAATGCAAATGTAGTAGAGTTTTAGTCAGATGTGGATTTTTATTCTGAGAACAACAAGGATAAAAATTAATAATAAAATTCATGACAAGCCAAAGAATTTCAAAGAAGGTATATTAATGCAAATGTAGTAGAGTTTTATTCAGCTGTACGTTTTTATTATTCCGAGAATAACAAGGATAAAATAATTTTCCACAACAGGAAAACTACTTACTTTTCATTACTCTCGCCTTGCTCCACTGAAAAATAAACAAAAATAGAATTATTATACCAAGAAAACCTATTTTCTAGATAAAATATACATAATGGAAAACATTTATGAGAAGTTCCCTTCAACAAATATATATATTTATATTTTGCTTAGGATTTACTGTAGAGAACTGATTATGGATTTTTTTTCTTAAAGCCATTAGCATTTCTTTTTTTAATAACATTTTCTTTATTTTATCCATTATAGAAATCTTTCTTAAAAGTAAAAAATATGTTTTTCGAAGTCGCGGATTAAAAATTTGAATTTATAAGGTTCTTCACTAGGCTTTGAATGAAATACAAATGTTGTTTATACTTAAAATAATTTTATGTGAAACAATAGATCAATACATAACAGTCATTCTGCTGCTGTGATAAATAGATAAGAATCATCTGTTCAGTTTTTAAAAATAATGCTCCCACCGTCAAACTTCAGTTGGACAATTTGCAATTTTTTTGACTAAAATTTTAAATCCGATTTCCGAAAAATCACAGAATCTATTATTCATTTCGAAATGTATCGAAACATACAAAACCGAACTCATTAGACTTATAATGGGTAATAAGCCTTATAATTTATTATACCGATGATACCTTGTATCTTTAATTCCAAAACTAAATTGCAAACTATTGCTGAAAAGAATTGACCGTTTCTTTCCAAATTATCTTCTGTCATGTGAGACTAATGGCAATGACTGCACACTGTTGTTCGAAATTGAGTGAATTTTCACTTTTGGGCGATATCTCCAAAAGTACTGGAAGGATTTTAATGAAATTAGCTATGTACATAGGTTGATATTGTTACGAATGCCCGCATGTTCGCCTTTCTAGGGCTGCAGTTGGCCCAGATTTCATTTTTGAGGACGACAGTGCTTCCCCACATAGGATTCAGCTTATGGACAAGTTTTCTGGTTTGTTTGCTTACATTAAAAACCTTGACTTTATCTGCTTGTATGTTGGACTTCTGCCTTGTACATTCCATTGACTTAGCATTACACCGGAATTACGTAGTAAAGAAAATTAAATGTAAACAAACAAAGCATAAAACTCGTCCATTGGCGAATTTCTGGAAAATGAGGATATTCGGCGTATGTATTGAACAGCCAAATCTGCGGACCTTTTACCCACACAGCATGTCTGGGGCGCTCTTCGGAGGGCAATTCCAACTCGTCTTTCCCCTTCCGGAATCATTCAAGACCTGAAAATATAGTTTCTGAGGAGAGGCAGTGACTACCACAGGACCTCCTAAACTCCAGCCACATTGGGGGACCACAATAATACAGGGACCATACCTCCGATTAACCCATTTTTTTTGTCCCATCTGGTAACCTCCATTTTAGACTTTTCGGTGCTAATGACACCTACAAGAGTGCGGACCATAACTGTTATATAACTTCCCTTTTTGTATCTATCAGTCTATGTTCATTCCTAATTTCATAAATATCTGTCGAGTACTTTTAAAGATAATCTACCAAAAGTAAAAATTCTCTTAATTTTGACCTTTGTGTATCTCTGTTTCCAGTTCTTCATTTCTTTTTATAGTTTTAATTGTTTACGCAATTTACATTATAAAAACTGATATATATTGTCTAAATATATGTTTATACATTAATTAATGCAATATTAAAATTAAGCTTTATAATTGAAGAGTAAATAATTTCTGCATATGTTATTTTCTTTTTATTTTAGATCAGATGATGGGACAGACTAATAGCTGAATATGGTCGAGAATACAGAATGCAGAAAAAGCTTTTAAACCAGCTCAACAAAATCAACCAGAAGTGCCGTTAAAGAATCTACAGACATGAAGGCAGCACAATCGAAGCCGTAGACAGCAGCAACAAAATTGTTGTCCATCTAAGTCAGTCATCAATCAGGCCTTCAAGTACTGTTTCCATAAATTCAGATGTATCTTCAATTAATCCTGAATCATTACTCCGATTTGCTACAACCTTTGAAAGCTTAATTATCCGAAATCACCTATGGTATCTAAAGAAGTTTAACTTCTAACGCACATACATTATGTACATGCTCCCACTTTTTTTCTTATTATAATCAGAAACAATAGGTAATAAAGATGCTGGCTACATCATTTGTTGGACATGCTTATCGTATTACATTATGTAAAGAACTTTCTATTAGGGTTAGCGTACTGCTAATTATAACCTATTGGATGACATTCGGAAATAGTTGAGAAATCTCTGATTTCAATTACAAACATAACAGACATATGCAAATGATAATAACTTTTTCTTCCCTTTTATTATTAGAAACAATAGGTCGTAAAGATGTTGGTCATATCATTTGTTAGGCATGCATATCGTTGGAAGGCCATTATGGATCTTCGTACCAATTGTGCTGAACTTATGCACCAGTTGTTCTCAGGTTTCAAACTCCTTCTTTGTTAATTACTCTTTGTTGCATTTTGCATTGTCGTTGATTTCTCTGTACTTTGAAAGATGATTCTTACTGTGGAAAGTCGCTGTAATTTTAACAGAACTCACTATATACTCTAAGCAAAATTTTTTAAACGAACCGCCCTGTCTATGTTTCTGAAAATACCTATCACAATTTTAAGAACTTTTCTTGGAAAAAATTAGGATTCACGAGGATTTCTTTGAAAAAATGACAAAAAGCAAATCAAAAATTTTCTTTCATTAAAAGAGGAGAAGTACAGGATTGAAGATGAAATTCCGTAAAAGAAAACCCATGTAAATATGCATATAGTACCAAAAGAAATCTATAGTAAGCAAAGTATAATGAATGCAGGTCTACAGATTTGCATAAATTCAGCATTATTTGTATTCTTTGCCTGATCTCTGAATAAAATTGACTTTTGACATTTTCACTTACAAGTTTCAAGGCAAAATACGACAGAGGAGAATAATCCTTTGTTGTACAAAAAAGAAAACTATTCATCATCACCACCGACAACTTTAGTCACTTCCTCAATTCATCTAATGAAACGCCTAGAAAAGTAATCTCAGATCTTCTGTTCTCTGTTAGACGTGACATGGCAGATGTTCCAATAAAAGAAAAAAATCTAATTAATTTGTTCCAAACGAAATTAAAACCAATGACTAAGAAGTTCGCTTTGTTACCGATCATGGCTTTTTGATACACAACATTGCGTTCTGCCGTCTTCCTTCAAAGCAGCCATGACACTTTTTCACAACACAGTGTCACAGTTTTGATGCTTATTTGGCAGTTATTTAGAAGATTTAAAACAGGTAATCTAATGATCATTAATTATGAAACATTAACAAAACTGCCTCGATGCGTCTCACGCAAGATCCATCATTCCTAAACACTGTATTTTTACGGTAAAAAATATTGATTTTTTTTTCAAAACATAAGATAAATTTTCTTATTGGTGGTAATATCTCAATTAATCATTTGCTTCCATCCAATCATTTTTATGAATTCATTTCAGTAACTTATCTCACCATGTTTATCCAGGAAAAGAATTTTTAATTGAATGCTTTTAGTAAATGAGAATTGATAAAATTAAAATTCTTAATTTATGCTTAGGCAATTATCAGTAATATTTAATATTTATTTAGATATGATTAAGACATTTTCTATAATTTTAACAGTCGAGAGAGAGCGAACACGATGTGAAATATGCAAGTATATGATATATTTTTTAAATTTTTGAATAAGAGTTTTATTCTTTCTATATGCCAGAAAAGAAGATCTGAAAATAGTTTTTTACGAAAGATATTTGTAATAAGCGCGCTCTATATAAAATAATTATTTAAAATGAGATTTCAAATGTATTTTATTTTTTAATGTCTAAAATAGAGATGTAATTACTCTTTCTCTTTAAATTTATGGAATAACTGATAAAATTCCCATTCAAATAAATTTAAGATCCGGAATTAATTTGAAATGAGTTTTAGGTTTCTTAATACGAGTCTTTGAATAGAAATTACATAAATTTAATGAAAACAATTTTTTAAAGACACGCTGTTATTAGGGCAATAAAAATAAAAATTCCCCATTTTAATTCTTTTCCACGTTTAATCTTTAATTTATAGTTCAATATTATAAATATTATGGAATTTTGTTATTAATGTTTTTCTCAAATTCACTACCAGGTGTCGCCGCTGGATTAACTGACAATTCTGTGCGTCAGAGGGAAACTATCTTAACGAAAATTTTAGCATTCTACAGGAGAGCCAAAACAATTCCGTAGTACAATGGATTTATCATATTATCTACTCCAGCTTCAATTATTCCACTTTATTTCCACGCTAAATTATTAATAGGAACTATATAATATTTAAAAAGAAACTATACATGTATCAATTACTATTCACGTTCAAGATTACTCGTAATCACACGGAGTCTTCCCTGGATCTCCTACAGAAACCAGTTCAATGGCGTTCACGTCGTCTCCCTCGCCACTGTTTCCTCTTTCTTCCCTTCACTTTTTTGGCCGTGAGGCCGGAACAGTTACGTGGGGGTTCGTGTCATGACCGTATCATTCTGTATTGCTATGTGTAGATTAATTGCTAATAACGAATGTAATGGAAAGGTAGCCCTTCTTAAAATCGGAAGGGAGAACTGATATTCTCTTTCAATGGCATGACAGTGGAGAAGAATTTTTCTATTGATCCGCCAGAATTTTCATTAAAAAAGGATATTTTAAGTTTTCATCATTCCAAATTATGAAGGTTAATTTAAATATCCTTCAAGCTTCTTACTTTATGCAATTGCGATCTTTTCAGGAAGGTGTTATATTTTTTCATTAACAGATATATATTTTGTTATTTTGGTTTCAACGAAAAGCTCTCTCGAGTATTTTGCCTTCTTTTCTCAACACTTTTTACCTTCCTTCTCCACATGTGACAAGTGCCCCAAAAGTTTAAGGTAATTATAATAAATGTTCAGATGAGTTCAATTACAGCTTGGAAGAAATATCGCGAAATTGAATGAAAATGAATTAACACTTTCTGTATAACAGGAGATTTCTATAATTTATTTTCATCAATGCATATTTTTTTTTATTTTCGATAAAATTTATTGTTCTTTTCGACCTACAGCTACGACACATTCCGAAGATGCGGTCGGAATAATGCAAATACGATAAAGACTTCAAAATTAGCAAAAAATGGACTTAAGACAGTCTATCTCTAAGGTTCAGAATAAAGTTCTGAAGATTTTATGATAGTATTTTCCCGACGGCATGTGAAACACCGATTACCGAGTAAGTGAAAAACCGATTACCGAGTAAGTGAAAAACCGATTACAAAATTACATCTATACAAACATGAAACAAGTCAAGTTAAAGAACATTGTGAAAAATATGATGCATTGCAGATTTAAAATTTCGAATTAATTTTAAATTGAAGATATATTTGTTTTTTATAATAATGGTTTTACAAACTCAAGTAGTGGTTATATATTGCATCAGGAAATATTTTATTCCGACATTATTGTTGCGGCTACATAATTTTCACTTTTTAATTATCAATCATATTTATTTCAGACTTTTAAGTCGGTTTCAAGTGAGAGAACACAATTACGAAAGTAAATTTCGTTTTATTCAACTATTGAAGTTATTTTAACATTAAGTGAGTTTTCTGAAATGTAAAAGTTATAAGAATGCTTAATGCATAGATAGTGAATTTAGATTGTTTTAACGTTTATTTTGATTACTAATGAGTTCATACAAATTTAAAAAGTTGCGACATTTGTAAATATCAATGTTATAATTTTACTTTCCCTTTTTTGCTGCGTTCTCTCATTTTTAGTCTTAAAAGTACATTTACGGAACATTCACGTAATCGAGCAGAGAAATAAAATACTTTCTGTAAATCCAACCCGAGTTTTTAAAATGCGAGTTTAAAACATAATATAGTCAAGATTCCCACCCCCTTCCCATTAAAACACAGCATGGATTTTAAAGTAAATAATGATTTATCCAATGAATATCCTATGTTAATCATCAAATTCGGATGAAGCCTAAAGTATTGAAACTCTTAAATCTTAATAACCTAAATTCTTGATAACGAATTCTCTTTAATATGTTCCTTACATTTATCGACAAATTTTAAAGCCGCGTTCTCTTAATGAAAACTTAAGACTATTCATATGAATGAAAGTCTTTCAATTGAAATTCTTGAAAAGCAAATAAGATGTGCCGTTAAATTAATGTATTTTGTCATTGACATCATAGTGATTAAAGTATCAGATACCAAAATTATCAATGTTTAATGAATGAATTCTCAAAAGATTTCCTTAATTATCTGTGAAACAAAATAAAGATTCGATTTTAATCTCCTGTTACATAAAGTTTAATGGGTATTTTGTCATACAAAATATGTTTAATTGGAAATGCTTTGAGTCTTGTTTAGAGTAAAATTCTTTAAGAGACAGAAAAATGAACATTTTGATATATGAAAGGAATTTTTTGTTGTTGCAACTGATTTAATACTTTATATTTACATTTCCATTCGGTGCATAATTCATCAAAAATGTTTACATTACAAATCAAAAGTTAATACAAATGCTTCTTAAATAAGAATATTACTAATTTGATAAAAAAAAAAGTAGCGACTTTTAAAAATCATAGCTATCAATCAATTGCTTAATTGTAAACAATTTCTAAATTTTAGCAAAAGAGGAACCTTTAAATTTTGACAATATTAGGTTCTTTTATATTTCTAAGATTGCAAGTTTTATGCTATTTGATACTGCAATAAAATTCTTGAAAGGCAATATTGAGAAATTTTGATTATTAAAAAGGCAATATTGACTAACAAATTAAAAGTACTTTCACAAACTAATGAAATTTTTTCTTCTAAAAATAAGTTTATATTGTAACAAAAATCGTTCTGTGGGTGTATGTTGTAAACAGTCTAACACGCAGGATAATGGAGATTAAAGGTTTATTGACAAATATGCAGGGAAATACGAAGCACAGGTAACGGAAAACAATACATCTTGCACAGATTAGCAACGTAAACAGAAAAGAATTCACAGGTAATAACAGTTGAGTACTTTGAGATTTCGCAACACAAACAGTCAACAAATCACTAATAGCGACAATAACAGCACTTACAATAGCGCTCAGCTTACCAGCTCGCACTGCAGACGAAACTCCAAAGTCGTTTGAGTCGATCAACACTCACTACCCAATACCGCTCGGCATACAGCGTAACAGCTTAATTGCTCACGCAGCGGATAAAACTCGCATTCCAAAGGCGATCTCAATTGATCAATATTCACTCCCTCCGTGATCCAAGCGCTCTCCTTTCCGACTCGGGCAGGCCGTGATGTCACATGGAATCATCTAGTACATTCAAGCGTATCTCCTCTCCTAATAGAGATATAGAACAAATTCCAACACCTTTGACATCCCATATTTCATCGCCAAACTCGCCAAGATGATCGCCAAGGTCATGGTTCCAGGCTTCGCTGCTGCCAGTCATCCCATACTTACCCCTGTAAAACTCTCTTCCTAACCATAAGTCTAACATTGCTGGGAAGCGACTTTCCATGTTTGTAACAATATTTAGGAATCGAAATTTTTGATTTTTAAAATCTTGAGATAAACTCTAGTAATAAATATTGATTTATATCCATATTCTTTCATGTGGAAAGAACGTACCAAATAGATACTAAGGAATTATTTAGTTAATAACCGACAACCTCATTTTCTCTGCAGTAATGAACTACCTTAAATATTAGAATATTATAAATTAAAACTTTAAGAGTAAGTTAACATTTAGCACTATGATAAACATAAATAAAATTGTATAAAAAATATTTTTTTAAAAACAACTATTCGGTAATATTTTATGAGAAGTTAAGAATATGGATTTCTTATTTTCTCTTCGAAGACATGATAAGAAATAAATTTTAATTTATTTTCAACTGATATTCATCGAAGGACATTATTGTTCATTAGTCATTTTCAATTTCATTCATATAAGGCAGGGCTTCCCAACCTTTATTCCTTCGAGTACCCCTTGATGAATCTTTATATTTTCCCGTACCACCTACTGTCATATTCCCCCTCCCGCACCAACCATCCGTTTATGCAAAGAAGTTTTATCGATAATGTTAAGGGCTTATGTTAGCTTAAAATTCAAATGACTGGAATTAATAACATTTGCTAGACTTATTTTTTATTGCATTTTTACAAGAGTATAAGTTCAACGCCAAAACAAATGAAATCCATATTGTAATTATTTCGCTTTAACTTATAATGATGGCTAAAAAGTACACCCTATAGTGGTAAACTTTTCAAGTGGTATAGTAATTATATAGCAAGAATTTACTTCGACTTTGATTTAGCGTACCCCCAACTAGTCCTTCGCGTACAACAGGTTGGGAACCTCTGATATAAGGAATTAAACAAATGCATGGTAGCATTCAATATTTTATACAATCCATTAAATAAGAATAAAGATAATGAATTTATCTTTATAAAGTAAAAATTTTGTTGCGCCTCTCCAGGCAAAGAATGTATTTTTATCGCTACTTCATTTTTGAGACCATTCAGAAATTTTAAATTAAAATATTCTACCTATATAAGTGCGTATGTATGATAAAACTAAAAATGAATAACTTCCTTTGCCAAGTTATGCTGTAAATGGTTCCTCAAATCAGCCTAAGAATCATAAAATGTTAACATTAAATAAAGCAAACACAAAGCATATGTTTTCACTACATGAATCGCCAATTTATTTCCTTATTCACAAATTTCGCCTCATAACCCAAATGAATGCTTGCTCCTAGCCCAACGGCACCGCGAATTATTTCCGTCTAAATTTAAATTTATGAGACGCTAATTCTTTTCCATAAGGTTTCACAATTCGGACCATAAACATAATTATCTCCATTCCTTTCAGCCTATAAAATTATGAAAAGAGAGCGCGGGAAGCTTTGTTTAAAAGGAACTATTTCCTTGCGCGGCGGGTCGTAAAGGTCAATTAACCGTTTTCTCACAGGGATGTAAATGGATCACCCTCCTCCGCTACAAGCACTTTATTCGCAAAGGGGCCTACTAACGCTCTATAATTTAATCAAAACTAATCCTACTTTATGCCTTATATAGCTGCATTGTGGGAGAATGCATTATCGTGGGGTAAAATGTGGCAAATTACTTGAATGCTTAACGCACTAATAGGAATATTTTTTGCCGTTTGGACGCGCATTTTTTAAAGCATAAAAGTGGATGAATACCAACCACTGCCTGATAACAACAAATTCTATCTATTTAAGACCAAGTGCCTCTATTTAATTACACGGGGGCCACTTGTCTTAATTATCACATTCAATTAAAGTGAACACCTCGCCAGCATGTTTCCACATTTCATCATGTGCAGGGCTTCAGCGGAAATATTCGCAAATTAGTGTCTGAACTTTACGCACGAAACAAAAGCAAAGGATGAGATATAAGTATTTGGACTAATTAACCATTAATGAAAAATACGCTGCGTAATTAGGTGAAGTGGAGGTGTCTTGTGGAATTCAGCGATGTTTGCATACAGCGATAATGACAATAATTAAACAAAAAGGGATAAATCGACTTCCGATGATGGACTAGTATCCATGAATTTGGATAAAATATTTATGCTTATAAAGGATACATGCAGAAAATTATAAAAAACAACTGAAAATGGGATATTTATATTTTAGCATTCTATTTCAAAAGCCTGGATGAATATGAATTTCAAAAGGATTTTGTTATATTACCGTGACCCTGCGTATAGTAAACAATATCCTTTCAAAAAAGAATTAATCCATATTAAAAATAATTTTCCAAAACTAGATGGCCATTAGCCCAGACCCAACCACTGCACCGATTTCGACAATTTGTATTTCGTATGGAAGCTTATAACATCTAGATATGTCGTCAAGGGTCGCCTCCCCCCTACACCCTCCATTTTTGAGATATATTGCAAAATAAAATTTTTGTAGAATCGCTCAGCTTCTACATTCACCAATTTATTTCTCCAAGTTGCGAGCATAACCACAGGCCATTAATGTTACGGGCGAACAACTGGTCTCCGAAGGAGGCTAGTAATTAATTAAAATAGGGCATCAATGAATCAAAACAATGCATTTCATACTATTTTAGAAATCAGAGGGAGTGTATTCCACACGACTTACTCGATGCGGCGCATTTTGTGTTTAACTTCGAAATATAGTGAAGAGAATCGTGTATGCATTTTGAACTACTTCTCTGTGACCGAAAATCTGATAAGGATCTACAGTGATCTTGTCAAGATTATATACCAATTAACAATGGACTTGCTTGTTGTGTTTATAAGTTATCGTGTCAAGGACAGACAGAAAAAATGATGGGAGGCTGTCTTTTTCTAACTGCCTCTGATGTTAAAGGGGTAGGACTACTTTACTCGCTCGACACTTTTCCGATTCTCAAATATTTTTTTTGTAACTTCTGTTGTTACCCTTTATCTCTAAAATAAGACATTAGTTATGTTTTTAATATACGTATTTACTGAGATATAGAGGATCTCTCATACAACGTTTTTGTGGAGTTTTGACGTGTGAATCAAATTCCTTCCTGAGACCTCAATGGGAAGAACATAGTCCTACGTTGAAAAAGAAAGCCTGTTGATGCATTTAGTCCAAAATTGGACAGTTTTGGGGCAATGTTCATAACTAAAATTCACCCATCTATGTTGATGCGCATTTGAACTATACGAATAACAAATACACGAATAGACAGGCTGAGGGACAATCTAGCTGTTGCCGGATTTCATCCAAAATTTGGGACAGATTCAAAATCCTAGTTGTAAAACAATGCGCCACATTTCATCTTTCTAACTCTGTACATTTTTGAGCTTATGATGTTCGCATATACACTGACAGGTAGATAAACTTATCTTTAACTTGTTTCGTCCAAAATATCTTAGAAAATGTACAATTTTGGTGTGAAGACCTATATAAAATATCATTCGTCTAAGTTCGTTGCATTTTCGAAGAATCGAAAAATTGAAATAATAGCAATGTTTTTTCTGGACTCGGATATCTAAAATGTGAAGATTCATCAGAAACTTGAGGTCGAAGTTTATGGCTATTACAATACTTTGTCTTCGTATACTTCCTGTACAAGAAAGCAATAACGGCGTAGATTTCGCAGTTTTCTCTAATGTAATAAAATTTTATGAAGCGTGCGAAACAAAGAAATATAAAAAGTAAAATGCAGATTTGTTTGTTGTATTAAGTCTGGAAAATATACTATACACCCTTCTTCATAAATGTAGTCAAGAATACATTAAATTTTGACGAACTTGCCTTTATTCTTATCCAAGGCCTTAGCTCTAACATATTTTTTAAAGTGTGACAAAAGCACTTCGTTTGTGCGTGCGCCTGCGCTATAAACAGTCGTGTTGTGTCAAAGCTTCGTGCATCGCCTGTAGTACTCTCTAATCATCCATATAGTGTAGACATGTTGAGTTTCTGATTCTTTACGTTAACATTATTTTAATTCTTCTTATGTTTATTAAAGTTTAATTTGCTATCATTATGAGTCCGTTCCTTCGAATCTTGCACAAGCCAGTTCTACACAGAGACAAATTTTTGGAAGCATACCTGCCGGTGGCCTAACACTCTTTAGTCGACCGCCGATGTTGGATACAACCCAAGCTTCACCACAAAAGGAAACATACATTTTTAATATACATATTGTAGTTAGAAACTGTATTTGCTTATTATCTGTAAGCATATTTAAAATTTATGCCTGACAAAAGCATGACTTCTACTCAATTATAGTTATAACAGTGTATGATATCAGATAAGTGGCAACAGATTTTGAGCTACTTTGAATTTGATTTAAAAATAATATGAGACGAGTACGAGTACGGTTCAATGAAGTTACGATGTACGCAGTTACGAAGTGTAATAGTTGTGTTTTAAAGTTCTAATAAATGTTTGTTTAGTCTTAGAAGAAGTATTATGAATGTAAATCGAGATGCCAGCATATATAAGAAACATTTTTTAAAGAAATTACATGTTAAAAATTGATATGCAACTTTTTTCATTTATTGCTTTAAATATGATAAAAAGGCTCTCAAAATTAGTTTCTAGAATATGGTTAGTACAATATTAACAAGATTACAAGTAGGGATCCACTTCTATCACGGTTACAGATGGAAATATTCATTCGCAATAGTAATAATGAGAAATCGGAATATCATCTCAGTTTTTACAAACTTTTACTTAATTCGACGTCTTATGTCTGTAAAGAAAGAATTTTGTAATTAATTCTCTTATACACTTCCTCATAGACTAAAGTTTTAAAATTTTCTACACTTATGTATTCTCGGTGGCAGTACAGCATTTCAGAATTTTCAGAACTTAATTTAATTAAGTGATAATTAAGTTTTGATCCCTTCCCAGTGGCACCATCTAAAAGTGAATTTGAGAAAAAATTGATTTCAAGATGCTATAAAATTTATAATAACGAATAATAAATTAAAAAGTAGAACATA
Source organism: Araneus ventricosus (assembly GCA_013235015.1). Taxonomy (NCBI): domain Eukaryota; kingdom Metazoa; phylum Arthropoda; class Arachnida; order Araneae; family Araneidae; genus Araneus; species Araneus ventricosus. Next base: position 425,179 of record BGPR01000157.1, read on the forward strand.
GCCATAAATTATAATATCTAGTACATTAATGAAATTTTTATGTTTAAAAACTGTTTTTATTAAATTTATTTGAAATCAATATATTCAGATAACAGTTTCAAAGGAAAAATTTTCATTCCTTTAAGCATAATATTTTGAAATGTCATTTGCTTTCTGTATCTACAAATTTTTCTAAATCCGAACTGCCTAATTATTGAATATAAGTTGTTAGCTTTATATGCTTCTGTTATAGTTTCAATTCTAGAATTGACATATACGACGGATGATCAACAAATAACGAGGCAGATGCCCTAATCTCAAAGCTCGAAGACGCTTGGCAGATATTGACCTTGAACCCTCTACGCATGCGCCAGAAATCACAAGGTCGTAGCTCCCGCCATTTCTGCATATCGGAGCTTTAAAAAATAAATGTACAGTGCTGTCGGCGCATTTGTTTGGACCGAGGAAGTTGAGTTGAAAACTGTGCTCAATCTCTTTGTTTCATGATCACAACTCCTGTAAGGGAGTCTGCTTACTTGAAAAGGGATATGCTTGTCCAAATGAATTTTGTTTCTTAAATTAATTGCAATTTTGGTTTAATTAATACCGATTTCAATATCAAAAATTTGACGTACGAGTCACACTCGTTATTGTAAATGAAAGGCGATAAGAAGTCTCGTCTATCGGTAATCTGAAATTTAATCATATGAAATAACATTACGAAATTCGGCACATTCACACATAGCCTACGAATTTATTTGAATGAATACAAAAAATATTTCTTAATCCCATACCATTATAATATTTATTGTTATTTGCTGTCAAAAATTAATACTAATTGACTGCATGAAGCAATAACCAACTTTCACTTCCGAATTTGCATGCGTTTCGCATCACTGAGCCTTTATGAATCACTGTCATTTACATTGATAATTCCGCATATTAACATTAAGGAATTTATTACGAGTACACAGAACTCGGACTTTTCATGAATTTAAGACGAGCACATGAATTGTATTGTTATGAGTACACACCGCTGTCATTTACATTGATATTTCCACATATTCACGAATCTTATGACTTTATTTGAACTAGAGGTCTCCCGGGGTCGAAATTCGACCGTAATTCATTAAATCTTTAAGTTTGAATGTTATTGAGGTTATTTTTTATTGAAATAAAAAAAAACTGGCGGTTAAAAAATAAATGTTGACCACAGACTTTTATGTGTTTGACATTCAGCATGAACGTAAACACAATGAATGTTTTATTTTATTAAATTTAATGTATTAGTAATACATACTATATATAAATTCCTTAGAGACAATCTTTACTCTGTGCGACTGTTTGACCACAGACTAATATGTGTGTGACATTGACAGATTTAAATAATCTGCATTTTGCATTTGACTCCGAAGAGTTTTTTTTATAAATAATCTAAATAAACTCCCTCTTGGAGTGGATTTCACTGCGGGGAGATTAAATCAATTACAAATCATCCACTCCGCATTTACTCCGCTAATTTTTTACAGCGTACGAACATAAACAATGAATTTTTATTTTATTTTATTTAATGCATTTGTATCACATATTATACATAAATTTTATCTTTCTGCACTCCTTCTCCATATGAACTTTAACTATGACAAATCTCACACTCCTCCGTGAGCAGAATTTGCTTAAAAAGGGGTACAAAGTTTTTTTCTTCACGTATTAATACATAGATACTACAAAAGTATTTCTTAATTTCATACCACTCTAAAATTTATTGTCATTAATTGAATACATGATTGGCATTAATTAGCAACCTTCACTTGGGAATCTGCATGTCTGTCGCATACGTGAACCTCGGCGATAATTCATATTTTTTATGAATTTTTTACGAGAACAGAGCACTTGGGCTTTTCACGCATTTCTTACGAGTACAATTGAGGGACCTCACATAGTTTATGAATTTATTTGAATGAATGCAAAAGTATTTCTTAATTTCATAATAATATAAAATATAATGAAAAAAATTAATTTTATTTAACTGCATGAAGCAACAACCACCTTCACTTGCGAATCTGCATGTCTGTCGCATCCCTGAGCCTCTACGAGTACACATCACTGTCATTTACATTGATAATCTCGTGAGGGAGGTCAAAGCAGGGAAACATTCATTCCTGAGTCATTATGTACACACCAGAGATTACACATAACGTCATGATAAGCTCACAACATCCATAAACAGAGCTTATGAGCGTTAACGTGTCCCCAAGCAGACCACCTCTTTGCACTAGAGAACCAATCACGGATATTTAAAGTGGCAGTAAATATGTTGCTCGGGTGTTGGGCCATCGTTATTTAGCTATTCAGACCACCTTGCAGGATTGCGAGTGGCGGAGAATCACCTAGTTTAGATTGTGGTGAAACTATATTCACTCAATTAAAAAGCTATCCGAAAAAAAATTAAATTATTTATAGCTTTGAAAATTAAGTAATCGGCTTTCTATTCGCACACGTATTTAGCTTTTGTTGTGATTTAGAGTTGTGATGAATGAAATTGTGATTTTCGACAGTGGAATAAATATGAAACGGTGTAAATATCGAATGCAATCGCAGTTTAAATTTTTACATGCATTTTTTGAGAAAAATAAAGCAAGTTCTGCTACTTACGATTTAAAAACTGAAAATCAAAAGGAAGCGCATTCTTTTACTTAAGATTAGGAAATAAAAGATATAATTATTCAATTTTTTTCTAGCTGTCAATTATCTGTATGTAGTTATTTAATAAGGAAGTAAATCTATTTCTTGGGTGTTATGTCAACAATATTTTTTTATTTAGAACATCCTGCAGGTTCGTAACTGAATTACCTATCTTAGATTATCTTCAATCAAGTTTACTCAATTAAACACAATATGTTTACATAAGTTGTTTACGTTTCTGACGGCGATCAAAGAGACGTTCTTTTTCAGAATTCGAATAAAAATAAATATTATTAAAATATCTCTAATTGGATGTAGTTATGCCATTAGGAATCATTTTATGTATTTCGGACTCGCCATTTAAACAAGATACAAGAAAGAATTGCTAATTATACAAAACTGAGTTAAATTTCGTAAGTTTTACAAAATACTATTAAGAATATAATCAGTTAACTTCCAACAATGCTGCATTCGAATTTATATAATGTTTCATGAAAATAGTTACATTTCATAATTTCCGCCTGAGATTCGTTTTTAATCCCATAGCTTTTCCCAATTGCATTTTCAGTTTTGGGTTTTTCATTTCTCAAGTAAATGAAAATAAATTGTAATATTTTAAAGTTTAAAAGTCCACGAAATAACTAATGATTTTTATTTCCAGCATTTTACTACCTAATCATCTAGTGATAATACGCGTGCTAAATTTTTATTTTGTCAGTAAATAACATGAATTCATAATTCGAGCAAGAAATCCCGTATTCTATAAGAAAAACAAAATATAAAGTATACTTCTTGAAAAGAATAAAGTATATAAAAAAATCTAACTTTCTGACGCAATAATAGCAAAGAAAAAGGAAGCAACAGTTTATAAAAGTAAAGAAATAGCTTTAGTTAAGAAAAAAAGAACCGTGTGGGATTTAGAGATCCAGTTTTCCGGAATATCATTACAAAGCGAAGAATATCGAATGCAAATCCAAAGAGAAAGCGCAATTATCATCATTAATCTAAATTATATGAAGCGTTTTTGTAAAGAGGACCATATTCAACATTAATCGGCTTATAGCAGCATGCAAGACAAAGAAGCAAATGTCAAGAATGACATTCTCAAAAAGTATGAATTCTGACCTGGCATTTCGTTAATTGTGTTCGGCGGGAAATCATTTAATCATTTTTCTAAATGCTAATTTTGTATATTAGAATAAAAATAAAAATAAAAATGAAGAATCAATGTTAGTAACTATAATAGACTTTTAAATTATACATATTTGGTTTTTCAAGAAAATGAAGACAACTTTTAATAGCTTAAAAATTTAAAATTCCAAGAAATAGCATCTTTATTTCGGCATTTTACTTCTTAGTCATGAAGTGACATATGTGTTATAAAAATGTTAAAACTTTTTTATTAACTACATGCCTTCGGGTTGAATAAGCAAATACACAAATTTTATGTGAAGCAAAATGGAAGCAATTGCGAATATAAAAAAACAATATAACTTTCTGACGCACTGGTAATAAAGCCAAGATAGTGACAGCTCATAAAAATAGAGTAATCACTTAAAACATAAAACAAAGAACAATGTCGGATTTAGAGGCTCAATTTTCAAGAACGCCATTACCGACTGAAAAATATCGACTGCACATACGAAGAGAAAGTACAATTATTAACATGAATATGCGGGCATTTTTTTAAAGTGGCTCACATTCGATATTAATCAGAAAATAGCAGCACGCAAAGACAAAGAAGTAAATGTCAAGAATGACATGCCCCAAAAGTAAGAATTCTGAATGCTAGAACCTGACTTTTCGTTAATCGTATTCGACGGGAAATCGCTAAATACACATAAAAAACGATCACGATACCCAAATAAAACTTAAGGCAAAAGCCAAACCTAGCACCTTCTCCTCATTCGTCTTCATTACTGAGCGGCGTTATTTGAGCAGCCTTATTTTCCCCTTTTGTCTGTCTCTTTTATTATATTTCTTTGTTCTTTTATTTCTCAAGAGTAAAAAGAGCAGAGGAGAGTAAAGTACGGTTATAATGTTGGCTTAGTTTCTGGTTTCCGCGGCCATTATAAGAAGGGACTATTGCTGTTTTTATCCTCGTTATTGTGAGAATCGGTTGTGCTTTATTATCAGCGGCGGCGGAACTTACATTTTCATTTGCACAGGAGTAAGAACCAACAGCAATCAATTCTGGTATTCCTTAAGGCGTATTGTTCCTCTGTGGGCGGCCAGGTCTGGAGATTTACGAAGGCTATTCTTGGGACGATACCTTACTCCAATTGGACTATCTGGTAAAACATGTCTTTATTACGTCTCCAAAGTGCATTCCGATTTGTTGCAAATGCTTTGCCATGGGAATATATAAAGAGAACCTAGTGCAACATCGCCTGAAGAAAACCCTCAACAGTTACATTACCTTAGAAGTAAAATAACCAAGTATTGATTGGCACGAAAAATAAAACAAAACATGCTGAAGGGTTATTATATATAATGATGACATTATTGCTGGAATGTGCTTACTAGAAAGCAACATTGATGATGAATTTCCCTCTATATAATTTTTCTGGTATTCATGTTTTTCGTCGATGATAAAACACAGTATGTAAACTTTTTTTGTTCAATAAAATTTCTACGCACGCTCATTCAAACTGCAAACCGGGGATTTTTTTTATCTCTGGAGTCAGGGGTGCGTCGTAGTGTAAATTAAAGGTATCGTCAACCTTCCGTTAGTCGCGCGGGGTATAGGTGTCCCCTATTAATTTTCAAGACGCTGCACTTTAAAATCCATTCATTGTTTAGATATAAAACTTTCCGTACCTGTCCTTGAAATACTCGGGAACAATATCGCACAGTCATTCAAGTTCTAAAATTTAGTGCACAGGAGATAAGAGAACAAAAAGGCACATGGGAACAGGTGTACCCCGCTCGCCTAAACAAATAATAGGACTTTGCGGTTGGTCATTCTTCTTTCGCTGGTTCTCTAATGATGTTTACTTTCTTAAGGATTTATTATGCTTCGCGTGTGAAATTCTGACAAACTTAATTTCTCTTAATTTTTTAAATATTTAATAAATTTCAGTGAATTTCATTCTAAAAGATAGTAGAACTAGATATTAACAGTGGATAATTGTTTTCTAGCTCCTAATTTTCCAAAAAAGCTTTTAACAGGGTTCTAAACTAATTTAAGTAGATACAATTAATTTAAATATACTGGAATTATTCAAACCATATAAGAATTAATGTCTTGAATATTTGGCTACGCTTGTGTCATAATTATTTACCATGAACATTTCAGTTTCTATCGACGGCAGGTCCGTCGTCAGCGACGATAACAAAAAAAAATCCATGAAATTGTTACAATTTTTTACATGACAAAAGGAGTTCATATACTAGATCAGATATGCCAAAGAAATGTCACGAAAAATACTTGTGATTGGATTATGGTTCTTTTTTTCTCCAATTTTTGAAACAAGTGTGCTATTAACAGTTTCGTAATTTTCAAACACATAATAAGGATATGAAAAGACTTGATGCCATCAAAAATTTCAGTTTTATAGTTATTATACTTCAAATTTTATGCAGAGCTACCCAATGCCCGCCTTCCGATTGAATTAAAAGAACAGAAAATTTTATGTAAGGAATGAACAGTACATCACCAAAGAACAACAAAGTCAATGAGTAATAACGGTAAATGCAAATATTGTGGAAAAAACAGGGACAACACTTACCAAAAGTACGGTAGAAAGGGCCACGGTTGAGCTTACAGTAAGCATTTGTGAGAAGTATAGGTAAACCTGGAGTTTAGGGTGCGTACTATTTTCTTTGGCGCAATTTTATTTACCATCGCCAAACACTGTTTAGGATACGCAGAGAGTTTTTTATAGGTCTCTTGCGCATTCGATGGCTACGGCATCTCAAGATGAGAGATTGAGCACACAATGTCTTCGGCATTGCAAGTGTGTACCGGGCAAATATTTTTAAGTTAGAAAACATCAGCGGCTTCGTGTTCAGCAAAGCGGGCCCCTCGTAGCTTCACTTTTTCATTGAGAAACGAAACACACAAGGAAAGCACAAACACAGGAAAGACGCGACGTCTGAAGACGATGAAACGTATAAAGGGAACTAATGTTCCCAGGAAAAACATTTACATATTTGAAAGCCATAATCAGCAATACAAAGGAAGATAACCAGCAAATTAAATGAACAAAAATCTTCAGAAGAGAAGCGAACGGTTATTGGAAAAAAATCCTTTGGTAATTGATCAAGAATTCGAAACGAAGTATTATTCAAATTCGTACGCCGACCAATCAAATCGAAGAGAGAAGACAGTGGACCAATGGAAATGAGCGAAATTAAGGGAATGCGCCGTAGACAGGTAAAAAAATCACTGTCGGCCTAAACAAATTTTCAACTTGCATCCAAAACAAATGTTCTGGCACTCTCTCTCTTGGCGCCAAACAATTGGCGAGCTTAAGGGAAACGAAGTGAGTACGCACCCCAAACTCCAGGTTAACCGAAGTATATTTAAAATGTTGTGATTTTTCATAGTTTTTTTTAATAATCTCTATAAAAATAGTCATCTAAAATTATTTTCTCTCCTTTTTGTATTTCTTAGATGTTCAGTCTTTAATTTGCAGCTTATATCTTTTTTTTTTCTCAGAAAAAGCACTTGTAGAAAAAAGGGAAGAGGAAATGGGGACATATGTACCCCGCGCGCCTAACTGTGTAACACAATTTCACGCGTCTAACGGAGTGATAATGTACATGGTTATTCAAAATAACGTCGACAAAATGAAAGGGAAAGCCAGGTATACAGAAACAAATAAAAGACGCTTATAAATATAGGTTCGGATATACATACGTTATTATATTACATTACACCACCTGCATTCCCATGTTTAGAGCCATTTGGCTCCTTTCCGGTTTGGATGGCTGGAGATGAATTTTATTTTTTAAGAAAGGACAAAAACAAGTAACAGGTACAAAAACAAATAAAAATGAAAAAGAAACATACACTGGGCAGAACAACATAGGAAACAATACAAAATAGAAAAACATCATAAGTAGCCGGAAGTGTTTGTCAGTCTGGATGGATGAGAGTTCAATTATTATCCTCTACAATGAGATTGTTCTTATCACATATGTAACGCATTAGAAATCGATGTCGAAGTCGGGTTCTTGATAAGTTGTTCGTGAGAATGTTTTTAAACCATTGTAATTTAAGTGACACTGTTGGAATTTGGAAATGCCAGGAGAGGGCAAACCGACATTTTGTGGCATAGTGAATTGGATCTCCTTTTCCTCCGCACGAGCAGTTGTCATGTGTTCGAAGATTGAAGCGGTGAATGTATGAAGGGAAAGGCCCGTGTCCTGTAACGAACATTATCTCTTCTCTATTCCATCCTACTCGCTTGTTTGAGACCCTAGGCACTATATCGTGTGTACTGCGCCAGTTTCTCCGTTATCCCAGTTGTCTTGCCAGATGCTTAGAGCAGCTGACTTAATCTCGGCTTTCAGGTAGGAAAGTGGCTTAGGTAGAAGGAAAGGGTCGCCTTTTGTGATGGCTTCTTTGGCTAATTGGTCTGCGCATTCGTTGCCTAAATAACCGACGTGGGCTTTAAGCCATCTCAGGTGAATGTGTTTATGGGAGAGCAAAAGGGTTTGAATTTCTTGGCCATACTATGGTGGGATTTAGGATTAAGTGTTGCCAGAATCACTGGCAGAGGCATAGCATCCACTAGCGCATCTCATCATAATTTCTAGGCTGATTTTGGGTACATCCTGCTGCGACTATGACTCTTCCGCCATCGCACATAAATATGCGCATCAAATCGTTTGCGGTATGTGAAGCATTACATGCTACTCATAAGGAACCCTCAGGTCGAATAGAACAAGTTTGTTCTCATAACATTGCCCTTGGGCATTTTTAAGTAGCGTTTGTTATCTTACGTTCGTATGCGCTTTCTGTCATCTTCCGTACGCCAGATTTGATTTTATTTTGTCGACGTTATCTTGGATCACCCTGTATAACGTGTTTATTCAAAAATGAAATCGTCTCTTATATTCTTTTCCGCATGGGCGGCACAAATGTTTCTTCATATGATATTTTATCTTTGCAAGCAGGTTAGCTCATATGCTGTTACATGAAATCGTCACGATTTCATCCCCTGATTTTTGAGGCGGCGTCTAATCACCCTATAGACGGAATTTCTCTTTTGTTCCACTCTCGACATGTGCGAGGGAAAATTTGGAGGGATACATAAATAAGCAATCTCGTATGTCTCCTTTTTTTCGTGTACCATAGATTTATGAACGGGAACGTCATATGATGTCTTTTCATAACCATACAATGTTGACCAGGAACGTCACATGACGTCTTTCGATAACCGAACCTAATTGACTGATTGTTATACATTTTAATTGTGGTTACCGTCCATTTATCGTTTGTTTTTGTTATATTTTCATTTGTTTACTAAATGGTGTGCTCGTACGATTTTTAGAACAATTATAATGGTAAATTAATTATTGAGAAACTCTCAGTTTGTGGAAAGACGTAAGTTCAAGTCGCCTAGATTCAATCGTATGCGGATTCATTCTTATTCACTTTTAGGAAAACTCGCCGGCCATAAGCGTCAGTATCTATCAAACATAACACAACTGGTCAACAATGTGTTTTAAGTAAAACTTCTGCAAACATTCACATTTGCATCCTTATCATTTTTCCATTTTTCAATGACTTTTAAACAATTTACGTACGGATTCATGAAATATTAATGTATATGAATCGTAGTAACCCATGTATTGGTGAATTTTAACTTTTGGAAATCTGTTGGGGGCTCCATCAAAATATCCACATAAATATGTTTTCAAACAATGATTTATAAAGATTTCTTAAATAAGCTTTCTGGTTTTTAATGAGTTTTGAAGAATCTTTAAGTCTCTTTCTTGAAAATCATTCAAAAATATCTCAGAAAACCAATAAACAAAACACTCTTGAAGAAGAGAACATATCTGAGCATATGAAGAAACAAACTATTCTTAGAAAGCTTACCTCATCTGTAGTAAGAAAAAGCCTCGGGTTTTGCTAAGCCGAAGATACCTTTAATTAGCAAAGAAAATTTAAAGTTCTTTCCCTATCTCAGAAGGATTGTACTTTTTCTTTCTGTTATTTTCTTTCTTGATTTGTTTTTATGACTTGAGGGCTTCAGATGTTCGAGATTTCCATTGAGAATTCCGTTCTCAAGTGCCTTATTAAATGCTGAATAAGGCAGTTTAATTGCCTCAAGTGAAATGAACGAAACAATTCAAGAGATTTAAATTAGGAATGTGACACAAATTAGAGCTCTCTGGCAGAATTTGATTTCGGCTTTATACAGGATGAGGTCTTCAGAGTTTAATTGCATTCCTACCGTCTCTTTAATTGTACTGAAAGCTGCCTTAAGAATCTTCAACGTATTAATTTGTGTTATATGTAACAAATTTCTACTTTCGGAATCGATTTGAATTAAATTGATGCCTTTAAAATGCAGCTGAGTCAATGAAATATTACTTAAATTTGCTACATGTTTGCAAGTGAAATAAATAATACCATTCGTAGGCGTTTCTAATTATCAAATTTAGGTCTCAGAAAACAGGGTGTCCGAATCTAATGTCCCTAATTTGAACAGTCGATTAAAACAAATCTATTAGCTATATGTTGGCGATATTTGGCAAAATTGGCTGTTGAATTCTTAGATTTTTATTTTTCGCGTATATTTGAAAACTGAGGGTACATGCGTACAAAATGCAGATTGTACAGAAACTTTCACAGCGTGCTGCATTTGCTGTGGAGATGTTATCTCGTATCGAAAATAAACACGATTTTCTAAACTCCATCAGTTTTTCAGATGAAGCAATATTTCATGTGAGCAACAAAGTGAATAAAAGCACAACTGCAGAATTTGGGGCTCAGAAAATCCCCATGCAGTACAGGAAGTGGAAAGAAACAGTCCAAAAATCAATGTGTAGTGCGCTCTTTTACATGATACTGTCATAGGACCATTTTTCCTTGCTGAGACTTCTGTGACGGCAAACACTTACCTGGACATGTTGCAAAGTTACGCAATACCCCAAATGCAGCATTTACAACCCACTGATATCTTCCAACAAGATGCTGGGGCACGGATGTTCGAGCATTTTGCTGGATATCCTCAGGGTTACTAAGGGGACCCACTTGGAAGTGCCCTGATTTTTAATAAAAACTTTGTGAGTACTGTTTTCTAATTTTACATTTTTCTTATGGTTTTTAACCTTCCGTTAAGTATAGCGACCTCTCCAAATTAGAAACATTTGATACAGACACCCTGTATATTAAAAACATTAAATCTGCATATATAAATGTATGTGAGGTAAGTATAGATAGATATTTTATATAAAGATTGGTATTTTTGAAAGTTCATATTTTCATTAGCAGTTACATTAATTTCTTTACGGAAGTTTCATTACTTAAATGCTGTGGGATTTTTCTGTAAAGACGTTTTACGTATGAATATGAAAATTTTGTAAAATGTTCTTAATGAATTATATATATTCTTAATTCAGCCTCCGTGTTAAGAGTTAATGCCACACACGGTTTTCAGTAAGAATTCTTAAGATAAACATACTGCATTAAATTATTTTAAAACTTTCTCCTAAATATTATCCCCGTTAAATATCCAACTCAGTAACTTCATTTCGCTTTCCTGAAGGCATTTATAAACGCGTGAAATGTGTGCTGGTTCGAACACGAAATCTGTTATAATTCTTCGCAAATTAGCACAACTATTTTAACCATTTAACAACAATATTTACTCAATAATAGGATAATATTAATAATATTAGGGACAATTATTTTTATCTTTTAATGTGCAAGTTAAAACTTCGAACAACAGACAAAATTATTTATTTCATTTGTGTTTCTTCATACTAGTTGAAATTTATTCATTCAGTTCAGATAGTTCTGAAAAGGCAAATACTCATTCCATACAAATCTTAATACCAGTTAATTATAATTAAATTAATAAAGAAATGCTCTCCTAATTTTTCTTCTATACACTTCATTCAAAATTATCACATTTTAATTTAAAATTCGGTAACTACATTTCACTCTCCTCAATAGATTTATAAACCTGTAATCATCGCCTTTGTTCAAACGCATCAATTAATAAGAATTCTTTGCTACTCTGTTCAAGCTCGTATTATATTTGTACTATATAATGAGTCAATTGTTAAAATTCAAATGAGCGAAATACTGCCCAAATATAAATTTTATTATTCATTAAATTTAAATACGTTAAATCATGCTTTGCTAAAGGCTTTCACAATAGCCAGAAGTTTCTGATAGGTTCCATAAAGTAATAAAATCATCGCCTTTGTTCAAACGCATCAATTAATAAAAATTCTTTACTAATGTCCTGCAATGTACAACAATAAAATCGTGTATTGGATTGTATACAAACGTTTTAAAATTTCCGGATCATTTTATCACGTATGATATACCAACAATTACTTTGCATAAAATATTAGTCCAACAGTTCTGTACCATATATATTGTAATGTATACAAGCGTTTTAAAATTTCCGGAACATTCTATCACGTATGATATACCAACAATTACTTTGCATAAAATAATACTTCAACAATTCCGGTACCATATATAAGTTCGGGGGTAACTCTGATAATCGGCGCATAAACGTCTGGCTGAGAGATCAAAATTTAATTTTTCTGGTATCAACGTCATGATACATAACAAATGCACGGTTTTCGAGGGCAACCCTGTCTTTTCCCTCCCTACCGATGATTGAACGGAATAAAATAAGCTTATGGGTGAAGGCAAAGTGCGCAATAATTTAGTGGTTGACAAAGAACAGATGACCCTGTCGGAATTCAGGGTATGTTCATAAACATTCGCAGGACATTACCCAGGAATTTCAACTCCATTTGTTTTACCGCTCCCATTTATATCATCTAATCCGTTTAAGTGGTCCCCCGTGTCTGTTATATTTAAAACGGACTATCATCTTCTTGGAAATTTTATTCTCAGTGTGGTCCGCGGAATGAATTACCCCAAAAACTTGCGAAACCTCAAGGATACGTTGCAAATTTTTGACGTTTTCGTCCGTTTAAAGCAATTTTAAGCTTTTAAAAGTTAATATCCAGTTAAACAATTTAATTAACAGCATTTCCAGCTTACAATCAACACATGTCAATGAAACTCATCAATTTTTATATTATAATACCTACCTGAACAGAAGTATTTAAGGTTAGTTCGATAAAAACTAACCTTAACCAAACCTAATTATACCCTTACCAGTGTATACCGAGCTCAGTTCGTGCATCGAATTATGACATTTTTGCACTTATCTAAAATTAACCATTTCTAAGGCCGTAGGAAGTATACATCCCACCAAATTCATCAATTTTTAAAGGCATTTTTTAAGGTTGCCGTAAGTTCTCGCCAAAATTTTTCGACGGAACAAAAAACTAGATGTACTAATTTCTTATCTCAAACTATTACGAAGTGTCTCGACTTAGTAAAAGAAAATTGATTAATAAAAATAATGTCATACAATAAGCTAAATGAATTTCTTTCCTTAAATTAATCTCAACCCCAAAGTGATTTTATTACACAACTTCTGGAAAAAATGGCATTTTAGAGGGTTAAGTCATTCATAGCCGTTATCATTCGATACAAAAATGGCCGGTACACCTGCATTAACACCTCAAGTGTTCTACAGGTTCTTAGTTCAATCAATACAACACATTCCCAAAACAGAGTGTTATTAATTATACAGTACAAAATACTACACTGTCAGGGGTTAAGAAGGTGAAAATTAGCAGAATTTGTCAGGACAATTGGTTCAGACTGGAATATATTTTCGAATAGCCAAGATAGATCTTCAAGATTTATCTGAAAGGTACGAATAATCAAACCTAATTAAGAAGTTATAAATTAGCCATATATGAGAAGAAGCTGGTTTGGACAGGGATGGATCTTCATATAGTCAAAATAAACCTTCAAGATATCCGTCGTTCTTAATAATCTTGGATATTTGGGATACATTTTGTTGTCATGGTTTTCAGATTTTATTTTGCAGGATTCCAGTACTTACAGGGATAGATGAAAATGAAGTGTATATTTTCTAAACTGGCATATATTGTTTTGTAACTCAACATCCCTGCAAGTGAGCTTCACCCCTTGACCTACGAAGTTCCGCTGTACAATGGAATCGCAACATAAACATCATGGAGTTTAACGTACTATAGAGGATTGGCCTCCTATTAGTAATGCAAACCAGGGGGAGTAGTCTCCCCTAAACTTTCTCGTATACTCCCTAACACATGTAGAGAAAAAAATAAGCAAAACGGCAATAAACGAATAAGCGTCCCTACCGCAGTGGAGCAAAAAAATAAGCGAAACGTCGTCTTCAGCGAAAGAGCGTGGGTACAATTTGGCAATGAGCCAAGAACAGTCGGGGCTTTTCTTGCGTCCTAAAATATTGAAGACAGCGAAAATGCAAACTGAATGCCCTTTTTCAACCGATTGACACAAAAATTGGACACAAATCTAGAATGCCACATGCAAAATTTTACTTATGTAAGTAATTTTCTTAAGAAATTATTGTGATCAAAAGTATGCGATTATACAGACCGACAGGCTGTCACCCTTTGACGGATTTCGCCCAAAATATTATACGGGCCTCCATTCCTGATGATAAAACTGTGTACCAAATTTTATCCATCTAGCTATTCAAGTTTTCGAGTTACAGTGTTCACATGAACGTGGACAGACAGAGACAGACATCCCTTAGACTAAATTTGTCTAAAATTTGATAGAAACCTACAAATTATGTGTTAAGATCACATACCAAATTTCAGCCCCGTAGCTCTAATAATTTCCCAGTTATCGTGTTCGCAGATACACAGACAGACATAATTCCAAAGTTGTGTTTTTCGGACTCAAGGGAAATCGAAAACGTGGCGATTCGTCAAAATCTCGAGTTCGAATTTTTTGACGATTACAATACTTCCTCTTTGTATACTTCGTATACGAGAAAGTAAAAATGAAATATTCATTTTTTGTATTACTAATAGGAGGCAACTGAACACGCTTGTATACTGGAGTTTCAGCCGAACGAAATCATATATATATATATATATATATATATATATATATATATATGATATTTTAATTTTTTAACTTTTCTAAATAATCTTAACGACACCTCATATTAAATACTTCTACTTTCAACATAATTAACGCACTACAACTTTCTTTTCAAATCACGAGTTTCAAGGGGAATTCCCTTTTCTGAGTACTTAAGCGTTCTGCGCATTCATTTCTGCCCTTTTTCACGCCGGCATGTAAGCTTTCAACAACAACGCGCCGCGCGGGCGTAAACTTCTAAATCTGGTCATGGAGCTGCATACAAATTAAATGTTTTAATTATGAAGAATAACGCCTGATGCCTCAATAAAAGAAGATTTAAACAAATATCGTCTCTTCCTTGATGACAATGGACTGCCTTTCACCTTTTTAAACCCTGATCTTTCATATATATATATATATATATATATATATATATATATATATATATACTAGTAAGCTAACTCAAAACTGACTAAGTATAAGTTTACTTCTTTGCGAGTTGTTTAGGATTGAAGATTTTCTTAGTCATTAGCTCCAAATTAATATATTTATAAATTGTTTCAGTGAATTGAAAAATGTTATTTTAAACGCTTACTGATATCTAACTTCCTAAATAATAACTTTCTGTATAAATTTAATATAAAATAATAGGTAATAACAGATATTTTCTATTAATCGGACGATGTAAACTTGAATGCATTTCTGTGAAGTGTAACAAAGCTTTTTTGCAAAATGTTTTGAAATTAACAGAGATGATAGTTTGAAAAAAATTCATCCTATCCTCTCTGCTAAATTATGTGGCTTTAATGTGATTTCAGCTTTTGTGAAAGAACATAAATATGTATTTAAAATCAACAGCTATGAAAGGAAATTCTAATTTTTGTTAGCTTAATAACACATTATATTGAACAAACCTATAGAAATTAGCACAAAACGCATTATATTATAAATATTTGAGAAGTAATTACAAATTATCATAAATTTACCTGAGTTATCACTGGAACTCCTGGATTTCATGATGAAAATGATGATGATGGCAAGAAGAACAAGTGCTCCAACCAGACCCATAAGAACAGCAAGAACGGCACTGATTGCAATGGGTGGTTCATCACCTAAGAACCATATAATGATGAAATCAAATGTATCAAATATTACAAGAACTCCGCAGAAAAACTTTATATCCCATTCTAAAGTGCGAATTACATCAAGTTTAAATGTATCTTCTGAAAAAACATGCAATAGAGAAAAGGGAGCTATTTAGTCATTCATATTAATAGATTACATACATTTAGTGAATGCGTATTTGTTTCTAGAATCAGTTGTATCTTTTTCAGATACATTTAAATCTTTTTCACTTTTAATATAATACGTAACTGTATTATACATGAAAAGAAATCTTATTTCGTAGATAATATAACTTTTTTTATCGTATAAACGCTTGAATAATGCAGACACTATGCACAGTGGACATAAAATTAGTTGACTAAAATCAAAGATTTATTTTGTGTAGTTATACAGACAAACACGAGAGTGCGTAAACATGAGATAGTGAAACTCACAAAATTTAACACTTTCACAAACGTTCGATGTGGCTGTTCTTAGTTGCTCTGAAAATTTCTCATCAGTAAATCAGTATTTACCATATGTTTGAGAGCGTGTTCACATCGATCAAACCAAGTACAATGCAAGAAGTGTCTGTTTTCGGGGCATTTTTCTCGTATTCTCGATGGGAATTTCGTTCCAATTTGACAGCGGAATAAGCTCCATGAAGCCAGAGACAGCATTCACTTTCTTTAGCGTTGTCCACCGACACGACAACAAAATAATGAACATCAGCGAACCACCTCTCACTCAGATGTGTACTTGAAACATCTAGGCTAGTAGTGGCGAACCTATGACCCTCGGATCAGACGTTCAGCTACGAAAACTTTTTTAAATGACCCGCGAATTAATTTTTATAAACTTAATTTTTATGACATAAAAGAGAGAACAGACAATCGAAAATATTAATTAAACATGGAAGTATAAATATCTAACATCGAATTTATAAAAAAGTATATTTCCAAGTGGATACTGATGAATTGATTTTCTATCGTATCATTCCACCTGTGTAAGATTCAAGGCAGTCAGTCGTTCATAGACGTTTCGCCCATATTCTTTGCGTCATAGAACAAAAATATGCCAGCTCGAAATTATTATAAATTATTGGTACACTTTTTACCATCACCCCCCTTTCCAAGTGACACCACTGACTTGACAAACGCGCTAGTACGAGGGTAAGTCATTAAATAAGTCACAAAAGATACGAAAAAAAAATAATTTACCATGGTAATCATTTGGAAACAATTTTATTTTTCAACATAATCTCCACCAATGTTGATGCACTTATCCCATCGTTCTATCAGCGCCCCAATTCCAGCTGCATAAAATTTTTTGGGTTGCTGTCTCATCCACAGTAGGACTTCATGTTGAACGTCGTCATCATGCCATCGTCAGATGAAAATCGCTTGGGGCTAAGTCTGGGCTGTAAGGTGGATACTGTAGCACTGACCAACCAGACTTAGCGCCAAGCGATTTTCATCTGTTTGATCCAATGAGAATCTTGGAGGCAAGCACTTTGCAGATGGTGACGACGTTCAACACGAAGTCCTACTGTGGATGAGACAGCAACCCATAAAATTTTCTGCAGTTGGAATTGGGGCGCTGATAAAACGATGGGATAAGCGCATAAACATTGGTGGAGATTATGTTAAAAAATAAAACTGTTTGCAAGTGATTATCATAGTAAATTATTTTTTATCTTTCGTGACATACTTAAAGATTTACCCTCGTATTAAAAAAAATAACGGACAAATTTTGACCTTCTTCAAAAAGATTCGACATCACTGATCTAGGGGGCTATCAATCCGCAAACATAGGATACAATACTACTAATCTACATTAAACAAGTACCTTGCAATGAATATTTCTCAAATAATGCAGTTATGAAATTGCTCAACAAACTTATACCCACAAATTGACGAATGTTTATTACATGCTTAAAATATTTATATGTTGCCAAAAATAATCATGACATTTATTAATGATAATAATCAATTTGAAATGCAGTATATATGTGGATGAAAAATTAATAGCAATCTATAATAGGCACTACAAATCTATTCCAAAGGTGAAACAAGTTTGAGAATAAGAAGATTATATAGCAAGATGGGAAAGAAAAGTTGAGAAAAGTTCTTATCGTTGAAATGTTCATAGCTGCACATTTGGTAAAATATTGATGCCATTCGTCAATGCTGATAATACTTGAAGTTAGAGGCATTAGAGATATCTTCAGAAATAAATATTATGTCTTCATATTTCAATCTTCTGAGAGCTCGGTATCACTATGGAGGATAACATACTACAACACTCGGGTAGGTTTTGCTCACTATCAGATACTGAAATAACATTTTGTATAATAATGAAGGTAAAAACTATTTTCCCTTCATTCTATAAAACAGTCGGCATATTGAAAAAGGTAGAATATGGAACGCTTGGTTAAATAATGAGAAGCATTTTCTGAATTAGGAAGTTTTTGTTTTCTATGAGCAACCTAATGAAAATAATACAGTAATTTTTTTTTAAAATTACAATTGAGTTACCAAAAAATAATATCGTTGCTTAAACGCAACGCCACCTATCTCATTTTTTTTGAAATTTCAAAGAGAAAGAAAATATTCAATTTTTCGCAACTAATAACGAATATTTCTGAATTATTTTAACATCTTATAAGACAACCTATTCCTACCAGATGTTAATAAATTTCAGAAATATTCGATATTGGTTGCGAAAAATTGAATATATTCTTTCTCTTTCAAATTTCAAAAAATTGAGATAGGTGGTATTGCTTGTTAAGCGACGGTATGTTATTAGATATTTTCGATATAACGTCTTATGTTTTAAAGTTTTTCTTTATAAAAAACTAAAATTTCCTTAGTTGCCTAGAAAAAAGTAGTTTATAATTCTAGAGTTCTTTGCAAGATTTCAAACTGGCAAACCTCAGATGCTGCGCCCAGAAACACATTTCTAAAATTTTATTCTTGGGCCAGAATGCAATACTGAGAATATCAGAAATATGCGCAGTAATGTTATTTCTGACAACGCACTTTCTGAAAGGGCACATATTTTTGAACAAGATTACAGTCTTGTTTACATAGCTATAACACAAGAAACGAAATGCATTTCATTTTATAAGGTTCGCAGAGAAAATATGAAAGTTATACCGAAAAAACAAGGAAATTCTTTTTTTCCGTAATGCAATAGAAAAACTTGGATAAATATTTTAAGGGTTTAGCTCCCATGTGCACTGGGGCCTCGAGGTCTAGAAATGCAGGGAGAATAGCCTTTGTGATGAAAAAGTCCCGATTGTATGTTTTTTAATAATGCGTTCAGAGTTCAAGAAACAACATTTTTTATTGTAAAAATGCAGTATCAAAAATTTAAAGCAATGGATAGCGAGCAGAGGTCAACTGTGCCTTTATTTTATTGCCCTGGAATTTTCATTTTTTGGAATATTTCTGCCTGAAGTATTTTCCTGAAACAGAATTTGTTACTTATGTCTTGTATTTAGGTTACTTAGAAAATGTTGCATTCTATAAGAAATAGTTGTTGTAAAATATAACAGCTATTTTTCTTGTTGATAAATAAACAAAAGATTATCACGTAGAATTTTAAATTATATCTTATATGCAGGGAAAAAATGTTCTTTCAGGTTGAGCAGAAGGCACGAAAAATTTAATCAAAATTGTAAACCCTAGATTTCCTTTTACAAGCTTGAATAGATACAGAAGCAATATTTAAGAGGTACTTTAATTTCAGTTTATTACGATCAGACTAATGTAAGCATGAAAAAGTGGGGGAAAAAGTCAAAACTGGAAAATTAATTTTATTTTTTCGTTCAAATCTATATCAGGAAATTTTAATATTTTACAACGTAGCCAAGTAAGTCTGTTGTTTCAAGTACGTAAACTCTAGCATAAATTTCATACAGAGTATTGAGAACCAGAATGGACCAATTATGGATTGTCGCTAAACTGATCTATGTATCATATTTGATAAACATTGAAAATAGCACAGTAGTAATTACGTAATTGATTAATTTATCCGAAATCAATTTATTCGCAAACTACGATCAAACTAGTTTTATCTGGCAACAGCGAACATTCTTCCACTTACTAAATCGCCGATAGAGGCGCTGTTAGTTAAAATGAAGTGAGTACCTGAACGATCGTCTACCCCATCGGTGGATTGGCCGTGTAGGGCAAATGATTCGTCATTGCTTTGTTGGCCGGCGAGGTCCCCAGATCTAACTCCTTGCAATTTTTTACTCTGGATTATTGTCAAAGACAAAGTGTTTGTGCCTCCACTCCCTCAGGACTTACTGGAACTGAAACAGCGGATAACTAACGTGTTGAACGCATTAACAGGAGATCTTCTATCACTAGTGTGGCAGGAACTTGACTACTGCGTAGACATTTGCCGCGTCTCCGGAGGAGCACATACAATACATCTCTAGAAACTTGGACAACTGTAGTTTCAAGGTAATTTGGATTATCTAAATAAATTAATTACAGTGTTCATATGAATGTTTTATTTTTGGCCCATTCAATATGAAACACCCTGTATAAAAGGACAGCTAAAATTCTATTGACCCTCTCAGATTTTGAAACAAAACATGTGTTCCTTTTCACTATGGTACCTTCGTCTGTTTAGAGGAAATTATGGGTTGGTCCACTCTGGTTTAAAACGGATAACTAACCAAATAACATACCCAATATACAACATACCCAATCTCATACTTAAAAATAGCAAGAAAAATAACGCTGCTGGCAGACAGTGGATCAAAGGAGAAACAATTGTTTTAAAGAAACAGGCTTTCAGTTTCTGAACACAGACAAAATAAACAAGCATGACAAACAATCAATTAGATACGCACTGAAATTGAAAGATATCATTTAACACCTTTACATTTTAGTGCGCGTTTGATGTAGCAGTATATATATATGCCACTAAAAAACAATCCAAAAAATACAAACATTTTATTAATCGCCTTGCGTGGAGAACGTAGTAATAGTCCCGTTTCACTTATTCCATACAGTGCCGCAAGTTACATAGTTATTAACAAATTCAAAGCAACGTTATTATACTAATATAATGTTGCATATAAATAGTATGTAAATAATTATTAATTTTTTAATAAAATATTACAAATTATGATAGTATACAAATTAATTAAAATCTTAAATAACTTTAATTTTTTAATAATTTTAATTATAAAATTAATCAAAATTTGCATAATAACAAAATTTTTATAATACAATTGACTCTTATTCTTATTCTCAAGCACTACATCCAAAGAATGATTAAAAATGGCTCGACGTTTGCGGAAAAGCAAGTGAAGATAATAAGTACCTATATTTTATTGCTCTGGATTATTTTATCATCTCATGCAATCTTATTTGAATTTGTCTATGTTTTCTTAAAAATCCTTACCCAGATTTTGAAAAAAGATTGATACTGTTTTATGCGATTTATTAATTTTACTCTACATATGTTCTGAAAATGAAATGTGGATTCGAATTGCACGATTTCAGTTTACACAACCTTCTCGGAAAACCAATCTGCTGTGAAAAATAAGGCCTAAGCAAATATCATTCGGACTTTCAGATTTTGTTTCCTTATCTTGGTCTTTCCTGGGGTCTTCTAACTACAGGGAGCAATCATTAAACATATGCGATCCAACAGAACTCAAAAATGAGTAGAATAACCGATAAAAAATTTTAAAGTTCTCCATTATAATTAAAAATATGCTATATAAAAATAATATATGTTACTGTGAAAGACCGAAATTGGAGAATGTCGACTTTCACCGGTGAAAGTCGACATTCTCCAAATGTGAATGTTGACATTCACCGGTGACATTACTATGTGAATGTTGACATACACCGGTGAAAGTCGACATTCTCCAAATTTCGGTCTTTCACGGTAACATATACATAAAATGTAGTATAAATGCATTTAAAAATATATATATTATAAACTAAAAGATATAGTTTATAAATAAAATAGTATAAAATATTTGAAATATATTGCAGTTTAAGAAACGTAAGTAAATATGCTAACCATGAGATTTTCCAAACATTTCTTAAACATTAAAAAATGTTTTTCTTTTTAAAGGTTGTTTCATAACCCTCTGACTGCTTATCCCGCGATTTCCGCGGGTAGGAAGAAAGTCTAAATTCTCCTACATCCTGCAAGTTTCGCAAGCTAACTGTTCACTAAGTACTAGCTAAGTATTGAATCATATTATACTAATAAAGCTTCGCATATAAATTACAATTCTCTTGTTTCAACAGTATTTGAACATGTTTGCAAACGTTGCATCTAAATAGCGATTTAAAATAATTACGAAGTCGGAGGGTTAACAGTTAATGAAATTACATGTCAAACATGTAATCTGTTTTAAAATAATTATAAAAATTTATAATTATTAATGTGTACATTAAAGTCACTGTATATTAATGTGCATAAGTAATTTAACAACTAGCAAAAGAATTTTTTATTTTGTATAATTTCATAGTCCAGCTAATTAATTTCTATTGCACCTTAATAATATCCAGCAAATTGTTATTTATAAAATATATATTCAAACTACTGATAACTGCTTCATGGGCTGGAATTCGTAAGAATATATCACCATCATGAATCTATAAATCTATACATGAAGAGGATGTTTGCGAAGACTTAACACTTGTAAGCACTTCAGTATTTTATTAATTGAAGAGGACGGATTAACTTGTATGATTAAGTCTAACTAGGATTAAATGTAAGCTGCTTAAAGGATTTCCGGATTAATTATAAGAAGAGTAACGTAAGTAGTTGTTTTGTCTATCATGAAATATTTTGCTTCGAAAAATAGGAGCTCATGTTCTGAAAAGACTTATTTAAAATCTTTCCATTGAAAATGATACCTAAATTTCATTAGAATGAAATCCTGTTGAGAATCCTTCGCCGTCGATATGGATAATTTTTAATATACATTCCATCCGAATTTTAGGTATTAGCTATATCATGTAGGAATTATTTTTTACATATACCACATTAGAATAATTAATTAAAATTCTCTATTTTTGACGTAGTAATGAAAAGAAATTATTTCTTATATTACATTTAAGACACTAGTATTAAATTTAAGAAAGAAATATCGTATAAACATTTTTTTTTCGCTGCTTTGTATTGGACGAAAATGTTTCGCGCTCTTACTGCTGATTGGAGGTGATTTATGTTAATACGATGCAATTCAAGTGCTTCCCGGCAATTTGATTTTGGGCTTTGTTGCACATCTTGTAGATTGAAAAATGTGTAACAGCATAGCGTGAAGCAACATTCAATTATATGGAGGGTTGAGAGTTAAACTGGACCAAATCCACGTTTTGCCCAAACACTGCCATAGTAGTACAGAAATGTTTTATTTTCTAAGTAATAAGGATTCAAATCCATAGTTCAGTTTATATCGCCGGGTAGCAATAATAATTGGAAGTTCACTGTTATTTTAACCCTTAAATGTCCAGTGTTGCCTTTAACCCATCAGCACACGCATGGGGTCTTTTTGACCCCATCCTTTCTCCTTTATTAAAAATTCTAGGAATTTTTAAACACTTGCCCCTGTCACTTCATGTACCTTCATAGGGATCTCGAAGAGGATAGGAAGGCCAAAACCGGTGAAACGGGGTTTTTCACTTTTTGGGGGCATTGGGATCAAAATGACCCGTGCGTGGGCTAACGTTTCAGGCAAATTTAACGTTATGGCTGTGTAAGCGTTTGAATGTGCGCAGCGGAGAAGAAAAGAATACAGAGAAGGAGGAAATAAAGGATATAAGCTCAACTTTCCTTTTTCTTATTAAAAATCGCATTTGTGTCTGAAATACAAGTTAATTTTAAGAAAACATGTTCTTATACTTTGACCATATTTAGTTATTGTACAAACAGCCAATAAAATAAGGAGTAGGTGTCTAACAATTTGGGGTCAAAATGACACCCCGCGTGGGCTAATGTTTCAAAAGTGGGTGCGTGTGTTGAAGGGTTAAGCAACCTACCCAAGTTTGTTTTCTAAAATCTTAAGAATAAGACCGGAGCTCTAATGCTTGTTGTTGCCAATAGAATACGTACTGAAAATGTTATTAAATCAATTTACAACATAAAGATGGCAGCCTGAGTGCCGATGAAAAAATAAACACAAGTTGATTTTTTTTCACTTGAGGCTGCACTTTTTTGCTTTGTTTGTACGTTAAGAATATCATTTTATTCTATATTTTTGAAGGAAATCCCTTATATTTATTATTAGTTCTTAGAATCCATCTGGGTTTAATCTAATTTTTATAGAATTTTATCAAGGAAATTTTTAACCAACTAAAGCCCAGTGTTGTCGATTGGTAACAAACTTTTTTGAGTCGTAAACCATACTTAAAAAAGTGGGATTTTTTAAAAAAATTTTCCCATGTTTTATTCAAGAAATGAAATTCAAAAAACATTTTAAAACCAATTTTTAAAAAATCGGGAATTTAAAGGTTAAATACAGCTGATCAACTTTGAGATCTGCTTTCTCAGAAAAGAATCTCATAGACTTAGGGGTCTATTCTGGTACCCCCGGTTGGGTTGGGAGTTGGGTTGGGTTCCGTTCTTCACGTCCCCACCCCCCCCCGACCGGGTGTACCAGAATAGACCCCTTAGTCCAGTTTAGCCCTGAACTCTCCATATGTGAGATCACATGCGCAAGTACGTATGTCACGTAATTGTGCCGTCAAGTGAATTGAATCTTTAATGGAAAGACTGTAAAATAGGAAAATTCATTTAATAATTTTTCTCGCAATGTTACTTAATATCATACATTTTTGTTCTGTAAGTGAATTATTTTATGAATTACAATTTTATATGTTATCCAGGTGAAACTTCTTGCTTTAAACCTCTTCTGTAGATTAAAAAAACTAGTATGTTTAACCTTTTGCATTCTTATGTCGACTCGACATTCTGAAAGATTCATCTTTTAAATATTCTTGTTGGATAGCGCTTATTATTAAAACCATATAATAACAAAAACATACAGATTAATTTTTAGGAATTGAAACGAATCAATAATAATATTTTTCAGCTTCCTAAAGCGCTAAATCAATCCTTGTGCATATATGCTTCTCATTATCTTTCGGAGTGCAAAAAGCTTGAACTAAACAACAATCAAAAACGTTATCTTTTCAAAGATATTTTTTGTATCCAGTTTTATCAAGCTACTAAACTGAAACTTTTATTATCCGTAGGATATATGAAATTCATGAAAATGTTGAAAGAAATATCTTTTTTGAATAGGAAAGAAAATGATTAACGAACTTCTGAGCCTGGAGTTATAAAAGAAATTTGATCGAACAGTACACCTACAATAGGAGAAGGTTTTGAGTGAAAGATAGCAGAAACAAGTGTTTTTAAAAATATTATTGTATCTAGATCATTAAATTTCAAACAGGATTACATTACTCTTTGGTACAAGGACACAATTTTATCTTTCATTTCATTTCAATCACTACTTTTAAGGCTTTCATTTTGGAAGAAAGCGAGGGATGGATTTCCATTAGCTTTTTACATGAAATAAACAAATGGATGAACTTAGAGATTTACAAAGAATGAATGTATCCATTCTCTCCAAATTTAAAACCGGATTACTCTTATGAGAAAAACAGGAGGAGAGGATATTAATATTAAATAAAATTACTTTTTTGAAAATCGTTAACGAAGGCATTCCTTCTATTGGAAAGAAAAAGGAATTCTATAATCTCACACGTACAAAGTAAACTTTCCCGGACGTAACGATTGGCAATACCAAATGGACTCTTGTGACAAAAGCAACGAAGCATACTACTTCCCTTGAAAGGTGAAAAAATTATCTTTCTGTTGCACAGAAAATAATTGATGCAGCCCCAGACAAAGAAAATATGGCTCATTCAAGCAACTTATAGAAATTGGATCTCCCCATTCTCAAATTTGAAACTGACTATTTTTGTAACAACACAGAGAGAAATTTACATCACAAAAAAGCTATAATAGAAAAGGACAGAAAAATCTGTGAAGATCACGTGGTTTGGCTTGACTGCGTGCCAAAGAGATTCAGACCACACAATCTGTCTGCAAATTAGCATACGCACAGGGTACTGTTTCGAATCTGTGATGATTTAATATCAAATAGAAGTTATACCAGAATTAATTTATTTTCCTAATATAATCTTTCAGCATTGTTTTTGTTTGCTTTTTCTCTGTGTGTTGGGAAACAATGAATCATTTTTGCTAAATTACAGGATCTTCAAAGTATCTAACAGACGTTATTGCTATTTGACAGGGGCTGTTTTCAGCGAAGTTAAGCAATTTCTCCTCTTTTTTTATTTTGCGTTGCTTCAGCGGACGCGGAACTCCGTTAATAATAAATAGAAGTTATAGGAGTTCTTTTTGTCGAATTATGAAGAATAGGTCGTTTCTTTTCTTTTTTATTTAATTCATCCACGCGGAACTCCGTAAGAAGAATTCTGTTACCAGTTGGAAGTTAGTGTCAATTGTTTCATCAGTTCTGTTTTTCATGCTTTTTTAATTTCTTAAACACTCAGCCAATGTGCATGAATGAGATTTTCTACTACAACTTTCGTTAATAAATCTGTGACAATCAGATCTGAGATATTGTTGGCCAGCTGAAAGCCCGTCTTGGATGGACACAAATCATCTAGTTTAAAATAACTTACTTAAACTAGCGGGATGGTTTCACGATTTTCTCATACGCTTAAGTAAATATTTTCAGATTCGCAGTATAGTGAAGAGAAGAGAATGTGAATTTCAGACTATTTCCCTTTGTCTGATTAGTTCCAAAATTTGATGCAGGAAAGAAAATTCCAGTTATAAAAGCATAGCCAAATTTCATGCCTTGTTCATTGCTTGTTTAGCTAACGTGCTCACACGTACATACAAGCTTTCTTTCGACAGATTTCGTCCAAAACTTGATAGAAACCTACACTTTTGGTATAAATACGGCATAAACATTCGTCTAGCACGTTGCGGTTTCGAGTTATCGTTTTCACATTCAAACATATTAGTTCGAAAAAATAGGTTTCTCTTTTTCCTTTGGTCAAGTCTAAAATGTAGAGATTCATCAAAATCTGGCGTTAGAGTTTTTTGACAACTACAATATTTTCTCTTTGTATACTCCTACTCAGTGGCGGCAATTGTATGGAAAAAGTGAGGGGACAAAAAATTTATAGATATCTAAGAGACCCGGGAGTATAGAGGGTAGGCAATAAAATTTAAAAAATTAGTTAAAAATTATTTATCCCGAACACTGTTGCTTTTTTTTTATAATTCCTAGTTTTAGGCAGCTGAAATGAAATAATTTAATTTTTCCCTAAAAAAATAGGGGTTGACAGCCTCCCTCCCGACTCACCGCCACTGCGTCCTAGGCAATAAAATTTAAAAATTTAGTTAAAAATTATTTATCCCGAACACTGTTGCTTTTTTCATAATTCCTAGTTTTAAGCAGCTGAAATGAAATAATTTAATTTTTCCCTAAAAAAGTAAGGGTTGACAGTCTCCCCCCCCTACTCATCGCCACTGCTTCCACTATACTATTTTATAAAGTGAAAAGGCTATAAAACAGTGCTTTTCTGTAGAAAAGCAAACGAACTATGTCGCTAGAAGAAAATATTTCCTTGCAGAAACTACTTATGAAAACCAATGTATACTGAGATTACCATCTGGATACTATTCTGACACAATCAAAAATTATTCCTGCCTCCATTTTCTTCAAACTTTCAAAAGAATAAATGTTTCTCTATCGAAGCAAATGATTAACTGTCTTTATGAGCGTATCGGTACAAAGAAAGCATGGCCAGCTTACACGAGAGGGATGTATCGAGGGCCATCAAATAACCAATCGGACGCCCACGACACGAGGAATGAAATTTACCTGTCACCTAATTAAAATCACTTCCTTCCTCCCTGCCTTCAGAGAATTAATATTCCGTGAGACTATAACGATGCGCAAACTTAATGGATTATTTCTAGGATATTAATAAAATAACCGTTCATCAGCTTCAACGCTACCTGCTTATGACTGCGTCAACATGTCTCCACATTAATTATTGTCCTAAATTGCCCGTGCAACTTAATTTGCCCAGCGGATCGTGGAAGTGCATATCGCATTCTGCAGGATTTGGATTCCCGATATATTTCGCTGCTGAAGAGTAGTCGTTCCGACATAATGTGTTGTGGTACAACAACTGCAGGTGCACAGGAATGAAAAGAGGCGATTTGAAATCCCAAATTGTCTGTGCTTCGGTTGAGATGGATAAAAGGAGTGTAAGTAAATGAAGCATTGCTGAATGGGATTCTTGTTCTTTTTGAACTATGTGTGTTTGAAGTTTTGCTTTTAATAGAATTGTGCTTTATTGGCGGAAATATGATAAGGATAAACAGCATTGATTTTTTATTCTGAGGAAGTTAACTGATGATGTTAGTGGGAAGTTAAATGAGATGTATAAATGGAGTGTAAGCAAACGAGGCATTGCTGAATTGAATTCTCTTTCTTTTAGAACTCTGTGTGTTGTTTGAAATTTTTGCTCTTAATTGTCCTTTACTGACGGGAATACAAGAAATGTCATGGAATGACACCGATTCTAATTTCTGAGGAAGTTAAGTGATGTATTATCTTTTGTCGCATGAAAACTTAATATACAATTAGGTTCATTATCGTCCGATTACATAAATTTAATCTTATTCGGACCAATGACATTTATATCCATCAAAAAAGAGACAAAGATATTTAGTTGAATTCATGAACAAAACAATGACTTAGCATAATTTAATTTGATAAATGTCTCATTTCAAAACTACACGAGGGCTATTTAATGGCAGATCTTACAATTTTGACCGTGGTCAGATGACGAGGACTATATTAGAGACAGCATGCCTCTCTATAAACTTCCATATCAAACAAACTGGAGGATGTTTCGATTCGACGGATTTAATGTGCACTAGGTCCATAAACACTCGAATTTTCTATGGAATTGGGTGTCGAACCTTTGACCTAACGATCCCGAAGCCGAAACACTGCCATGAAACCATTGCTGCCATCAGCAAAGCGATGGTGTCAATCTAAAATCCATCAATTCTCTTTTATCCAAGTTAAAAGAAATTTATATATTTATTTTTGCGAAATATATCGATCACATTCGCATCAGATAATACGTTTATTGTTTAACAGAACCGAATTTACCAAGCATCCAGTTGTTTTAGACCGATCTACGCCGGCTGACAGTCTATCTTTGAATAAAGTAATATTATTATAGTGTTTCTTATAAATAATTCATTCCAAAACTATTTGAACCTATTTGTGAAAGTTGCATCTAAATAGGTAATAAAAATGTGACTGCGAAATTTATTATTAACTGAATACGTTTGGCATTGGGCAGTGTGATTGTTCAGCAAAGAAGTCTCGCTGACAATTTTATAAATATACATGATGCACGACTACACACCTTTGAAATTGAATTCTGAAATCACTGCAAGAGAGCTAAGCTAGAGAGACAAGTTTCACAGTTTAGAATATATTTGTTTCAAATTCACTTGCATCAGAAAATCCTTAGAAAACTGCAGGAAAACAGACAAAAATGGAAGTGAAGTCACCAACTGCAAATCAAAATCCATTTTTTACATTTCCGACATTTAGAACTGAAAAGCTGGATGTTAAGACATTTAAAACTCGAGGAAACGGCATGGATATTTGAAAAGAATAACATATTCTGCATGATAAGTTGATACTAACAGATAACGCAGATTCAAATTAACACCAAACATATACGGTTTTTCATATGCTGACATGACATTTGCTTTGTGTGCAGGCCCAAAAGTGTCAAGAATAAAACAAGTGAAATACAAAAGTAGGTTGTTGATTCATTTCAGTTTCAAAGAGTTTTTTTTCTTCATTTATTTTTTCCATTACGTATTGTAGCAAAATCATAATCTACAGAAGATGAGTTATGCTGTATAAACGCAAGTGCTCATCCTTTTCTACTAGAGTTCTGCTGCATTATGTATTATTATTGCATTATTATACGGTTTTTCCATATGCAATCAAGCTATTGCTTTGTGTATATTCCCAAATGTGTCAGGGACAAACCAAGTGAAAAGCGAAGTG
The DNA here is from genome assembly GCA_013235015.1 of Araneus ventricosus. Lineage (NCBI taxonomy): Eukaryota > Metazoa > Arthropoda > Arachnida > Araneae > Araneidae > Araneus > Araneus ventricosus. The sequence continues at coordinate 455,268 of BGPR01000157.1, forward strand.
GAGGTGGTTAGTACATTTCAGTTTAAAAATCCTTTTTCTTTAACTATTTTTTGTCAAAGTGCAGAGAGATTATGATCTATATTCGCAATTGTACATCCTTTTCTATTATAGTTTTGCTCCATTATTTATTCCTTTACTTCTGGAATTGTGCAATACACACAGAAATGTTTACTACTATATATTAAAGCGGCAGCTGGAAACTGTTTTAAAGACTCAGTTGTTATAAAAATGCTTTCAGCGCACCCTTAGAGATAAATATTATTGCGTCTGCACCAGGAAGATAAACAATTCTGAAGGGATGACTGAGTTTATTTCATTAACTTGGATTTATTTTTCAAACAGTAGCATTTCTGCATTGAAAAAGCATGCAGTTTGCTCGTAAAACATGGCGATGAAAACACGAGAATTTCAAACATGACATTTTCTTCACAATTCTATTTTCTATTTCCAGTTTTTGAGCATTACATGAACCAGACGACAACAACTCACTCGTTTACCAATAAAGAAGTATGTCACAAATCTTTTTGCTTTCTACCAAAGTTTTATTCTTTGAACGTTTGGTTTTCTCCGAATACTTGGTTCCTGTACAAAACGTGTTAGACTGAATTATTCATTTCTGGTTTTCATCTGTCTAGTGAAAAATGTGCTCTCATTCCTGTTTCACCAACTGGGATGACATGAGAATGTTTTTATGTTGGAACTCCAATATGGATCATTCTAAGCTTTTCGTGTAGATTAAATTCCAATTGAGAGGAAAATACGTTCTCAAAGCTGATGACGGAACTTGAGATTTCTTCGGTACTTTTATAGTGTTCGGTATGTTAGCCGGTTTTGCGATGTTGGTTGGCTTATTTCATTCGCATTAACTCTTTCAAACCTTGTGGGTTATTTCCTGAACCACTCTGAATGATGCATCTTTTACGCATTCTTACTGAATAGCGCTTTTTGTAAAAATCGTATTATAGCGAAAACAAACACATTAATTTTTAGGAATTAAAACAAATTTATTTATTTTTGTTTACAACCCGCCCTAGCCCAGCCTAGACAAGAGGGAGTAAGGCCTTCCACAGGCCGGAGGGGAATATAAAACAAAAGAAATGAATTACATTAAAAAAGAATTTACAAAGAACCCCAAGGGGTGAGCAGAACAATTTAAAAATTATCACTTACAACAATGAACTAAAAAAAGGTAAAGAGCAAAACACAAAGCACGAAAAGATAAGGAGCAAAAAAAAAACACACAAAAAGCTTAACATTAGAAACATAAAAAGATTAAGAGCAAAAACACAAAACGGATAAACCCAAAGAGCAAAAACACAAAAAGCTTAACATTAGAAACACAAAAAGATTAAGAGCAAAAAGGCAAAAAACTAAACATTAAAAACACAAAACACATACAAAAATATAAAGATAACCAAATTAAAATCAATATCATTTAAAACCAAACAGAAACAAAAATCGAGAGACAATCAGCATTATAAAAAACTACTCAAAAGCGCAGAAGCACACAAGATATCTAACAAAAACTTTACAATGGACAAGATAATTCAAAAGAAAACAATTCCTAAAACCGTCGAAAACTCGAGAACAGTTAAAAATAATATTTTTCAGTTTCCTAAAGCGCTAAATCAATCCATACACTTACACGTGTATAATTATGCATCTTATTTTATGTCGTGCTCTAAGAGTTGAAAAAGAAAAACCAGAACGAACGCTTAACCTTCCATCGGGAGCGCTTACGCAAATTTTACAAAAATAAATGCGACTTTTATTTATGTTATTTGTATTTATTAGCTTAATAGTAAACAAAGATTTTATAAATACAAATTGCACTTAAATTTATAAAATAGCGATATAAATATGTAATACGATGCAGAACTCTAGTATTTCTTGCAAACGCGCGCTCGCTGGAAAGTTAACCTTCCAGCGGGCGAGCGTACACAAGAGATATTTGCATTGTTCATCTTATTACATATTTATATCGTTCGTTTATAAATTTATATGTAATTTTTATTTATATAACCTTTGTTTACTATTAAGCTAATAAATACAGATAACATAAATAAAAGTAGTATTTATTTTTGTAAAATAACAAGATATATATATGTAATACGATGCACGATATGCCGTAAAATTTGTGCAGGCGAACCCGTTGGAAGGTTAACACGTTAGGTGCCGCCACGCACGCCTCAGATTCCAACCGTGTATCTAATTATATAACCACTTCTGTGCTATGTCTTAACTGCAGTAGAGAAGGGGTAATCTAGTTAAAATTTAGGTATGAATCGTATTTTATGCATGTGGCAGTCAACTTTAAATTTAGCCATGATTCACAAAACAAGTCATCAAGTAAAGACTTGAAAGTCGATGTATTTTAACTCCAAGTTAGATGCTACATTTTATTTTTCTATACTAGAAAGGAAAGGACGCCTGTGCTCCTTAAATGTGTCCAAGTGATATTTGTCTTTTAAATTAGATGCCTATTCAACTTAAATACATATTTCAACACCAAAACTTCAGTTATTTGATGCAGGAGTCTGTCATCATTTCAATACAAGACGTTAAGACAAGTTTATATTCATGTTGTAAGCAAGTCCCATATACATCAACAGTCAAACTACAAAAATCTTCTTCCTATCTCAATATAGGAACCATGCCTTAATTAATTTAGAATTCTTTCTTACTTAATATTATATGATAGAACATCTCTTAGTTTCGCTCATAATGTTCTATTGCATCAACTCATTTTCTCTAATTACTCGAATTCTGTGTAAAGAAAGATATGCATTGATTCTTCCCTACTTTACGATTTTATTCATATTAAAACCTGTTGATCCATCTTGAATGTATAATTTGATGTGGAATATACATTAAAGTAGACAGCTTAATTTAATGCAGAGTCATTGCATGATTCTACTTAATTCGTTACATGTCAAAACTCTATTTCACTTTTTCAAAAAATGCATTAATATCATAATATGAAAGGAAAGGCTATTTCTGGAATTTCTTAATTAAACTGCTTAATTAACTTTTTAATTTGAATTAATTCTCTTTTTATTCTATAGCAGTCAGCCCAACATTCAATTGCAACAATCAAAGCTAAAAAAATTCACCGTTTAGCTGAAAATAAGAAGAATACAAGCATCCCAAAAAAGGGACTATGGCAGATAATGGGTTAAGTCATTATGACATGGTATTAGAACGAAATGATTCTACAGTAAATATATACCATATAGGTAATATTAGTAATAAAGTATTGATTTAGGTACCAAGACATCCGAGGCAAGATGGAAAATGAATGCGCTAGAATCTCGCATACCTTTTAATTCTAATTAGCAAAGTTTAAAGTAATGTGGATTCGCCGCCAATCTTTATTACTTAGTTATACTAAGTAATAAAGGGGCATCAAGACCATGACCCACGTCCACCGACTCACTCATTGGGTTTAGAATCTACGGATGGAACATCAAGAGGGTTAGTATGGAGAGGGTAACACATGCGCAGTACATTCTCTTAATATTAGCTCATTCTGGCACAATCAAAAAGTAAATGCACCTGCGCAGAATTCACTTTGATCCTTTCGTTCTTCACAGAATATATAACTTGCAAATTCATGCTGTAACCACGTCAAATATATGAGGCTGAATAATACACAAGATTATTTTCGTCTGAGAGAAAAACTTTATCTTTTCTGAGAGAAAAAATATCTTTATTTTATTAATTGTTTCTATCATGATAAAACTTTCGCGATAGATTTAACTATTAAAAGGTCTGTAACAATCATTATGATAAATTTCAACACTATAAAATTTAACCTTTCTTAAACTATGACCCAATTCGCAATTCCTTCTACAAGTTTAAATAGCTGGGCAGGATAATGTGCTCTGCTGGGGTGTCAAATATACTCGTTATTATTTCGCCATTTTACTAACCATTAAAAGTGCAAACTCAGAATGAAAGTTTTAAATTGGACAGAATCTACAATTGTAGTATTCCATGGAGGCAGATTCAAATTCAAGCAGTCTGTAAATTAAGGGACCCTGGGTAATAATTGAAAGAAATAAAAAGCTGATGTTAACTAGAAGAACAATATAATTACATCTGTTCATGATACGGATTGTTTCACTGCAGAACGAACCAAACACAGGATGATTTTACAAATAGCACTAGAGAGAGAATTTGCATTTTAAGTGTTAATCTATTCTAAAAGGATTTGCGGCATAAATGGGAAGACTAAGTTAAATTCCAAAAAAGTGTTCTTATGATCGAAATGATCAAAACTTCGGAAGAATCTTAATTTATAAAAGGTAATGTTTGCCCGCGCGCATGTGTGTGTGTGTTTGTCTGCGGTGCCCAGATGAATCTATCGCACTTACAGCCATGAAATTTGGCACAAAGGTAGTCGTAATGGTGTCTGAGTGCACCTCGAAGACGAAATTTTAAAATTTATTCTAGAAATTTTTTTATTTAATGTTTTGTGTTGTTTTGGGTGATTTTTCGTACTAATTTCTCAATAGCATGGCTTCGAAAAACTGTACGACAAAAATAGATACACCATCGAAAGAGCACGCGATTTCCGTTCGAATGAAGTTAGTTGTGAAAATTTCTAGCATAATTTACTGAATTTTGAAAAAAGTTTTAAATAATAGCTAGTTTCGCCATCGCAATGTTACTTTTGTTTTTAAATGTGTTGCATCCGACTTTCTAATAACACTATTATTTTTAATTTTTTTCAGCTTATAAGTATAACGGTTCTGTCGGATTTAAAACAAGAACGGTTAAAATATCTTTTCAAGTTTTTTTAAATTAATTTTTTTCTGGGCAGTTGAAAGTTATTTTTATGGAGAGAGTTCCTTGCGCGGAACTTCTTCAGAACGCAGCTGGCTATTTGATTGGTTGAAGGAGAGGTGACGTCACAACCTTGAATTGAATGACTAATTATTATTTTCGGCAGTATCTTAACGTATTTATTCATCTCGCATGCTAAGCTTACAGTATAATAATTTTCACGTTACAATTTTTTAATATTGCTTTGGATTAACTTTTCTACAAATAAAATGCCATTATCGCGAAAAAAATAAGCGGGAAAATCAATAATGTGTATCTTTTGTTTTGATTTTGTTTTTAAAACTTTTTCACGTCATTGTGAGCGGGTTTTTTTTTTCTTTCATTTTGTTGAAGTCCCGATTCCACGGGCAATGCCTTGCGCGTACTGCTAGTCTCTTATAATATCTTATCGTTCCAATATTTACAGAGAAAATAGACAATTTCATTTTCGAGAAACCTTATGTCAGCATTAATGCAAACATTACTATAAAACTTTGAGAGATTAAATACGCATCTTAATAAAACCATCTGACATTTTTCTATATAAGGTTTGTTTATATAGCGTTTTGATGATAAAATGCAAAAAAAGTTTTGTATTGTTTATAAATGAAAGAAATACAAGCTGTAGAGAATAATATTTACATGCGTTTTTAAAAAAATTTGCGTACTTTTTGCATATACCTTTAATAATTCCTTGACATTTATGATGAACTTGAAAAGTAAGGATTCTGTAATCTAAGATAAACTTGGAACAAATTTATCAATATTTCGATTAACACGTTGACAACCTTAATGTTAAAAAGCTTTGGAGATCCCCTACTCACACTTTTTTGGTTACGATTTGCTGAAAGTAACGAAGTAATCACATATTACGATTTTTTAAAATCTAATTCATGTAACGATGTAGGCTTGAAAAGTGTGGACTGAAAGTGCCCAGCAGACCTTTTCTGTTCGGTCCGAGCAGTGCACACGTGATTCACACTGACGGGTTCAAACAAAGGAAATGGGTGTAAATTTATTAAACCCGTACAAACGATTATAAGTGTTCGCTGAGTTGTGCGAGGGAGTCTAACTTTAGTTATAACTATTTTTTTAGTAGTTATTAATTAGTTCTAACTATTTAATTAATCTTTTAGTTCTATTTTCTCTAAATTGCCCTATTACAGGGAACTACGAAAAAAGAAACTTTTTCAGGAGATTTTGATGAATGAAATTCTCTCCGATTTAATTTATTAATAAATTCAATTTCTTGTTGTTTGTAATTAATATTAGTTTTTCAATTTTTCTAGATCACGGAATTATGATTTGACACATTTGTAATGCCATATAACAAAAAATAAATACATAGATCTACTGCTACTGTGCTAATCCATTTTGTTGAATCACGGGTGAGCTATGCAACCTAAAACAAAAATGTCGGTGCAGAGCAAATATGATTTAATTCATGCAGTGGTTAATGTGCCAAATTAGGGTAGTTAAATTGTCGTGGTGATTTTGTGGAAGTTTTGGTTTCGTGATCGATGGAGCTGGGATTAGAGAATCGCTTCAACAGGTAAATGTGGAAGTTTGGAGAGCGGGGTACTGGGTAAGGTGTCCTATGGTCCTGAAATTACGATCTTCCGATCAGACTACTACGTCCTGATCTACACCATCAGATTGGTGCATCTTAGAAGTTTGGAGAGGGGGTGCCAGCACAGAAGTCGTCCTCGCCATCTTATCACGATTCAAAATTAGAGGTTATTAATTAAACAAATAAACCATTAGAGGTCCTAAAATAGCCTTCATGTTACTTCACAAAACGGGACGCCAATCTTTAAAATTAAATCCTTCTTGAAAGCTTTCAATTTTTTAAAATCTATCGTCAAATATTTTTCTGGATAATAAAACACATGATTGTCCAAACCATTGAAGGAGTCGAGCCTTGCAGTTGTCTTTGCTTACTATTTGAGCGATACTATACAGAAGTAACTTCTTTATCACACTAAATTATCTAGATAAAGTATCAGGTAAAGAAGAATTTAATACGTCTTCTAACCTTACATATACGAGCACTTAAAAGTTGTTTTGTATCATCACAAATGAGCCTATTTATTAAATACCTTTTCAGATAAAGACAAAGGCACCTCAGTCGCCTGGTACTTAAGGCTTCTTCTAATTAGATAAGGAAGATCCAGTTAAGGTCGAGGACTACAGGACCCGTTAAGAAACCTTTGAGAGTTACGTTTCTCATTGGGAGCTTGAAAATGAACGCGTGGGTAAACTAGTTTCCTCCAGAAATGGCCTTCTTTGAAGCAGCTTGTCCGTGTTGCTTAATTGCATTTCAGGAACGAATAAGAGGACCACTCCTGTTTTAGAAATTCGGGAAGTATTAGTAATTAAAACATTTATTTCTCTAAAGCGGGTTTGGATAAAACATTTGAGTGCGCTCTTGAGAAGTATGTACTTTGTGAGAGAAGGAAAAGTAAAGAGATATTAAAACCAACAATAACGTTGCAAAATTATTCATCTTAAAATGGAAGGAACTATGACTTTATTTAACACTCGATTTACAGAGTGGGTCAATTTGATTTAATCTTCAATTACAAAGTGAAATATATATAAACACAAATTCATCCCTTCGCCTACTTTTAATTTCGCATTTTCGAATAAAAAAATTTAAAATGGAAGGAACAATGAATTTATTTAACACTCGATTTACAGAGTGGGTCAATTTAATTTAATCATGATTTTATTCCTATATGCCTATATAGAAATCTTAAAAATTATTTTTAAAAAACATACGTTGATCTTTAATTACAAAATGAAATATATACAAACACAAATTCATCCCTTCGACTACTTTATAATTTCGCATTTTCGTATGTGTTATACCTATGTTTACTGGTATGAATAAATGACTCATTAAATGATTTTATAAGTTAGTTATTCTAATCACACAAATTTTTATAATTTTCTTATAAAAATCGTAAACACGACTGATATGCAAGGTTTCATGTTCTATTTTATGAAGCTGTTCAATTACTTGCACACACAATTTATTATTTCAATGATTTAACTGTAAGTTATTGTAAGATACAAAAACATTTGTGGTAAATGCAATAAAAATATCTACGGAAAATGTAATTGAAACCTAAAGTTTATGTTAAAATATTTTAATTCAACTTTTTTCATAATAAATAATTTATTTAATTTATATTAAAATTAGTTTTTTTTTCATAAACCATCTTTCACTTCTTAACTTCCTTTCCAAACCTTAACGCTTGCTCGACGCGGTTACTGACTGGTTTAAAATAATAAAATCCAATCTTTATAACTCGATCAGTTTTAGGGTCTTGTTCGCAAAAGAATGAAACTTTAAAAAAAGTATTTGTGAATCGAGAATATTTTACTAAATATGAATAATAGGACCAGGGGACTGTATAAAAATTTAGATTTCGTAAATTTTTAAGCAGTACGTTCATTGACTCAAGAATAAAATACAATTCTCTTCGTCATTTAAAGCATTTATCCGATTGGATTTGTATGCCTATCTATAACGGTTTAGAAATTAGCTATTGGACGACAATTAGAGTAGAAATCGTGCATATAATAATTCATAAGTAATGAAAATATAAGCTATCGATGAAAGTCTAATAAAAATATTATTGATGAAATAATGATTTGTATTGTAATCGTCAGAAATTTAAAATAAAAAGAAAGTAATTAGTGCAAAAAGGAGTAATATCGAATATTTTATAGCATTTTACATAATATCTTTATTAAATGGCTTATTTATCAATATTTTTGAGCTGCTTATTTAATATGAAGAGTAATTTAAAATCAATATCGTCAAATTTTCGAGGAGCATTAATGGTTTTGAACCCCGTTGAGTAGAAATAAATTACTGCGAAATATTACTTTGTAATATATTTTAAAATCTTTCTCCTGTCTGATAAGATACCCTGCAGCTGTATTTTAAATAATGGTAGGTGAAAGATTGATTATAAAAGCTGGTAATTAATTAATCAAGAGATTCAAACTTTTTAAATAATCCAACACAGTTAACTTATTTATGAAGATTAACTATGGTATAAGACGTAGTCTCTGATCAGATTGTTTGCAAGAAAAATTTATTGTTAAAAATGAAAATTGAGAACAAAAGGATTTGAACAATATAGAAGATTGCTACTTTGTCAATATAATGAGGAAGAAAATTAAATGAAGGGAAAATTTAATATTAAAAATCGATCTATTTATATTGCAAAATTAAATTTTAATTCTTCAAAGAATGAAAGGCCTCTTTTATAAGTTCTGAGAATTTCAATTGTAGATAGAAGTAAGGGTATGGGAACATAGTAATTATTTCACGACATTACTTTTATAAAAATTAAATAAATTGTACACTAATTTCTTAAATATTTATTGTCCATGTTTCTCCAAGCTGCAGTTTAATTATAGGAAAGATATAGCATTTTAATAAATTAATAAATATTATTGCTGCTAATAATCGAAGATTATTCAAATGTGGTTCGCGTGTTTTTAATCATTCAGTTACATTAATCAATTTGCAGTCAAATGCAATTCGATTTAAAATTATTTGCATACTATTTCAATCAATTAACCCTGGAACGGTAGCGTTGAGTCAAATTGACTTCTTTTCCCATTCAAACTGCGAAGTAACCATTACATGGTTAAATTTTTTATTGCCACATATGCTATTCAACGAGCTGACTTGGAATTTCTAAGACATCTATTAGAACTGGTCCTATTTCCTCTGAATTTTTACTTTTCTTATTAACCTTCTGGTCATATAACCTCTAAAGTGCATATTAAATAAGAGAGTACTCAAAAGATTCTATTATTGCAAAAATGTAACGTCGCTTTCCTGCCTCACTAGTCTAGAAGAGAGTTTTATAGGAGTAAGTATGGGATGGCCGGGCCTGGACCCCTTATCTTGTCGACAATTCTTATGACTTGGTGACAAATTTGGCGACCTTGGCGACAAATAGATGATTCCAGAAAACGGGACCCTTTTCTCGATATATCTATTAGGAAAGAAAATACGCTTAAATATGCGAGAAAACTCCATGTGACGTCACGGCCTGTCGGGGAGAACATATAAGGGCCACGCCTGGATCAGAGAATGGAGTGTTGATTCACTGGAATGCCATTGGAGTTTCGTCTGCAGTGCGAGCTAGGAAGCCGGTGAGCTGAGAGTTATTGAAAGTGCTGTTATTGTCGTTATTAGTGATTTGCTGACTGTTTGTGTTGCTAAATCTCAAAGTGCTGAACTGTTATTACCTGTAAGTTGTTGTCTGTTTACGTTGCTAATCTGTGTAAGATCTACTGTTTCCTGTTACCTGTGCTACGTGTTTTCCTGCATATTTGTGAATAAACCTCCATTATCCTGCGTGTTGGACTGTTTACACCATGCACCCACAGAAAGACTTTGTAACAATATAATGGCTAGACTTATTCAGGAATCGGTAGAGTAGACGATTTATCTCCATGGAATCAAGCAGAATTTGGAGAAAATTTCATGGCGGATCAGTTGTCAAAAGAGGTAGTATGTATGTACAATTTTACATGAGAGATACGATGTCATAAAAAAAATGCTACATTTTTTGTGCAGTGCATTTAACAGTTAAAGAATATTTTGAGTTATTTTTATTCAACTATTTTAAATTGCTAACCACCTCTTCCAAATAGTCCGAAATTCCACCGACAATACAATCAATTGTAACGCTTTCATTTTAACCAAAATTCAACTGACAACAACAGATTTAGACTTATTTCAGAGATTCAGAGAAAGGAATTTTTAATCCTATTCAGTTTGAATGTTCGAATATTTCAGAGATTTCCCACATTTTTATTCTTCTAAAAGAAGCTAGCTAATTGCTTAACCCATTATCAGCCACTGTCAATTTTTGGGATTGTTGTATCTGAATGTTGAGAGGACTGTTATAAAAGGTAAAAATTCAATAAAAATAATTTTTCTAATAAAAGTATAATTAAATTTGATAAAAAGTTAATTAATCAGTTTAATTAAAATATTTCAGAAATAGCGTTTTCTCTCTTATTTCATTCATGTTGTCATATTACTGTACTTTTTTTGAAAAAGTGAAATAGAATTTTGGCATACAATTGGTTAACAGTAATAGATTATACAGTATAAGTTGTCGTAATTTATATGATGCAAACCTGTTTGCTTACCAAATACAAATATATTTAGGATTTACTGTACCAAATAATTACTATAATAATATAATTCCTATTATGTATTGTTTCTGGGAATTCTTGCTACTACTAAAAGGAAAGCAATTCCATACATACGGTACTAAGTGCCTGCTTACTCTTACTACAAAGTAAGAGGATTACAAGTACACATCAAGACGAAGAATATTTTCCTTTGAATCTAGATTCTTACTAGAAAAAGGAAACGTTACTCCTTAACGTTCAACACTTGATAAGATAACTGTGGTAACAGGCCAAGTTGCACAAATTAATACTCAGAAGAGTGATAGAAAATCATGCCTGTGGTTTCCGTTGTTAAACGTAGGGCCGAGAGAGATTTTCGCATCCTTTAGAAGACTTACGTCGTGAGTTACCTTTATGTTTACGATGCAGAATCGTCCATCTTCGAAATTAGCTATCTCTGAAGGAATCAACACATAATTCATACATCATCTGCTTTATTTGTCGCCCGAAAAAGCCGAGTGGAATTCCGTAGAATCCGTTCATTCTCACCCAATATCCAGTACATTTCAGGGAACATTATGCATTTAGAAAGTGTCTGAAGATGAGGGAAAGGTGGTCAGGAACCGATCATGCATAAACAAAATGTCGCGTAGTGTACTTCATCATAGATAGCAACAGTTTGGGTAACATATTCATGTAGTACTTCGGAAGTGCACGCCACACTACACCTATTGGGCGCTTAGGCAAAAGGATAGAATTTACTAGTGGATCAAGAAGAATTATGTACACAGACGCTGTTGGCAAATCTACTAGAGCTCTTAAGGTCGATCCTAGATTTCGTAGTAAATATTGTGTGTATTGTAGATTGCTATAACTTCTTTTGTAGTAAACCTCCTGCATTGCTTCTGTTTAACCACTTGCGCTCGAAAGACGTGCCACGCACGTCGTAATGCTTTCGTCACAGAATCGCCAACGACGTGGTATGTACGTCGTCATGCGATTGTCACAGAAACAAAAACGACGTGCGTGGCACGTTGGGTGGGATTGTTTGCCAGAGCACAGATTATCATTGCACTGCATAGCGTACAGTTGTCAATATTTAACCCATATTCTAAAATGGAAAGCAAAAGTGAAGTTAACGACATTATTTCGACAAATAGAAAAAGAAAACACGATAGTGGTGATAGTGATATTGACTTTGATGAGATTGTTTTTCCACTTCGAAATCGGCGTATAATTTTATCTGATGAAGAAAGAATGCATAAATGAAGATTGTGAAATTAATCTTATATCTAATATGAAAAGATACCGAAAATATAGTTAAAATCTGGAAATATTCACTAATTTCGAAAATAAATTAGTTTAAAAAATATAAATCTTTTTCCGATTTCTCTAAGGCATCGAACACTGTGTGACGCCTCTCAGCGAGTTACACTGGACCGTTCTGGTACACGCATCGGTGAATTTTTTGCCAGCGCAAGTGGTTAATATTCTACTTGCTTTCAAAATGATAAGTTTAGGATTTACATTAATTTAGCTAGGCAACCATCCTGTTTTGAAACTAGAAGAGATCTGTTTATAATAATGATTTTAAATCACATTTAAATGACGAAGATCACATCTAAACCGGAAAATTTTTTTTAACTTCCGCTCCGCACCAGTGGGAAAATATCTGATGCCGATGTTCATCAGGAAGATGAAGTCACAAAAAATCATTTGATCCTTCAATTGCCGCAATCTATCTCGCGAATATAAAATCTTTTCTACGATATGCTCATCCGGGTTTGAAAATTTTTCCGTCATGACTATAATAATTAGATCTAATGAGAATTCTTAAGGAAAAATTCAAATTGTAACGCGTTAAAAATACATAATAAGTACAAATTGTATGCTTATCTATTAGATATTGCGACCACCGGAGGTTAAAATAATAAGGCTTGCATACACAATGGACCTTTAGTTAAGAGGGCTTAGAACCCAGAAGACATTACTCTCTTACCAAGCCACCATGGTCCTGTGATGTGTTTCAGAAAAAGAATTCATCAGTGATATTTACAGCTACGCTCTCATTTAGATAATACTGGCTATTTAAAAAAAACTGAATTTTAAAAATCTGACACAGAAAATGGATTCCGAGACAAAATTTAATCAGCTGAAAATGTATTTACTTACTATCTTTCTTTTATTTATCTCGGGTTACCATCAAAACTCTCACACACAAAAAGCAAACAATGAGGTAATTTTTAAACAGTAAAACAAAACTTGGAGAGTAAAGAGAGAGATAAGCGCATTTTGAAGCAGCTTAGAATTTCTGTTTCATGTGAGCTTAAACTGCATCTAATAAATTGCAGAATAAAAGCTGGCACTTTTATCGAAAAACTTGCTTCGTCTTACCAAGTCCATTACAGCAAGCATTTTCCTTAATTAACTTACACCTATCAACCATTTTATTTTTTAATTTAAAAGCACTTTATCGAACGGTCTCATAACAGCGAAGAGGTTGGGAGGATATATACTTCATTAAGTTAAATTATCTTAAGATCTTTTCTGAAGATGTTTTGCGTCAGCAAATTACTTTGAAATCTTGTCACCGCAACAAATTCTGCGTAATCATAAATAAACATTATTCGAAATTGATTTTATTTATTTCTCGACCACGATGATCCACAAGAGATAAAATGTTCAATGGACCACTTTAAGAAAATCTTATGGAATTTGCGAAGAAAACTAATGGTTTAAATTAAAGCAAGGATAAAGGGGACTTGGGGAATGAAAAAGGAGTTTTTGATTCATCGAAATTGAGTTTTAATTCGTTCAGCTGAAGTTTTAAATTAGCATGTGATTTGATTATCTTTTTCTTTTAAGATGTTTGTTAAAGCAAAAAATCGTAGTAAATAATGAAGGGAAAATTTTATACAACAAATAATGAACACAGTAAATAATTTTTCATATTTAAATTTTACATATGTATTATGATAAAAAAATTTTACGTTCTATCCCTGAGTATCGAGTAAGTATTTTGACTCTTATGTAAGGAAAAGAATGTGTTCATATGTTTGACAGTATTTCTAACTTTTTTGGTATTTTTTATTATATTTATTCTATTCTTAGCAAGTACGGTGAAAATAATTTGACCAATGGCATCTCGTGAAACAATTATGCATCAAGTTTTATTTCTTCAGCATCAGTAGAAGATATTAGTGATATATTTCGACTGTAATAGGTAACACTTTAATTAAGGATGCTAATATTTAATAGTGTATTATCAATAAATATTTGCTTTGGAAAATACCTCCTATTCTTTATGATGTTTTTGAAACGCCAATTCCTTAACCAAACATTACAGAGCATTTAGTATTCTATCACAGAATTATTCTATTACCGGCCATTATTAATTTTCATTAAAAGATGTACTTAATATTTTCGATTTTTAAATATGACCACCAGGTCAATCAATAATAGGGTATTCCCAGCTTGCAAACTCATGATTGATTTCTAAATCATACTGGTAGAACTATGCTTCATCATCTATCATTGTGTCAAATGCATACTGTATGCACATACGTCAAATACACACCATACAACAGGATCCATTCATCATCATTCATTTTGTTACATTCCGTGGTTTATATTAATTATATACATACTATAGTGTCATAACTCCCTTGCTTATGAATACTCAAAGAAAAGTTGCTAAATCTGGCATAAAAGGAATTCTAACAGATATTGTGATTTTGAGACATTCTAAACCAGTTCTTATTCTTTGTTGTTGTTTTATGTCAGGTAGCTTGTTTTACGATATCTTCTCTTGAAAAATATATAATAATAAAGAAGATTCAAAACTTTTTTTCATTAGCCACACATACCAAACCTTTCTTTTAAAATGACTCTGTTTTCCTGACCCACCCTTAAAGTTTGTAAATAATCTATCTGAACACTCTGAATACTTTTTTCTTTCGAATAAATATCAATTTCAAATCATACCATTCGTTATTCTTAATGCTGCTTCAAACGTGATAATTTGTTTCATGATGTTCCTCTTGCTAAACATTTGGAATATATATCTTCTCCAAAAAAGGCCTTTGATTTTGAGCATGATGTAAAAGCGCGTAAAAGAACAGAAAATATTTGCAATGAAAATAACTGAGTCTCCAAAATCTCTCCAAGACACCATTTCCTCTCTTCGTCCGAAAAGATGAGATTTTTGTTGCAAAAGGGAAACGAAATAGGGAAAAAACGCGAAGATGGCGTGGCAGAAAGCCATCTGTTAGCCTCATAAGGTCAAAATATCTGCTCTGTCTAATGGTATGACAAAATATACTCTTCTGGTTATATATTTTTCTATTCTCAAAACTCTAGTGTATATATGCACTAAGAAAAATCTTAGTTTTTATTGTATTAGTATTTTCAAGTTTCTTTCGTTGATTTAACGCTCTTTTGGTGACGCTGCTGGGGATTCTGCTTTTAAAATTTTCGACGAATTTTTCGGATGAAAGATCAGGAAACGCATTCCACCATCGCAACTCGATGTTTTTCAAAAAATATCTTTTTCAGTGTAAAATTTTTTGTACTTCATTTTCATTTTTGTTTCATATATTTGATCGCAGTATACATATAACAGGGTATGAATATTACCTAATAAAAACACTAATTATTAGAAGATCAAATATGATTTTCTGTAAAATTTCTCTTCGCTTACATTTATGATATTAAATCTTGTATCACTTATAAATTAATTTGAAGCTTTCTAATTACAATTATTAATCTTAAACGATATCTTTTTTAAGTGGTATAGATTACTCTTTTTGAAGATTAAACGTCTTATAATTGCCCATCCCTTTTTTATAAGCATTTATGTGATTTTTAATGGCATCGCAGTAAATATAAGCCAGGTATGATGTGCGTTTTATTTTAATAATTTTATAATAATCTATATATTTTAATAATTATCTAATAACATTCTAAAGAAAGAAATATAAGAAGGTTATGAAAAATTAAGCGAATTTATTATAAAATTAAATGAATCTTAATTCTGGCACGGAATAATTAGGAAATGTATAATTAGAATAAAAATAAATGATTTACATATTGCAGCTCTGAGATTTCCCGACATTTCGAGAATATCGGTAGATAACATTAGAAAAAAGTATCAAAAAAGTTTTATGCAAGCTATTTTATATTTGTTTATGATGCTATTCCGTTTCTGGAAAGAGATAATTTCATTACAAATTTCCTACATCGTTACAACAATGACAGCGATTCTTAGATTGCGTTTCTTAAATCAAAATATATTTCACAACAGTTTCTGTTGGTAAATGTGAAGTTTGATAAAAAAATAATTACATACACTTTTTTATCTTTTTTCTTCTAGAAAAGGAGGTTGCAACATCAACAGTTTTACAGTTATAGCTTGAAAACTGTTTTCCATTTAATATGCATTTATTTAACAAGATTCCTACCGACACTTAGCTGATAAACGGAAACTGTCATTGGAAAACGGTTATTTTGACTAGTCGCCGTACGTTTAGTGTTGATAATTGCATCATCTTTGCTTAGGGTAGTAAACGCCTATTGGTGCGATCCTGCCGAAGGAAGAAACTAACTTATTCACTTTTATTTTAAAAAAAGACATCTGCTATTAAGATTTTCATTTTTTAAAGTTTATATAAGTAGTCGATTTCGGAGTAATTTGATACATTTTTACATGCTTACCCTATCAGCACAAGATATTGTGCGGTATCTCTACGATGTTGTTCGATATTCTGAATGTCGTACAATATCGTAAAGATATCGCAACAATATTGTCGAGTGTTTTGTGCTATTAGGGTATTTACGCAATTCGTAAGAATTGTACGTACGATGGCATTAAAACTGCGAGTTCTAAAGACTTAAACGATGAAATCCAAAGACTGAAAACTCAACTTCAAAACTGAGTTTTTTATGTACATCAATTCTAGAATATGATATTATCTTGTGGTTATATTGTGACATATTAGACACATAAATATGGCTTTCTTTTAAAGAAATTATGAAGTAATATCTTACTAATGATATAGAAGACCCGAAATATTTTCATCATAACAGCAAATATATACAGGGTGTCCGAAATGTATCTTTACACGTTTAAAAAAATAATCAAAAATAAACAAACAATGATATGCGCTTACGGTCTGTTATGTTCCATAAAGAAAATATCAATGTTTTTTCGCAATGTTATATTTCACGATTTCAATGTGTGTGTTTTAGTCGCGCGCAACACATCGAGTCTATACGAGATTTCTAACCATGTTCTATGGAGCATTGCAGAATCAACAATCTGGATGGTAGCTGTGATTCGACTTTTCAGTTCATCAGTGTTACGAATTGGAGATTGGTAAACAATATTTTTCACGTATCCCCGTAAAAAAGTCCAAAGATGTTCTGTTTGGAGATCTAGGTGGCCACGGTATTGGACTTCAAAAGCCTGGGGAATTTTTCATCTAAAACCTTTCGCACTTCCAAACTCCAGTGTGACGGTGCCCCATCCTGCTGGAAAATGATATTGGGTAGCAAGTCCTCTATCTGAGGAAATGCGAAAATTTCAAGCATATCCAGGTAATTGTCAGAGCGTACAATTACTTAGGAAAAGAAAAAGGCCCAATAATTCGATCATGCAGTAAACTACACCACACGTTTACTTTAGGGCTGTCTCTTGCTAGCTCCAGTACGGTATAAGGATTTTCTAATCCACATGTTCGAGTATCGTGTTGGTCAACAATACATGATACTCGCAACGTTGCCTCATCTGAAAACATTGCACGTTGTAGAAAAGTTTCATCCTCCTCCATTTTTTGTAACAGTTTCTCTGCAAATGTTCGACGTTGAGGCTTATCATCAGGCTTGAATTCATACAATAAATTGAAGTTCACACGCATAAAGACATAATTTTTCATGCATTACATCATGCGCAGTTGATCTTGGTATTTGTAAATGCTGGGTTGCGCTGCGAATCGATGGATCGAGGACTACGACGAAAAGTTTCTTGAATACGTTTAACGTCATCGAAGCTTCTACTAGGGCGGCAAGATTTTGGTTTTGGCTACCTGTCATCATAACTCCTTCATGCCATTCATAAATTGTGGGTCTTGAAGGTGGACTATGATTGTAGGTAGTCCGAAATTTACGCTGTAACTTTGTTGAAGATTTAAATTCGATACTTGTTCTTGCGGTGAAGCTATTTGGAAATGAAAACATTGAGATAACGCCATCTAATTTACACTTCATTAAAAAAACTTTTATATTTTCTTTGTGGTACATAAAAAAACCTTAAGTGCATATCACTGTTTATTTTTAATTTTTTAACGTATTTCGGACACCATGTATTACACCTATATTTTAGATAGAAAAATCGACAATCCAGGAGCATCTAAAGCAGTTTTTCCATTGCTTTAGCAGACAATGATTTGCAGTTGAAGAAAATATATCGTTTGTTGAATAGCTAATAATACATGAAACAGTTAAAAATTGTAAAATTGCTTCGGTACAAAGTATTTTTCTAAGATGCTTTGCAAGTGGAACAAGTATTAGTAAACGACAAAAAATGCTTAATAAAAGCTGTTAAATGAAGCTTAAGACTTCTAGCTGAAATTAGCAAGAGAGTAAAGAGAGAGTCTTGTTTACTAGTCGCCTTCAAGAAGTGCTACAAGCTTTGTTAGAGTATGTTAGGCTGATCAGCAAGATTAATATATCGGCTCTGTTCATTGGAATGCCTGGTAAAAATACTGAGCAGAAACTGCTGAAAATTAGTAAATGAAGCTTAGAATTCCAGTTGCAGTTTCAGTTAGCAAGAAAGTCAGAAACGACAACTTGTGCTCAAGCACTGTTAGGGCATGCCATATAACTAACCTGTCCTTCTCTCTGCCCTATATAAAGTTGTGGCCAACAGCTCAATAGTGGTGCTGCGCCCTTTGGCATTTGAAGCGTACATTACCAATTCATAGGTTGTGCCTGGGTTGAGCCCTCGAACCAGAAACTGGGGCTGGTCGTTCGCTAAAGAGATATTTTTGGAATCTTTGCCATCACGCATGCTTACAGCTATGAGATGAAATTTAGGTTTCATTCCACCGTCGTCGATTCCTTGCGTGCAGTTGACGACAAAACTTGTAGCAGAAAAACTGACCAAAGTGCAATTTTGCAATGGATCAGGTGGGCCTAAAAATTGAAAGGGATTTTATTTAAATTGTTAAAATGTATCTCAATCTTCTTCCAATCCTTGATCACTTCATTACTCTATGGCATGAGAAGAAAATATGAAATTGCAGTTTTTTTGTTTTATTGAAAATATTTACATACAAACAGAAACCTTAAAACATTTTTTAAAAAAATATACAACAAAATAGCAGAGAGAAGTGAAAAAGAAAATGCATTATAACAAATTATGTAACAGAAGCAAATAAAAATACAAGGAGATTTTTGATTTTATATGAGTAAACGTATTAGAAAATGTTGCAAAAATCTTTAACTTTTTGTTTTCGTTATATAATGAATACCTGTGAATTTACTGATTAAATAACAAATAAAACATAATATAACGATAAAATAAAAACAAAACTTAATAGTATATGGTTGTTGTGCTTTGCTTAAATGCTCACGAATTTGCCTTATATGAACAAACTAATTAAATTTTTTAAAAAATCCTTCCGAACATATTCTAACCCTCGAAATTATATGTGCACCAAATTTACTTGGTTTAGACCAAGCATAGCAGATAATTAGTCTATAAAAGAAGCTATATTTGGGAAAATGTATAAAGTGTTTTTCTTAGGTAATTAAAATTTGTAGAAAACTTTTTCGTCCAATTACTCTCACTTTCAGTATTTAAATCTTACTTTCTCAGCTGTAAATTTACAAGAAGGATCAACTTACAAATAAAGTATTTTATAAAGTAACTCTTAAGTTATTGAAATTTAAGATACATTTGTAACGATAAGAATTCTTGCCAACGCAAAAATATAAAGCCTTTATAATAATAATTAGATGTTTATTTCTCTTTCTAACACGTTTCGTCATAAAACAGTTTTGGAAAACGGAAACAAAAAGCTTGCTGTTTTCAGCATTAATGTCCACTAGATGTCTTTTTGTACTAAATCGATGATGTTATACAGTTTCGCAATTGACTTTTTTTTCCCTATATCGTACCGTTTTTGAGATAGGAATGCTAATTCCTGAGTTTGTCGACAGGTGGGGCTGTAAGCGGTCTCATAGCTTAGCCAAACCATACTATACCTAGACACCACTTTTATGACCATAACTGTAGTCGTTCTCAAATTAAGGGGGCTGTAAGGAACTTTAGTGCCCACACTATATATTAAGCGACGGGTCTTTTTCGGAAGGCACTGGCAAAATCGTAATGTTTGGAATAAATTTTAGTGTCTTGACACCTATAAAATGACAGAAATCATCATTTTATGAATAATATCCCATCAAATTTCGTGTATGAAACCATAGAAATTTTATTTTCTTTTTTCAATTTACTTCTGACACATGTATTTCGCCAAAGAACAACATGTGGTTTGTAGTCATAGCTTATCAAAGCACTCCTAATTTTTTTAAAAGAAGAAAGCATTTTTTTTAAAAAATAAATACTATTTTTATTGCAAATTTAATTATTTCTACACATTTTATGAATGCATATTACAAAGAAATATTGAAAACTCAAATGTACGATTCATTTTTATATTATTGAAAATAAATTAAGTTAATCCGATAAAATATTTTGCCTTAATTTAAATTTATTTTTGCCTCAGAAAGTGCAAAGAATTCTACAAATGATATGAAATCTTTAAAGGTAAATTATTTTAATCACGAAAAAAAAAATTAGCGATATACGGAACAATGCTGTGATTAAATTGTTAGAAATGTTCAATTTCTAAGTCAAACTCTTTATTAAATACATTATATTATCAATTGATTTTATTTATTAGATTACTTTGCGAGTTGATCTTAGAATTGTTATTCGTAATGAAGTATCTTAATAATATTTTGCACCTTCGGGGGAAATAATAACGTGCTTCAATAAGGTAAGATATTGAAGCATTTTATAATGAGATTTGAAAGGAAAAAATCATTTTATTTCATATTCGTCTTTTGTTAGAATCAATAACATTCAAGAGCATGATTTCTACAAACAGTCTGCAATCTGCTTGTTAATCAAAGTCCCAGTCTGTCAATACCCTCCCTTACAATTATTTTGTTTCAGAAAAACCTTGTTATCTAAATCGATTTTTAGATAATTATCCCAGGAAAGTCTGTTATTGAGTTTGATTGATCTTTCGGCTTGTAATTAGCAAAAAGTATTGTGAAGTGATGGTCTTCCTTTAACATTATGAGAATTTTTTTGTGAAGAGTTTTTGTAAAGTATTACGTCCTCAACGATTATCGACTGTATTTTTTCCACATATATTGTATAATGCTTGGGCTTTTTCCTGTATCTTGATGAAGATTTTTAAATTTTAACACACTCAGATAGAAACTGTTGATCACCTTTCTTAAAAGATAATAATAAATTAAATGAGTGTTAATATTGAATGTAGGTTGAAAAAGTAGAGCTCTTGTTTTATTTTAATCATATTTCTAATGTTAAAATCGAAGAATCGTTTTTCACTGGACTTTAGTACTATAATCAACTCAATATTTTTTGCTATCATTCTTTGTTAGACCGAAAATTATACCCCTTTTTTTTTGCTATTTTATTCACAAAAACAGATGGTAGTGTATAATGTGATTTATATTAATTTCGACACCTTTATGTAACAGTTTAAGGAGATATATTATGCATGAAAAATGCATTCTTAAGTATAATCTTCATTAAAAATAGTCCTATGCATTTTTAGCATTAATGGTCCATTGATTGTATGCTGGCACAATATGACCAAACATGGCTCTTGCGCCAACAAACTCAAGCCAACCATCACTACAGTCATATTTATACAAAATAAATTGGACCTCTTTCGTAAATACACATACATGGTATAAAATTTCCAAATTAATGAGATGCGTCAGGAGTGGGTGCTATGCATTTTACATACGTAAATAGCTTTTAGCTAAACAGCTTAATGGAGTCAATTCATGCTTAGGAAACACATACCAACTACGGCGCATGAATTTCAATTTAGAATTCAATGCGTATATTTCAAGGAAGAAAAGAATGTGACGTCACAGCACGGGATACATCTAGATAATATACATAAACACGTTAATACTGCGGATATGATGTCAAGTGATATAATTTCGTCGAAACAACACATACAGAGTAATCCAGTATGCAGAGAATGCATTCACCAAGACACAGAAAACAGTTTCTCGTAGAAATATGATTTATATTTTTTTATCTGAATGTGTCAGATGAAAAACTAGAACAAAGAAATCGAGAGGTTGCAAAAAGTGAAAAACATTTAAAGCTTTACAGTCTGGAGATAGTTGTAACATGCAATTTTAAATTCTTTGTCGCAATTTCCAATTATTATTAGTAAATGCGTTTGCAATATTAGCATGTTAACAAGTTATGCTCATTAACAAAGTGAAAGTACAGAGCGATTTGTTTGGAAATCACCACCAAAATTAAGAGTTTCCGGCAAGAAATATTTTGCTAATCAAAAGTTGGCACTTAAAATAGACGTGTATATATTGTCCTCCATGCCGTATTAAATACTAGATAAATCCTGGATCTGATAAGATTTATTCGCCATATACATACAGTTTGTTTTAACTTTTAGCACGTTAAAACATGTTTCCAGACATACTACCGCATGAGTATCACATAGATTTGGGATTTCTTTTTTCTTTGTAAGTTTGCAGATGATAATTTGAAATGGGATTATGTTTTTCTTTTGAATAAATTCTATTGAAGGCGAGAATATTCCCCTATATTCTCGCATCCATATTTTATAGTATCCGGGTAATTTAGGCACTTCATTGCATTTGCTTGCCTTTGCATTACCAATAACCCTTTCTATCAAACCATTTTTTTCTTAGTCATAATTAAAACACACTCTAGCGTACTCCTATTATTTCTCCACCAATACACTTATTCTCTTTTTCTGGAGTTAATTTCGTGTCATTATAGCGCAATTTTTTAGCAAGCAATCAATTACTAAATTTCTCAACCACACACACAATAACGCCATAACTGTCATTTTCTTAAACTCATGTTATTTTTCGTCATAGGTGCGTGCTCAATGTTCCCCCTCAATTTATAGCAAGAAATTCTCTCTAAAATTTCCAATGTATACTCTAATTCTTACTACTCATCACCCATTTTTGCATCTTACTATTAGGAAGACACCGACCTCAAGTCTATTGCTGAGGCTACATCTGCATTTCAACCCAATGTAATATCTTATCCATTAATCATGTCAAGAATAAACGACCTCAACAGCTGTAGCGAGGTCGCTTTTGTGAAGTCATCAATGTAACGCACGTTACAGGTTTTTGTGTTTATATTATAAAATTACTTCGTATTTTTTTAAAAATTTTTGTCTTGGATCGATAAAGATTCGACACACACCCATCCAAGTTACAAACCGGAGATTTTCGTCTCCGGAGTCAGGGGTGTGTCGTAATGGAATGAATGAATATCTTAATAAGAAGGTCGTTCGAAAAATTAAAGATATTTCCGCTCATTTTCATTCAAAACATTTTCATCTGTAAAAATATTTCATCTGACAAAATATTTACTATATTTTGATGGCAGGTACATGCCTTATCCCTCTACACTGTTATAGCCGTTGTCGAAGGATTCGCTAAGTTGAGGTACGAGGACATTCCACGCCTCGCAAATTCGACCGCTCCACGCCAAAACTGGTTGCCAATTGGAAAACCTGAACATAATTGGAGCGGAAGGATGAATATTCAAATTGTACGGATATCTTTCACTGCATTTGAACTGTCGGATCGTAAATAAACACCGGTGGGAATAGGTACGTGTGAGTGTGGGGGGAGAGACTTTACTTAGTTCAAAGAGGAAGGCGGAAATTAAGGATCGGAGTGACTGGTAGTGGATGGATTTGCGTTCCGCGGAGTGGTCGTGAGCAATGTAATCTAACAAATGTAATGATGCGGAGTGTCGCCAGGACATTTGCGGGAAGTTGAGAGTGCATGTATGACCGTATTATTCCAAAATTACTGAACTTTACCGATGGTTGCCGAAACCAAGTTTCACTTTTATTTCAAAAAGAGTTGCCTTATATATTTCCGGTATTATTCCATGCATTTCTCTCACGATGAGACGCTGAGTTGCTCATATTGCTTTCTGAGGTCTTTTACAGACTGCCTAGCGGCCTTATTTTTGTTATTAACATCCGTCCTATCTCCAAGGAATTCATGATACCATTAAGTTACATTTTGTCGGTTCATAATGTTTCCATAAAGGGAAAAATCTCTTTAATCCCGATGCGACTTTTTTCTTCTAGCCCCTTTAAAACTGGGCCTTTTAGGGAGGATACGACATGGATTGGACTCTCCCAACCTGGGAGGTCATTTATCCCATCACCCCACCTCCTGTCGTAACCTTCACTTAAGGTGCGTGGAAATGGGCTGTGATTGGCAAGGATAATTGGAGCCCCTACCGCGCTTATCTCCTAAGTGATCTCAGAGCATCACCTCCCCTGAAATGAAACCAACCGCCTGATACCGACCGGCCTTCGAAGATGTTATGGGGAAATTTTTAGACTGCCCGGGACCGCCTCGCTCGGTCAGAGAGGGTTAAGAATATCCACTGGACGCTTACAATTTTTCTATAGAAAACGAAGAACTGGCAAGCGTAGCCATTTTCATCAATAAAATACTCGAATCAGATATAGAACAGGAATGAGAAACAGTAAGGGGGAAAGTGAACGGGTCAAGGTCCAAGCCTTGAGTATTCTCCAGCTCTCTGGAGACGGCGGCTGAATTTCGACTTCATGCAGAGACGAGTGCACTGCATTTGCTGAGAGGGGGAAAATACGAAACGGAGAGCTGGTCACGGAGAAATAATAGGGTTGTTCGTAATTTCCTCCCTCTCTACAAATGCATTCGTCTGCATTAAGTCGAAGGTCAGCTCCCCCCTTCTCCTGAGACCCTGAGATAGTGAATGAGTGCACTAACGTATTTTTCATCTATATGTATTGTATCTTTAATTTTCGTGCATACCTCGAGCTTCCACCTGAAAATCGGTTATTTGCGTTTATGGCAGGCTGATTACTTAAACTGAATGATGTATTTTTTAAGTCCATATTTTCATTCTATGCTAACATATCAGTTTTAAACATGGGCACAGATTACAAAATATAAGTATCGGATGCATAGAATATTTGGATTTTAAGCTTTAGAAAAAAAATTAAAATGTATCATCTTAAACTGATTGTAATTCTTTGAAGTTAAACAATGCATTATTAGATTAAATTACGTCACAAATTTTCTTTTAAGCAGTCTTTGGTTCCCTTGTTTGAAAGCGAAAATATTGTTGAACAGTGCGCATAAAGAACAGAAGAGGAATGAACCATTCAATATCACAAAGTTAATTTCGCCAATCCGCCACAAGTTTTCAAAATGCTTTCGAAAGAAAAACGAACGCACCCATATTTTTGCATATAAGTTGAATAAGCAGGCCAAAAAATGTGTTTGAGGAAATTGAATTTCTTTTGAAAGCTTTTGAAAAACACATATCCTCTTTCGTTTTAAATTATACCAGCTCAAGAAAGTTGCAACCGGGGTTTGCATATGTTGATCTCTTCTATTTCTCTTAGCTGTGCTCTTCCCCCATCAAAGCTTTTAGCTTTTTCTGGAGAACTTTTGAATTACATTCTACACAGGATGTAAAACCTAAATATCCAATACATTTTTATGAGTAAAGAAAATTCTAAATGTTTTCCTTAATGTCTCTCCAAGTGTAAGCCTTTAGGGTGCATCGGTAGAACACAATGGTTTTCTGTTCTTTAGTTAATGGCACTTTATTTTCAATTTGTGGATGAAACAGATGATGAATAATTCAACAATTTATTGCAAACTGCAGCGAGAAAGAAAGCGAAAGACATATTTAAGTAAAGTACTTCGTATTAAAGTAAAACAAAAACGACATTTCGCCACTACTGAAATCGGGCTAATGAGACCAGGAATATTTTTCATGCGCGTTTTTCTTCAGCTTCAACAGCTAATGCGGGAGGACAGCTATAAGTAAAAAAAGAAAGCGACCACTTTATCTTCGTATAGTTTTAAAGACTTATAATGGATTAATGATGAAAAATGCCTCCCAGGATGCCATTTATTGTAAACATCGCACTTGAATGAAATCTCGAACTCAAAGAGATTCTCAGTTACAAAATTTCTGTTTCTCTATCTTGGATGAAACTGGATACAGAAAAATCTTAAGATGAAAGAAATCCATTTCATTTGCCGGTATTTTACTAGATTCGATTGTTATAAAACCACGCAAGCAAATTTAGATAATTTCGTAGGTTAATTTTGGTAAAAACATTCTTGAATAATTGGATGTATTTAAGTCAGTTGGGTAGTTGCATTTTTAACATTAGGATTATGGGACGCGTCATTTTGAAGCATGTCAAGTTTTTGAAGAAAAAATATAGATACAGATATCGTTTACATCTGACTTTTATACATTTGATGAAACGAATATCTTTTTTTCAAATTTATTATCGCTTATGTCTTCTAATGGCGGATGTTTTCTAAGTGGTATACCTAACTCTAGGGTTGCTTGTCAATTTGACGCATTTTTATATTGCATGGATACTTCAAAATTTAAAATCTGCACTGGTTATCATGGGATTATATTCTTATTATACGTATTTATACAGAAAAGCAACAATAAAATACCAAAACACTTTCAATATAGACATTTTTGATATGCATAAATATGAAAACAATATTTCTGTTAAATAAAAGTTGTTTTATTTAGCAAATGCGTGTGTTGGTACATACGTCAAATTGACGCGTGTCTGTAAAGATAGGAATATTTGAAATCTCCCTAAACTCAATGTTAAATTCCAATTTAGATCAACTGTAAAATATTTGTAAGCAAAATAAAGCAAGTATAATTTTAGAATGACAGAATAAGTTTATAAAAATACAATAAATTGCATATATGTTTACTAATTTGCTGCATAAACTGTTTGTTAATTATTCTTTGTTACTCTGGCTTCAAACGAACTATCTTCCTTTCGAAAGATGTTAAAATTATTGGATAGAACTTGTGAGAATCTTTGTAGAAATTTGATTTAATTTCTTTGTTAATGCAATACTTAAAGAATTTCAGAGAATCATTCTTATTGTTCTTAACCAATCCACCTGGTACTGAATCGCTTATACCCAGAAATAATTTCTTCTTAAAGAAGAACCATTAAAAGTTATATCCAAAATTAGCATCAAAAGACATTACTCTCTTCGCTCACAAAAAACAAAAGATATTTTCAGCTCTCAGATTCAATGCTAATAATATCGCTCCATATTTGAAGATTCACTCTATATTCCTTTATATAGTGAAGGAAAGGGAGAGAGCTAAAAATATCGCTACGGCCCAGATGTCACTTAAACTGTAGCAACGCCACTGAAAGGACGGTCATTTCATAAAAATACTAAGCAGTTTACTTGAATAGATTAAGTAAATTTCCACACAAAATAAACGAAGAATCGTTTAAGTTCTGCGAAGAAGCTGCCTGCTTCTGACACATTTTTAGATCCAAATATTTTAATAATGTTTATTTTGAATTTAAGATTAGTTTAGTTTAGTAATAATGAAGTCCCGTTTTGAAGCAACAGGGTGACTGTTTTGGGAAGGACCTTATATTTTGAAACGTAGATAGATGGAGAGGACAATGCCCGAGCCAGCAAAACCTCTCTAAACTTCCACGAAGTGCCAGATTTAACAGGAACTAGGACCGCAATCACGACGGATCTTTGGGATAAACCCTGTGGTCCCGCAACTTTACCAACAAAGCACCGATGTCCCTTCATGCACTTCAGAATAAAAGGCTTCAGAAAGATGTAAATAGGATAAAGGTAATGATTAATGATAATAAATGTAGTAAATATGCAATAAATTTATGCTTGTTAACAATAGTCTTGTAGGAAATATACTATAATGTCGTCATTGAATGGCTGAAGTAACTCTCAGATTTATGTAACTGAGACTAATGCAGAGTAGTAAATAAACAGATAATGATGAAAAGTAATAACAGTAAAATCTGCGATAAATCTGTATCCTATAGAAAAGTGAAATACTGTTTTTTCTGTCTGAAATTTATATCAGATTTCGATAACTAAGCCTAAAATGTTAGGACTAACTTAGAGTAACTTACGGTAGAAGCAATATTTAATACATTCAGTTTCCGATAAATCTGTGCCTGAAATCTTTTGTTTGAAGTCCTGTTAAACCTGAAGTCTACTACAATCTCAACATTAGTGAAACCCCTTAACAACTCACTCCAAACCCTAATGTTTAATGCGAAACATGATATGCTCTTTAGATAATCTCCCCAGGTTTTCACCAGCTACCTTTTGAACACTCACGTTGAGGGAAAGTGCACTAGCACTTAAACGACCATCTAAGTCAAGCAAGATATTTATTAATGTCATTTATCAGCTATTGTTTGAAATACTATAAACTTCATTATCATATTACTTGAATATAAGCAGAAATTGTCCATGGATTCGATTAATAATCGAACCCCGTATTACATTTACGATAAATGTTATAATATAAGTAAAATTCTGGTATACAGAAGAAAGATTGCTTAATCTTACCTGCAGGAACAATGGAGAAAACGCAAGGCTGCCTCTGTACCCCTATACTGTTTCTGCCCCAACAACTGAGAGTGCCATAATCCATTTTCGATCTGGGCACGTACGAGGCTATGCTCTGAGTCGCGGAACTGCTGAATGTAATTATGTCTATCGTCTCGGATGTGTTATTAAACATCCATCGGAATTGAATGTCATCGGGATCAGCATCCACTTCGCACGTGACGTTGACTTCCTCGTGCTTGGCAACTGCATAAGCTCTCTTCTGCCCTGATATACAAACTGGAGAAACTGTAAGTAAAGGCACAGGCACAGATTAGAAGCTTTGGATTCATGAGATTAAGTTTAATTTTCACAAAGTACAGTAAAGAAACGTTTATACGACTGTCAAGGGACTGACTTAAAACGATGTATAAATGAAAAGACGTATAATCGAAATTCTAATGGTCAACTTTGATTGTTACAAATTTAATGCTACTAATGCAAATTCATTTTAAAGGTATTAATTTTAAAGACAGTACTAGGTAGTATTGAACGCAATAATGAAATTTAAAAATTAAACATTTGTCATAAAAATGAGAAAAGTCATGCCTTTATTTCATATCTTGAGTACTAATTACACAAATCTTATACGATTTATGTGCATGTAGGTAGGCGTTTAATTAGGAAAATCTTTAACCGTCATCTGACGTGCTGATTGTCTGTGAGTACCAAGTACATCATTATGAATCGAATTAACCGCTTAAGGCTTTATTCTGAGTTAACTCGTCCTAAATAGAGTAGGTTATAATATAACTCAGTCCTTAAGCGGTTAAGATCAATGAATATTTTTCACTATTCTTTTAACAAAAGAAGTTATAAGTTTTTCAATGGAGTCCACTCAGTCTTTAACTCTATCGATACGGGACCATCCCATACGTCCCTTCTAGCAAAATACGATAGCCGCCCGAAACATCCGAATGTCACTCTGAAATTTCCACCCCTTTCGTTAAGTGTGATTGATTTCACACGCGTCGCATGCTTTCTTCGTTATGGAGTGGCTTACCCAGATATGTTTGGGGAAGTGGGGAGTTTTCTTACAATTTGGGCAATGCCAGCTGTCACTGTGGTTTTTGAGGGGGGAAAGTGAATTTCCCTTATCTTTGATAGAGGAGCTCAGACGTTCCCGTATTTTGAAGTCCCTTTATTTCAATGGCCTTAGGAATCAGAGGGTTAAAAAAAGTTGGAATAACTTTCTCATCATCGCTTAAATTAGTACCAGATAATTTGCCTTCTATTAAATCATCAATTGTGGATAATTTCACAATTGATGTCATGATATCTTTATCACAGTTCACATAATAGAACGGAGGAAATTTTCACATTTTATATCGAGGGAAAACGACGTATAACCGAAGCTTTGCGTCGTAGAAACAAAGTACTTTGTCATTAAAATGAATACGAATTAATCGGGATAGAGGTGAAACTACGTATAAATGAGTAACGTTTAAACTGTGCTTTACTGTATATCGTTCACTGATGATTAACTTTTCACTGACCAGTGATTCTTATTTATATCTTTGCCTTTATAAAATTAATTTTGAATAATTTAATGATTACTTTGTAACTAATTTACTTACTGCATTTTGTGTTTAGCAGAGGAAATTTTTTTTTACCGAAGAAATTCTAATTAAGTCGTGTTTTTAATTCATTAATTAAAAATAATTTTCAGTATCATTTTCTGTATTTCTTACATGGATTGTTTTTCAATGGTCATTAGGAATGATACTATGTCCGTAAAGGTGCCAAAAATGACCCAAAACAACACAAATCATTAAATAAAAAATTTTCTAGATCAAATTTTAAAATTCCGGCTTCGAGGTGCATTCAGTCACCTTTAACGACTACCTGTGTGCCAAATTTCATGGCTGCAAGTGCGATAGATTATGGACACACGACCAAATTTCGCCCACACGCGCATTGCCTTTTATAAGTATAGATTCAGGAATGCGTTGAAGTCTTTGTTTTCGGGAAATTTAAATCCAATATAAACAAGATCGGTTGAAGTAGAATTTCAATTTTAAAAAAAGTGACAGCTTTTATAGTTTATATAATTAGCGTTATAATGAGTTTAGTATTTAACACAAACAGTAACAATAAGATAATTAGTGTTGCTGCATTATTAGTATGATTAGTGTTTGAGAGAAAATAATCCTGCAAATCAAATCATATTTTGAAGAAAATATCTCAAAGAAATAAACATACTGAAAAATATTTAGTGTTAAATGTTTGCATTAAGAAACAATGAACAGATATATAGAACATGCTTCCTTCTTTCCTTGTGTTGATACACATGTACTGGATCTCTAAGAAAACGCTATCTTCGTTAAAACCTAGAACAGATATATAATTTATTTACTCTACACGTTGTCTAGTAATGTATGGCGATGTTTACTTTTTCAAAAGAGGAGACTTATCTCAAGTAGCTTTACATCAACACTTATATAAAATTGCACTTCGTTAATAAATTCGACGAATTTTCGACATTCGAAAAGTTTAATACGTCTACCGGGAGTTTATTTATTTTTCATTAGCCTGTTTTGTTTGCAAAAAAAAAGAAATATTTAGAGCTGCTTAGAAACAGAAACAAATCAAGGGAGTTTCAAGAAACGGTATAAAAGGAAAAGAGATTTAAAATACAGTCTACGAAACAAATACACAATTTTTAAGGAAAAAAATATGTAAAGCCTTTAGATTCTTTAGTCTTTTGAATTACAGCCCAATAGAAGCAGCAATATATTGATAAAAAACGAATACATATTAAAAAAAATGACGATTCAGAATTTTTAGTACAAAGGAAAACAAGGCAGAGATTTTACACCAGACGAAACACTGTTTAATCATTAAAAAAAACCTAACTGTGCAAATTTAAGTGAAAATTTCAACCCTATTTCATTGAAATGAAAATAGAAGTTAGATAATGGCAAATTAAAATAAATATTGAGTTAGAAAACTAAAGCGACTGTTTCTTAGTATTTCCAATAAAATATTATTTTGAAACATTAGTTAAAACAACCCTATTAGCACTAGATATTCTACGGTATCTCCACGATGTTTCTACGATATTCTGAATGTCGTACAACATCGTAAAACTATCGTATGAATATTGTAGGGCATCTTGTGCCAATAGGGAAATTAGAAGTTTAAACCCAAAATAAATTAAATAATATAAACGGTTTTTAAAAATAAACATTTTATGGTTACTTAAAAAATATTTTAAATCTTCACCGCTTTTTAGTCTTTAATTTATATGATTCATCTTGATAAATATGTATTCTTGAAATCAATTTCTTTTCAGATGCACTTCCATGTGTCGCCACTCGTAAGAAATCAAAATTTAATTTAATTTATCTAGTACCTGATAATTATGCTTTGAAAATATTAAAATAGTTTATTATCATGAACAAAACACAACTGTAAAAAAATTCAAAACTCTAGCACATCAAGAAGTGAGTGAAAAAATCTATTGCAAAATTTCGTCTTGACAAATATGAAAAAAAAATAAAGTTAATAGAAGTGTGTAATAAAATGCTTGATATCTCGGCTTTGGAAAACTGAGATGCTGGATCAAACGTATTTTTAATTATCAGATCAAATGTGACCTCAAATGTTCATAAGCTGAAGATCACACCCTTATGATGTTCAATTATAAATAAAATCAATTATAAATAATACAATTTTATAAATAAAATTTTATACAATGATTTTGCTTTTTGTTTTTATTTTTAGATTAAAGGCATCTTTGGCGTTTGTCACGAGTTTTGTTGGCGACAGACTGAAACATTTGTATTAGTGACCAGATGACAACGGTATCACCTGAGCCTGCACTCGTCACCCAACTGCCATGCTTGCCTACTGACTATAAGGTAACAACGCTAGTTTAAAGCGTTGTTACTTTATTTTAATTGGGAAATAAGGTAACAACGCTAGCTTTAACTTCCGAACATAAGAATTTTTTACATTATGTTCGGAAGTTCAAAGCTGGAACTCACACAAGACCAGTTCTCAAGTCTCAAACTCACGTTCCTTCCATTCCGAATCCGAGGTTCTACTCGTAGGTTACCGAGGCCAATAAAATAAATTGAAGAGTAAAATAAGTCACTTTATTAATAAATAAAATGAAATTCAATGCAGTTATTTGATGAATGTTACTCAACTGATTTGTTTCAGGTTAGTGGCTCAAAGAATGTTATTTTGTAAACTCGAAAAATTTGTCTGAAGCATTCTTTAATAGTTTTGAAGACTCTAAAACTTTCTTTGCCTTATTCGGTTTCAGATCAATGCCAACATGAGGAAGTAATTCGAACGCATGTTTGAGATTATTTCAAACTATGTGAAATGTAATAGTTGTTTCTGAAATACAATTGACTGCATAAAATACTTCAATTTTTTTTTTGCTAATACAAATAATTCTATTATTTTGATTGTGTCTTGTAGTCGCTCTTGTAACTTTAACCATAACTAACTGTGACTGACGTCAGGGACAGAGCCATTTGAAGCTTTGAACTTCAGTCATTCGAGCGATGGAATGCGGTACGTCCCATGAACAATTCTTTTCTTTATGTTTATTCTATTTCTGAAATTATTTGTGTAAACTGTCTGTGTGTAAGGTAAACCTAAAATAAATAACTGTTAGAGTAATTTGGACTATTTACTAAACCCATAAACGACCCACACAGCCTCGCAGAATTCTATTCCTTTGTTATAGCAATGTTCCAATTAATTTAATGATATTTACCGTTTAAGAAACATGTGCCTTGGTTAAATTGGTTTTGCAAGAGATTAGGTTAAAACTATTCAACACACGTTTCATTCAGTTAATAAATTCTTGACATTTTTAAATATACATAGAGCGGAACAAGTTCATTTGAGCATTGTACATTTAGTAAAGCATAATAACGACGAGATAGTGCGATTTTGCATACAGTTATGCAAATATATTCTTATGTAATGAGGTTGACCAAAGGTAGAGGCATTTAAATTCTGCATTAAAATTCCTCAGCTATTCCACTAAAGAGAGTTTATGATTAAAAACAATTTGCATATGAATAGAAAACTATAAAGATTATTCAACAACTTACATGTATATTTGAAGAACATATTAATTCTGCACTCATATACTTATTGCATGACTGTTTCTTCCAGAAATAAATCAAATTTTTATAAACTTTAAGAAGTTAAATTTAACGATTATCTGAAAAAAGATTTCGGCATTTGGAAATTTATTGACATAATTCATAGAAACAAGAAGACGAGATGAGTTTTTAGAATCTTGTTGTCACATAGTAATCAAGGGGGAATATATAGTTTTTTACACCTGGAAAGTGAATGAAATAATCATTGAATATAATACGTAAAATGGAAAAGTTAAGATATATAAAGATTTGAAAATGCTTAAATAAATCAAATCTAAACATAATTTTGTCATTCCAATTTGACTTGAGCAGAAAAAATATTATGATCTAAATATGATTAATTTTGTATCATATTTTAAATAGTTTGACACACAAAGTTTATTAGACTTGAGCATCAAAACGTTTACGTATCGGAATGGACAAAGATGAAAAAAAAATAACATTTCAATAATTCTAGAGCGTTACGAAAAAATCACGCTAATTGATTTTAATACTGCTTATTTAGATAAGTTAAAAAATCATTTTATGTGCGGAGGTAGCGAATACAGTATTTTTAAGATAGAGGCAAATCATTTAGACGTTTCTTTTCTTATTACAAATAATTTGAGCCTCTATGGTCGAAATAAATTTCTCTCTTATTGATATTAATATTGCTTGTTTAGATAAGTTAGAAAATCATTTTATGCTTGGAAGTATCGAATACAATATTGCTGAGATAGAGGCGAATCATCGTCTTCTTTCGTCATTAAAATGTCCCATATTGTTTATCTCTAAGAAATGGTGAAAATATAAAGGTCGTAGTAATTGGAATTAATATAGAGGAGTAGTAGTATTGGAATTAAAGAGAAAAAAAACCTTGTTTGCACAGAAAATTTTGGAGAGAATTTTCTTTGTTCACTTCAGAAATGAGAAAACAATTAAAAGAGCATTTTAAATTCATTAGCCAGAGCATCGTTTTTAAACTGCTGAGGTAAACACAAGCGGACTACGAGGATGGCTTTACCTTGTAGTTTTAAAAGGTTCTAATGAGCTGATCATGGAGATAAATGACACTAGTTTCCATGCTGGAATTACCATCCTATTTTAAGGACACTCGGCTGTCTTTTCAAAGAGAAATAAAAACAATCTAGCCGATGAAAACTGACTTTAACCTAATTGCGTAACAAAACAAGGGTTTCAAGAAAATAAAACACCTTTTCAATGGCTCCGTCAAGAAGCCTTTCTCAGAATTTTCGTTTTACCCAAGATACTTATTGAACCCGGCGAATTTTAGGTTAAAATAGTGTGAGCGTTTATTTTAAAAGAATTTATTCAAAAATATTGAAATCATAATTAAAGGTTTTGTTGATTTAATTTCTCAAGTAGGAAGATTTCGCCTAGACTTTTGTATGTTGCTTTTGTGTAAAGAAAATTTAAAACATCCATTATTCAAATAAATTTCAGTTCTATTCTTTGGGAAATAATCCGTTGTTTGCTATTTAAGAGAAGTAACATCCAACATAGGACTTATAATGCAAACTTCTTTGTACAGAATGTTTAATTCTAAACATTTCCAAAGCTAGCAGACTGAGGTGTTTTCAATATTTATTTTTCAGTACAATATATATCACATTATTTATATTTCAACAGTGCCAGACAAAAACAATACGCTAAGATAAATAAGAAACTGAATTTAGGTTTGATTGTTTGAATCATAATGTTTCCAAGGTAGAAACACTTCAATTTCTTTATAATTAAATAATTGCTTTTATATAATTATAAAGAGTAGTTTAAATCACAAAAATTAGGGAAATTTTCGTCATATTCTTTGAAAAAAATATTCAACCGCTTCCTTAGAAATACAACATGTTGTTTAATTGTTATAATATACAGTTGCTTAAACATAAATTTTAGTCTCGGCGTCTTAATGGCTAAAACATTTTTAACTCTCAATTTTCTTCAGTTTCATAAAATGTCACGTTTTATTTACATTCGTAAAATGTTAAAGAACATAAAAATCAAGTTGAAATCGATAATGTATGCTTAATGACAAATAAAGGCAATAAATAAATGAACAAAACTTATGTTAGCATAGGGGATATTTAACGAAGCCTCCTTTGTTTATTTCAGAAATGTCCAACCAATTAAAAGAGCATTTTAAATTCATTAAGAAAAATGTCTTCATAGAGCAGCTGAGGTAAGCAAGCGAAAACAAACTGCGCGGAAGGTTTTACCTAGTAGATTTAAAAGGGTTTTAACGAGCCTTTCATGGAGATAAACGACATTAGTTTTCATGCCACTCCCATACGGGGATGTCTGAGCTATTTTAAGGAGGCACTTAACACTCACTGGGCCTTTCAAATGAAAATGAATATCAACTTAACCGATGCATCAACTCTGAAGTTTAGACAAGAAAACATTTCAACTGCTATATCAAGAATAAGATAATTCCAAGATTTTACACTGCGGAAGGAACTTACAGCGTTATATAGGAATATTTAATATATCTTGATAAAACAAATGCTCGTATCTATGTTTTGTACATTATAACACTCCAATGTTCTTTGATTAATCAAGAATTTCGCATTATTTTCATACTAATCGCAAACATTTAGGCTAATTGAAAATCATATTACATTTTTGGATCAACTAGAAGATGAATTTGAGTTTAACACATTAAGCACAGCGTGTTATAGAATTGGTAAAGTACCTCCATTATATTATGACTCTGTATCCGTGCTCAGAGTGTGAAAAGTCTGGAACATGTGACTTTCAAAATGCACGTGAGAGATCTAATCAGTTTCCTTTTTTTTAAATTTCTTCCATTACTTAGATTTTTTTTTTTGCAATGAGAGAAACAGGAGCTCAAAAATCTATTTCAATGAAGATTCTTCATGTGTGTATGCCTTAGGCACGTTAAAACTTACTATTTGAGACAAATGATATCACAATAATGTGGCGGGAAAATATCAAGAGTGGGATGCCACTTCAAGTGCCGTCCATGTCATTTAACCATGGTTCGAAATTACGAAGTTCCTTTCAAGATTGTTTTCATTTAGTTCCTAAACGGAACATTAATGAATCGTATCAATTTTCTTCCCATCGAAGATAGCTATTCTGAATTAAAGATAATCATGCATGTTCATGAAAAAAAATTCCTTCTCTGCTTCTTGCAGATTAAAATATCTTCTAAAGTGGCAGTTGCAATATGTGTGCACATCTATGCAAAATCAAACTTCAAAGTTTGAACTTTTTAAGGACTAACGCACTTTTTGTCCTAAGTTTCTTGATATTATTTTTTTGTGTGTATGTGCTACAAATGTCAAATATGTTATTTAGATTCTAGCAATGGTAGTTCATGCGGAAATAATTATTAAATTTATTTTATTATTATTCGAAATTAATATTATATGCTTAGCTACACAATAAAGGAAAACAATATTTTTTAACGTAATAAGAAAAATATTTCTTTTGTTCTTCCTAGATATGCACAAGTAACAATCATTAACCAAAGCATGCATTTTAACCGCTGAAATAAAAAAAAAAAAGTAAACCAGAAGTGTGGTATTACCTTTGAATTTCAATGCTCTAATCTCTAATTTGTTGCTCATGGAGATAAATGATACTGGTTTCTATGCTGGTAGTTCATATTACTCGTATTTTAACAAGAAATCCCTCCCTCATCAAAAAAATTACGAAAAGTAAAGAGACCGGCGGATATGAATTAGAGCAACACCGTGAACTAAAATAAAAAGTAAAGAATTACTTTTTCGGATACCATATTGCACCAATTACAACTTTAAACTTTGGATGGAAGGCATGCATTATTTATGAATTTTGTTTCAAACTACAGAGCACTCATTTCAAATCAGATATTATTCATTAAATAATTATACTTCTAGAATCAAATTTGGAAAATAGATATGAGTAATTTGAAATTTTTTTTCCTTTCTTACAAAGCATAATTAAACATTTACACATTAACTCTATCGATACGGAAACGTCCCAAACGTCTCTTCAAGGAAAAGACTACGGTCGTCAGAAACGTCCGAATATCACTGCAAAATTCCCATCCCCTTTCGTTAAGTGTGATTGATTTCTCACTCGCGGCGCACGCTTTCTTCGTTAGAGTGGCTCGCCAAAGTGGGTTGGCAAGAAAAGGGGTTTTTCTTAGAAATCGGACAGTGTCAGCTGTCATTGTGGTTTTTGAGGGGGGTTCTCGTATTTTGAGGTCCCTCCATTCCAATGGTCTTAGGAATCAGTGGGTTATAGCAACTTAGGTCATTTTTCCTTAAAAGCATTCTGCTCCATGTTTCTGGAATTAATTAAATATAACATAGTCCTATAAGACACTTGCTGAAACATAATTTTTAGTAACTATATATTAATCACTAAAGCATTTTTCTGCATCTTTTCCAGCACAATAAATGGCATGTAATATTTATTTTTTGTGTAAATGCTAGAAAACACAATATTTATGCAAGCTGAAATGAATATCACTTGCTTTGCTGAATGCAAACATGATTTCATGCTTAATGCTTCATTCTTATATGTGCTAGATATAATCTACGTTCTTTTATCATTTAGTTTTTGTTTTAGTATCAAGAACAAATAAAACTTCCGTGATATGAAGAAATTTCAATTTCCTTTCCTCAAAATAACTTTCCTCTTAATTCCTATAAAAAGTAACATTAATTTCCAAAAGATAATGTGTCCTTTCTCAGACAAAACGTAAAATCTCAATTTTGGAGAGAGAGCAATATTTTTATAACCAAGGCTTCATTTGTAGAACAATAGCCACCTTATATTATCTTCAGTTTCATAAAACTTCAAAATAGGAAGCAAACAATATAATCACTGAAATTAATATTGCGAGTTTTAATTACTTAAAATCATATTTGATATTAAAAAGCTTCTAACATTAACTTTTCAAAACAGAAATGAATTCGGGAACTCATTTTCTTTTCTTTTTATTTGAAATCCTATGAATTAATAATTAAGAGACTGAAAAACAAAGTTTACCTTGTGTCTTGACAAAAATAACACACAGAATAGGAGTTGCAATGAAAACACTCTTATGCTGTAATTTTTTATATTTTTTGTACTATAAATCTTGTACTTACATTAATAACATGCTAACAAGAGTACCGATATATTCTTGTTAAAGTGAGCTAAACATTTTCAACATCCTGAAGATTAAAACTTATTTATGCTCTAAGTTTCTTTTTTTTCCCAGTCTCAAGATTATATATTATTTAACTTCCAACAATGCTAGATAACATAGGTATCAACCTAATTGAAATTAATATTACAAACTTAAATGCAGTGCAAAAATAACGAAGAACAAACCGCTTTGGCAC
Organism: Araneus ventricosus; assembly: GCA_013235015.1. NCBI lineage: Eukaryota > Metazoa > Arthropoda > Arachnida > Araneae > Araneidae > Araneus > Araneus ventricosus. The sequence goes on from BGPR01000157.1 coordinate 494,554, forward strand.
AAAGGATATTGAACAAAATCTTCCTTCCTCAGTTCAGAAATGCACAAACAATTAAAAGAGCATTTTAAATTCATTAAGTAAAACGACGTCTTTGAGCTGCTGAGGTAAGCAAGCGAAAACAAACTCCGAAGAAGGTTTTGCCGTGTAGTTTTAAAAGGCTTTAATGAGTCGCTCATGGAGATAAATGACACTAGTTTCCATGCTGGGATTTTCGTGCTATTTTAGGAAAGCACTTAACACTCAGCGGGCCTTTCAAAAGGCAATAAAAAACAACCTAACCGATGGAAACCGACTTAAGCTTAACCGTGAACCAAAACAAAGCTTTAAACAGGAAAAAAACACCCATAATTCCCTTCGATTGTTACGTCAAGAAGCCCTTATTTCGAGATTTCGCTTTATACCAGGTACTACTTTGAACTTTGGATGGAGAAGGAATGCATTATTTATGAATTTTGGTCGAAATACAGAGAAAATTTATTTTGTTTCGCCAAGAGAGAGGGCCTGATTTTTTGTGCCTTGTTTCTATAAATACACTCTCCGTTTTCGGCCCTGTGCCAAAACGTCCAGCAACCACCGGCAGCAAAGATGGAAGAGGAAATATTGATTGAGAAGCGGCGGAAAAGAGTTGGTGACGGCTTCTCTAATCAAAGTGACTAATCGTCTCGGTTTAATTTTAGATAGAAACCGGAGAGGTAAAAAAAGAGACTCTTTATAGAGAGGTATTTTTAACATGTCTCCCTTTATTATCTCCCTTGATAAAATATGTTCCATTCTTCTTTTCTGGATGAAGTTTCAAATTTCAAAGTTAGCTGTGGAGAGGACTGAAGCTCGTCAGGGGAATACGCTCAAGAGAGATGAATTTTAAAATTAAAGGGTTTTTTTTCCTTTTATAATATGTTCATGGCCATAACATTGGTTTTGAAGTCCATTTACTGAGAGCTATTTTTGCAGCGGTTTCCTTTATTACTTCTGGGGTTTACAGCATGGTAAAAGAAATTATCACTCTTCTGTTTCTGTAAAATATCGGTTGCCGTTAATTTAAGAAATGCAATCTTATGATACAATTGTATAGTTTGCCTAAGAAATGTTTTTGTATTCAAATTATTAATTTGCATTGCTAACGGATTATGTTTTTGTGTTTTTAGGCTCAGATAAAACACATCGCATATTCGTTTTATCACTTTCTTGTAATTTAACTTCTGCCTGCTGCAATTGTATTTAAAACTTCTGGCATTACTTTACATTATCGTCTGCTCAGATCTCGATAGTTAACATTCAGTTTGAATGTTCGATAGAACATGGATAAGTCGAATGACTTCTCAGATTTTGAAAAAGAATAAACTCACACTGGGAATGAAAAGGATATCAGTTTTTCTACCACCAGACATAATATTGGAAGACATAAAACTACTGTAGCAAATTTTATGCCTTGAAATTATTCTGTATGAAGTGAGTTTTCGGGTTTACTGTAAATGAAAATTTCTCAGCAGAGAAAATAAAACTAAGGTTAAGATTAAATGTAAATAGAAGAACACGCTTTAAGACCTTTTACAAAATATGCAGTTATGGGACTCTGCAAGAAGCGTTTCAAGCTAATTCTGATCAAGTAAGGATCTAATTTTTTTACTCACACAATTAAAATGTGGATAAACAACTTTGGGAAAGAGGTGGGATCTAAATTAGAAAAGTGTTATTAAAACCACATTTTTATCAGCGTCCTAAAAATTAGACTTTTTTCCAAATTATTTTCAAATTTTCAGTCTTTATTTCATAATTCATTATTTTAAATATTATGGAATCTCGCAATCAGTTTTTTTCTCAATTTCACTAGCAAGTGGCGCCTCCAATTTATGGATAAAATCAAAATTTAATTAAATCAATCGATTGCTTGATAGTTATGTTAAATATTGTCATACTGCGTTTTCAAAGAGAACTCAAAAGTATGCAAAATGTCAGCGAGTGAACAATCGATTACAATATTCCATTTTTAATAAAATGAAACATGACCTGTTAAATAAAAATGTGTTAAAAGGGTGAACTCTCCATAAAATATTGCATGCTTTCATCAGATGTACCATAATGAAGCAAGCAAATAAACAAAAAGCAATAACAAACAACTGCGTTTTTTTCAAATGAGAGAGAAAAAAGAAAAGTGTTTTTTAACGCTCTCATTTTAGTTTGTTTTTGTAGACTTCTTTGATTAGTTTTCTCTTCTTTTTCCCTCTTGTTTGTTGATATTTGTACATTTTATACTCATTTTCTTTCCTTTTTACAGTTTTTGTTTGTATATGGTTTTATATGATACTCCCTTTTGTTTTTTGTATATTATCCCAGATCTTTAGATTTGTATTTTTGTAAAATTTTTCATTTCTCTGCCTTCGCCTTTATTTGCTCGATAGTTAAGGAGCGTCTTCCGATGTCTCTTCCACTTCATGTCCGCCACACTGTTTAAATAGCCAAAGAATTATAGTCGCAGGGACATGAAGTGGTGTTCTGCTCTATAGATAGCTTACCATTACGGAGTCCTAAATTTGCTTCAGCGAGAGATTTACATACGCAATGGCTAGCGATCAGCAGAAGAAGATGAGCGTTTTCTGGTTCCCTTTTTCAATTTTTCTTGAATATCTCGAAAACTAATCAGTTTTCAAATTAAAATTGATTTAGCAAATTAAAGAGCATAATTTCTCTACTATTATATGCTTTTATTTTTCTGCTAGCTTTATCAGTTTCGCAGATGATGGCTCTCAACAATGGGAGATGTCCAATAATTTATGTCAATTTAGACCGCCGTAACGGCGCATTACTTATCTGAAAAAATATCTTTTTACACGTTAGTCGCTACGACTCAGGTCTAAAAAATTGAAACATCTATCTAATTGGATGACTCCTTCTCTGTTATTTCTTAATTACAGTGGAGGAGGAGTCATCTGTTTTGATAGTAGGCATGAATTGTATTTGATAGACGTGTGAATCGTATTTGATTCACATGGCGATTAACGTGTTTAAATGCACTGTCAATAAAAAAATCATAGTTGTAACATGATTAGTTTTTTTATTAATTCTTGAAATGGGTGCAATAATTGACGACCACGCTGAATATTTCGCGCCATTAGATATTTATATTTCCTGTGAATGCTGTTCTTAATCATTCATCGCAAATAGCAATTACTGCACTTTTATTTTGCTTATATTTCATATTGCTATGAAAAATTTGCATCTCTGGTAATGTTTATCGACTCGCCCCTGTCCCTATCGTAACCTAAAGAACACTGACATTTAAAAGTTTTGGATTTTGCACTTAATTTTCATTGCAAACTAATTCAAATTCAACAGAAATTACTGTTCACAATGCGTGCAAATAAGATCAGAAAGCGCGACGCTTGAAATACGGATACCTCAGGCGCATTTATCGGTGTGCTATGAAGGTCCCTCAAATTTCATCACATCCATCTTTATCCTTGAAAAGCTGCGACAAGCTTTTGGGGATGAAGAGTATATGAAATCTATTCCTTTTTCATTGTTCTTATCCAGGAGTTTGGGGATGGTGGAATGTCAGTAGGTCATGCATCGCATGATTGATATCACCAAAGAGCTAGGCTATATGGATTTAGTTGCCCTTAGCGAACGCTATATATTTAAAAGGACTCAACATTTAATGAAGAGGAATAGTCTTTCCACTGGATAAACTATATATTTTTATGCCTGATTAAATATAAAGGTATTCTTAAACATCTTGAAATAACTATTACTCTGTGTAATTATAGATGTGGTATAAGTCTAATGTACATTTATAAACTAAATTCTGTTACGTTCTAATGAAATTCTTTACACTGGCTTTGTTTCAAATTTCGCGTATATGAATGTGGTATAACTCTTAACAGAATATATTCAACTTTCATATGATGATGTTGAAACTTCAAAATGTGATTGTATTTTAAAAATACGTAAATAATTTTTTGCAAATTTAGCAGAAGTTCGCAGTTCTCACCCATAGATGGAAGCACAATACACCTATAAATAGCACGAATTTGTAGTTATTTATTTCATTTCTTTTTATTCTTTATTACATATTTTTATTAGTTTAGTAGCAGGTTTGCGAGGTGGTTTGTCCCCCAAGTCTATCTGCTGTATGTTCCCCTAAAGTAAGGGGAACTGCACTGCTTTTGGAGTACAAGAATGGATCCTCCTAGTATGTGGTCATATATAAGCGACTAATTTATTGTTTCATTTCTCATTTCATTATATAAAGTATTTTTAATTATATCCTGAAAACTGGATTCAACATATGATTCTAAGTTGAATATAACCGATAACATTTTTTTTCTGAAATTAATTAGTGAATAATAAAATGATAAAAAAACCCATTAAAACTTTTAATTCTAGAAGCGTATAGGAGCCCAGTGAGTTCAGTTATTTTCACATATACAATTTAAACTGGAAAAGCTGTGTAATGGATAAAAGGATTTTTCCTGAAGATGCTTTGGTTTTGATCCATAAATGGTTATCTTGTAATTCTCTGGTAATAACTGGTCAGAAACTTTAATCTTCATATTAGGCCATGTATAAAATAAACTGTCTCTTAAAAAGCCTATTTTGGAAGGAAGCAGAAAAGGCATTCCTCTTTATTAAGCTGAGAGATAAGATCTGTTGTCTCTTCTGATCTCCATGGGCTTATTATTCCATTTTCCCCTTGTTGGCTGTTGACTATCCATTACATATGAAATGTTTGTATAGGACAGGAGAATAAAAGTATCTGCAAGATGAATAGAAGAAAAACAAATATGTTCGACTGGGGAGTGAAATTACGATCACATAATTATACGAACGCCCCAAACACAACTAGCGGGAGTGGCCTCCCCAGAACCTTCTCGCATACGAATAACATGGTAATGGAAAAAATACACCGCGCGCCGGAAAACGTTCGGTATTCCCTAAAGTGGAGAAAACACTCGTTCCAGCGTTAACGCCTTTTTTTGATGAAAAAAATGAGGGAAAAAAACGAATATGCAATTTCAACCCCCTTTTTTATTAACCGATTTAAGCGAAAATTGGAGACAAATCTACAATAGGGGGTTTCAAGACTACATACGAAATTTCATTTATCTAAGTAATTTTGTTAAGAAGTTATGGCGTTCAAAAGTATGTGATTATACAGACCGACAGACAGTCAACCCTTTGACGGATTTGGATCAAACTTTTATACTTACCTAAATTTCTGATGAAAGAACTGTGTACCAATTGTATCCATCTAGCTATTTAAGTTTTTTAAATTACGGAGTTCACATGAACGCAGACAAACAAACTTCCCCCAAGACGAAATTTTTCAAAATTTGATAGACACCTACAAATTATGTGTAAAGATCACATATCAAATTCATTCCCGTAACTCTAATAGTTTTCGAGTTATCGTGTTCACAGACAGACATAATTCCAAAATTGTGTTTTTCAGACTCAGGGAGGTCTAAAACGTGGAGATTCGTCAAAATATCGAGTTCGAATTTTTAGACGATTACAATACTTCTTCTTTGTATACTTCGTATACGAGAAATTAATTAAGCTTAAAGGTCTAATTGCGTAGTAATGTAAACATTTTGTTTTACTTTTTTTCCTTTGTATTTTTTTCTCTCTTTTCCTCAATTGAATGTTTTGTTTTGTAAATGGAATCCCCCCCCCCCCTAATCTTACAGTTTTTCCATTGCATTTAGTTATTACACGTACCTAATTATTTCATGTGCAATAGTGTAATTTGTGTATCTGCATAGTTTATTTATCAACATCCTTTGTGTTACCAAAAAATTGTAATGTAACGCACAGTAACAGTCCGTCTTAATGGACTCGCTCCTGATAACATTTGTAAACTTGTAGCGTCTATTAATATTAGGCAGCAGTGAGAGGGATCTGGTAATGTCTAAGAGAGGTCAGCCCCTCGGGTGTTGTTAATTTTCTTCCACTTCATCTCCGTGACACTGCTTAAATAACCTTAAAGGTTATAGTTACAGCAGCATGGAGTGGTGTTATGTTAGCTCGCATGGCATGTTGAGCCCCCCAAGTAAAATGTTAAATTATGTAAGAAAACTATCAAATACTATCAGAGGATTAAATGCGATGAGCAAATAATTTGAAATTATCAGGTAGGTATTTATAAACAAAACGATCATGTGGCTATATGCAGTATGTTAAATAATTTCAAAATCATATTATGTGCTCAATCCAAGTTTATACACGACAAACTGAAATTTCATGAACGTCAATTTTTAATATCACGATGTCAATTTCAAGCCAAACCTTTCCGTGAGAACACTTACATTGCACCATGAGTTCAGCCTCCTCACTGACACCTTCTCCTTCCGTATTGGTGGCCAGGCATTGGTATTTCCCTCTGTGCCGTCTTCCCACACTTTGCAGCAGCAAGGAGTGGTTTCTGATGATTATACCAGCGGCTGGCTGATGTTCCAACGGTCTAGAATGGAGTTTCCAACTGACACTGGTAACAGGTGGATTGGCTTGTATATTGCAATCGAAGTACACGTCACTGCCTTCTCTGATGTGTTCATATTGTTGACTTGCACCCAGCGCAAGAGATAATTGAGGGGGAACTGGAAAAATGAAATAAAATCAAGCAGTCGTTAATGATGAAGGTAACTGTTTGTGAATCAATTACTGATTGGAAAAATAATACTCCCTCCTTCCAAATATACTGTCCGATTCAGTTTTTACCTCCAAATTATGAAAAGTACAAAGTCAAATTTAGGAAAACTTTGTTTTGATAGATGGCGTCGTAGATTTCACGTATATCTGTAACTTCTACGTCTTCCTAAGTAAAAAAGCAAATTAGGTCGCCATATTAGATTTTGTTTTCTTGTTTCTCGAACAACCAAACTGCCTAATACGAACAGTTTTTATAATGTTGCTTGTGTATGCAATGAAAAATGTAGGAAGAAATGAAACAATGGCAATTTATGGAAAACAATTATCACCGTTTGCTTCTAATGGCAAAAGATAGTTAGGAAAGGAGCAGTCAACAAAAATCAGCAATATGGATTTGGACTTGATGTCAAAGATATAACATACGACAGATACATATATAATATACCGTTAGGCTTAATAAGCAATAAAAGACCAATGAATTCCGTTTCGTATGTTTCCACACATTTCAAAATAAATACATAATGGTTTTCTTCGATTTTTTTGAAAATAGGAATTTTAATTTTGTACAAGAAAAAATTGGGAATTTGACAACTAATGCGGTATCGAGGGAGTATAATTATTTCAAAATTTTAGTAATGCGGATTCGAAGTTCTCCTTCCTAGTTGCATGTGACGTTTCTCAACCACATCTTGGATAGTAGAGTTAAATACCATTTTGTGCTCAAATTGATTTGGTGTAAGCTGTAAGTTATTAAATAGAATCAAAATAGCTACAATTTATTTGCACTTTGAGAATTTTCATACTATTTTTGGTTCAATTTATGCTTCGTAATTCAAAGATGGGTTGGAATGAATGCTATGTTTAAAACAGAATATATCTAAACCATCATGGAATTTAGAAGAATTAAAACTGTAGAGATCTTTAATTTGAAGTTTAATCTTCTTGACTTATTTGAGCTAAATTATCTATGAAGGGCGGTAATTCCTCCAGGTGTGTCTCAAAAAAGAACTCAAACTAAAATTAATTAATTTAGAACATTAAAATTTATTACAGATATAAGCATAAAATAATTTTATTACCTTTCCTGTAACAGATTTTACATTTTTATTAAATTTATAAATTTCCTTCCGGATATCATTTATTTCCAGAATGCATATTCTATAAGTCACTGTTTTGAAATTCTCTCAAAAGTTATTTCAATTTTGAAAAAAGGGGCATTATTTTAATGGCGAGTCTACAGAAAAAGTAGATCTGTTCCGTTTACAAATGCTTATATCAAATACAGAGAAAAATTATAAAATATAGAAGATAAAATAATGAGATTAATGCTATTTTTGATGCAATGATGGATAAACATGAAAATTTGCTTTTTATATTGGAAATAACATATTTTATCTAGTTTATGCTTTCTTTTAAATTAATTTATGTACTATATTACACCTGCAACTGTATTAAATATTCGGTTTCTTTATTTTAGCCATTATTGAAATTATATGTCGCCAAACACTTCTACTTGTTCGCATAAAATATACGGCATTTTTATATTACAAATTATGAGACCCTTATGAAAGAAATTATGACTGGCCAAAATAAAGTATCCTATTCTGAGTGTTGTGGAGAACATCCTTTCATCACATGAATGTTAAATATCTCATGTATGCATCTCCTAACATAGGAAAAAGACTGATGACAAAAAGTTCAAAAATGAACGATAGGGGAAGAGCCCATAACCTTACAGAATTGCCCTCGTCCTGTCTTAGCACTCGGGGACACTGAATGACAGTCGCTGCAATAGCTCGAATACTGAGGCCGCAGTCCATGTAACCATCACCAGCCTCGGCCGATCCTTCCCCAAGGACGAACGAACTATCACTGGTGGGGGGAAACTCACCCTCCACTATTACTATACCCTCCGGGGAAGCGAGACCCCACTCACTTATCCGGCAGCTTCTCATTCGTGAACTCGTGGTGCCCTTCCCCCCGGACAGTTAGTATAAACATAATAGAACCGTCTTCGTTAAACATAAAACATTCCTTAAACATAGTCGTGATATTAATTGCGAATTGTTAATGGTATAGAAGTACAATAGATATTAATAATTGCCATAAACGCCCAAAATGTCAATTTAAGTAATAAATATGAGGTAAATAGTGGGAAAAAATCTCCATTTTCCCCCCTAGTTGCATCCCTAGTCAAAATACATATCGAACACACCAATTAATTGAATAGTCTCTACAGGGCTCTGCACATGGATATTTTAATTCTAACCATTTGGTATATCGAAACACTGATTCCATTTTCGATGAATTGAAGGTTTTATTATCCAAACGCGACTTCTCTTATATATTGTTGCGATTTACAAGCTTTGGAACGTGAGCAGTCACAACTTAAAGGTTTCTAATCTGACCTAAATCTAAAGCTTCTTCTAAGTCATCTGTCGAATGATACTCCAAGATACTTACAGTACACGTTCAGTTCCCATTTGTCTTCTAAGGCACTGTCCGGCGTTTCAGGATTGTGAGCTTTGCAGATTAAGAACTTGCCGTGTTCTTCGCTGGTTGGACGGAACTGCAGACGACTCACGGTCGCGTTGCCATCTCCAGAAACTGTTTCTTTGGCCAAGGTGTTCAAGGATTCCTGGCCAATCCACCAAGACAGTCTGGCTGGAGGCCTGGATCCGAAGGTCTGGCAGACTACTTCGAGGACTTCCCCGGATGATAGTGGTCTTCTTGGAGTAACGATTCTAACTTCCTGTGGCGATACTAGGAAATCAAAAATAAGTAGTTCTGTTTCAAGGATATTGGAGAATTATATTAGAAGAAAAATTTTCATTTATTTTCTAGGCTAAGTTATACACAGTTTAATATTCGAAAAGTTTATTTCTAACCCAACTGGTGAAAGATTAAAAATTTTCCCAAAGCATAGGAAAAAAATTTAAAATAATAATAATAAATTAATATATTTATGTGGTATCATATTACTATTAGTATGAAATATTTGAAGAAAAGTTTAATGGATGTAACAAATAATCATTCATTTATTTTTGAGATTTTCCCCAATCTATATTATATGCAAGTTATACAATATAAAACTTCTCTATCGTAGTTTTATATTGATATATTCTAAGGAATATCTCAATATAAATCTACGTTTTAACTCTGCAAGCGACTATAACATAACAATCAACTATGAGCAAAGCACTCCAAACGAAGATGAATAATATTTTAAAACCGTTTTATTTTCCTAACATCAGTGGTCTCTTGTTTTTAATCGCAATTCGTCTGGAGTGGAGTACATATAAATAAAAATTTACTCAACTTCTTACAAACAAAAAACTTACTGTGAAGAATTGAGGCCTCAATGTTACAAGGATAATGAAATGTGAAATATTCTAATATTTTATTCTAACTTGGGTTGAGATTTATCAGTTCTGAACTACTATTGTATGGAGCGCAATAACTGCTGTTAGGTAATGTCATTCTTCGACTGGATATTCGTTCAAGACTGCTGCTTAAACAATGAAAAAATTCTATTAAACTGTTTAAGTCTCCCAAGGAGAATTTTGTGCGATAATTTGCCATTTAATTAGATTTGTTTGCTTCCTTTTATTCACTTATTACAATTTTATTTTGCTTTATTGATCATCGTAATCATTATATTAATTATTATTCTTTTGCTCATTATTCATTATTTTAATTATATATTTTTATTATTCTAATTGAATTGTCTAATATACATGCCTCCGTAAGCATAACGCTGTGTGAAAGTGGGGCACGAGGATTTGCTTAAGTTTAATAATAAACGAATAATTATAAGAGATATAAACTGCCTGAAGCAGAATTCCAAGGATTTGTTCAATATGTTTCTGCCATTTCTCTAAAATTATGGTCATTTAACATTAGTTTGAAACAAGAATTTAACGCATCTTTCATTTAATCAACATCATTTAACCCATCCATCTTTCTCAAGTCAAAGCAAAGGATTAAAAGAACTGAAAGATTAAAGAATTTTCGAAATTCGATGAGATTTTTTTACTTATAATTTCTATTGAGTATACATCGGATGAAATTTTGTTTATCAGGAAGAATTAAATGCAATAGATATGAATGTATCACAGAAAAGAATTAATCAAATTTGTTTAATTTGAAACAAAATTGTCGCATGCATATTATACTTTTTGAACTGGCTTTTCAAAACTTTTTTAGACAATGTAGCAGAGAATTTCAATGGAAGGTTATACTCAACTCTGTTTCTGTTTAAGGAAACTCCTTTATCACGAATGAATAGGGACAATGACATTAAGAAAAATGGCATGTGGAGCTCTTCTGAAGCAAAGTTAAGTTAAAGACCTTCTAAATTTAAAGACTTTCCAGATCAAAGCACGCTCTCTAAAAGCAATTTCTCCGCTTCCATAAATTTTAGCAAAAAGAGATTCATCAGCAAGTCTTTGGATAAAGCCTCAACTTGTTTTATTAAACCATTACTCCGGAACCATACCGTTGTAGGGAGTTTCTGGACTGTATTAATTAAATCGTACCTCTGGCTAGCGGCTGGGCATTAAATTTCACAGTGCATAACCCTAAAGGTGCAATTGAAAATCTCCACCGGGCAATAATCTCCAAAGCAGCTACTCGGCAACTTGGATAATCCTAGGAAGTGCTAATTGCCCTAGAAAGTCATCAAATCAAGGGTTTCTGAGGAATTCGAGGACTTCGGAATTTTACGAGAAGAACTTTGTCGACCGCTCGGAGCCGCCTATGCAAATTGGAGGCCGATTTCGAGCGTGAAATCTACTTTAAACTCTGAGGGTGAAAGTTAGCGGAAGTAAACTCTGCCTCTGCTCGAAACATTTTGGATTTCCTCGCTATAGTATTCGGCTTTGCTCTCACAATTCAAAATCTAATTTGATGAGTTAGACATATAGTCAAGAGGATACATAAAATTTATCGTTAGGGCAATTTGCGTGAGCTTAAGGTTAACCAGACTTATGCGTGCTTTACGAAGAGTTGGCTTAAATATAATTTAAACTGGCCATTTCGCACGTGGCAACCCGCATATTCAAGGAATTAAATGATTTCAAAAAACCTGAAATGGAATTCACTTTCTTCAGATTTCTTTTATTATTTTCGCTGCATTAAATTCACTGCATTTTAACTTCTCGTATACGAAGAAAAAGCAATCGCCAAAAAATTTGGCTTGCAGATTTTGATGAATCTCCACGTTTTAAATCTCACTGAGATCTAAGAGTACATGTTTGGAATTGTGTCAGTCCGTCTATCTGCGAACACGATAGCTTATAAAAGGGACGAGATAGACGTATGGAATTGGGATGCGGTCATTACACTAAAATCGTAAATTTTGTGTAAATCCCACCTAAGTGAAGTCTCTCTGTTTGTGTGTGTGTGAACATTTCACTCAAAAGGGCAACGAATTAGACATACGAAATTTGGCATATGATTTAATTACTAGAATTGTAGATCGGTGTCAAATTTTGGATCAAACCGTCTGCTAGATAAATGAAACTTGGTATGACATCTTCGCATGAAAATTGGATATCTACGCCAAATTTTGAAACTAATCGGTTGAACGGAATAAGTGGAAAATACATAATCGATTTCCTTCAATACATTACGAAGCTAAACGCAAAGTTTGCCGTATCATTTAAATGTGAGAGAAAGCCTGGGGGTACACAGTTACACTAGTTGTAAACATAATGTCAAAAATTTTAATTTTTTAACGTCTTGTTTATTTAGCATCTAAGATTTACATCACAAGTACAGGTCTGACTTTTATCTTAAATTTGAGGAGTTATATTATTGTCTACGCATATGATTGTCTACGTTAAGCCAATTCAAAATCTATCTAGAAGAGCTAGATATTTAATCAAGAGGGTACTTAAGAAAATTTAGGGTTAAGCCAATCTGCATAACGTTTAGTTTAACCAGACTTCTACTTGCTTTACGAAGCCCGATTAGACTATTGCTTAAATTTCAAAGTAAATTTTTATAAAACTTTAGATTTATTTTTTAATCAAATATATCCCTTCATTGTATTCTTGCAAATATAACACATCAAAATATTTACATATTATTTTAATATTTCAGCTTTGAAGATTGCCAAGAATTGGGATTTTACACCAGAAATAAAGAAGCGAGTTTCATTTTATATCTGATATAAATATTTATATGAACATTTATATAAAAATGTGAATATTTGATATGAAACACAGATACTGAAAAAGTCTTTGTCCTTTATTTGTAATTTCTCAAGCATAATTATTTCAAATTTTATGCTTTTTTTTCATACCAAACTACCATTCAGTAGCGAAAAATGTGTCTCGTTTTTTATCGGAAGTAATACCGATTTAAAGTAAACAGTTAGACTGTACTTATTATTGATTTACTCTTTCCTCTAAAAGGGTTTTTATTAAAATAATTTATTTTGAATTTCAGTTAAAAATATTTCTTTATGTGTTTGTAAAACAATATTCTGAAAAATACAAAACTTTTAAAAAGTTATCTTAGCATTGAGGTGCAGTTTCTTCGAATAAATATCTAATATCCATGCATTTTAATGAGCAATATTACTATCACAAACAAATAATTAAGCAGGTTTGGAAGCAAGTATTTGTGTTCTGATTTTTTGTGTACAGAACTAGTTAACCGAAATATAGTTTTTGATTCTGGGAAATTTCTGCAAATAATAATATAAGAATAAGCAAACTTATCATTTCTGGTAATTCTTTTCTTTAAAATTTAACATTTTGAGCTTAAAGTCGGTTTAATATTATAAAGAAGAAACGTTATGGTAAAATACATTTTGTAATTATTTAGTTAATATTCATTTATATAGTATGTTTAACCAACGGCTAATTTTGTGCAAATAGTGCTTTTACTGATATAAAAGAGAAATTTTCAGACAACGACAATTCATGTTGACACTACAAAGAAAACTACATGCGACACCATCGCTGGCGAATTACTTAGCAAATGCTCCTATGCGTTTTATGGATATAAAAGTAGCTCAAACAAACTAAGCAACTTACTTTTTCAATATAGGGTATTTTTAAGCGGAAAATCGGGTATTTTTAAAGAAATTAAATTTTGTTCATAAATGTCAGTCAGTAAATTTTAAATTTAGAAGGATCATATATAGGATTATTTAATTTGGCGTAATGATATATGAAAAATAATTAATTTGTCGTAATGATACACGAAAAATAATTAATTTGGCGTAATGATACACGAAAAATAATTAATTTGGCGTAATGATGTCCCGTAGATTTCCTCGTATTGAGCAACTTGAGTTGTCAATAGTTGAATCAGTTGTGGTGATTATTGTTTCATGTGAGTGCTTTCTAGTTTTGGTGTGGATGCAATTCTTTCTGGATCTCTTTCTCTTTGCTTTGCAACGCTTGTGCGATCACTTTCAAACTTTCTGATCTTTGTGAAAGAAAAGGTATTTTTAATCGCTTTCTTATTTGTATAAAAATCCCAAAATCTGCAAAGTTACGAATCTGATAAAAACATAAAATATCTTAACCCATTATCTGCCATTGTCCCTTTTTTTGGGACGCTTGTTTTCGAATTATTTTCAGCGCAATTTTTAGCTTTAATTGTTGCATCTGAGTGTTGAGCGGACTGCTATAAAAGGTAAGAATCCAATAAAAATAATTTTCCTAACTAAAAATATAACCAATTCTAATTAAAATTTAATGAGTCAGTTTAGTAAAAAAAATTCAGAAATAGCGTTTTCTTTCATATTTCATTCATGTTATTATATTAATGTAAGCTTTTTTGAAAAAGTGAAATAACAGAATTTTGGTCAGATAATGGGTTAACTACTTAATAGCTTTGCCCGAGCGGTGTCCGGGCACTGCGGAAGGCGACTTCCTTGATTTGACCGAACTCCGCTCGGGCAGGTAATTTTTCTAAGCGAATGCACTGATTTTCCCGACTTTTTTCACTTTCTTTACTTTTCAATGTTACTACTAAAGGCTCCAGCAGTCTAATAATTGTGGGATAGCAAAACAAGTGTAAACCAGGTTTTAGGTCATGTTAGGTAAGGTAAACCAGTTTTTAGGGTTTTTTTTCTCCTGCAATTAAAAATTAATAAAATCAATGCTTGTAACTGTTTTGATTGCTAATTTGAATTTATGAAATCAATTTGAATACAAAATTGCTTATAAAAAATGTGCTTATTTTGGGGCACAATAGGGTAGAAAAAAGAAACAGTTAATTGGTTAAGGGATTTCATTTACGAAAAAGTAATTAAAGTTGAATGTTTTGTTATAACACGAAATAAATTTTAAATCTATGATTTTATAGTCTTCATTTTTTAAATTTATAACTCTTTTCTTACAGCTGAGATCTATCGTAACCGATTTGGACACTGGAACTGTAAGATTTGTATTAGATGCTTGACAAGTCAAAGTGGCCAACAAATCTTCTCTCTGGAGATTTATCAAAACAAGCTCGTTCTTCACTAAGCCTCGCCCAAGAGTTGTGAACGAATCATCCAATAACGTTGATCCTTTCCACCATGACAATGAAGGCGTTGGTCGCCCTGAAAAATAAGAACGTGTCACTTAGATATTGCAAATATATGAAGTGAATAAAATTTATTTAAAATGATTTCTGGAAACACAGTCGTTTTTAATTTAAGCCAACATAATGAATCAGATGGACAAAACTGATACCAATACAAAGCTGAAATTGAACGAGTAAAGCTCACCCTATTAGCACGAGCTATTGTACGATATTTCCAAGACGCTGTTCAATATTCTGATGTCGTTCAATATCGTGAAGGTATCGCAACAACATTATACGGCACTTTGTGCTATTGGGACATGTAATGCTTTGAATGTGTTCCAAAGTACATGGGCTTTATTGATAAGTTAAAATTATAGAAATAAAATGTTTTTAAAAAGCATGCTTTTATTAATGTTCTGAAATGTAGAAAATAATTTTTTTTCTTCAGAAACATGGAGATCAAAGAAAAAAATCATAAAAGCGCGAGGCGCGGATATAAATATTCTAAGTATATTGGAAATTTAATTATATTTATAGTATATTTTTAATTTTAATGAATGTTAAGAAATTAATATTTTGGTATACATTGTGGCTAAATTCCTTATCGGATTGCTTTCAGTGCATCACGATTTTAATATTTTTACTTTGGCCATCAGAATTTTGATAACTATTTTCTACATTGTAGTACACTAATAACATCTTAATTTCCAAAAAAATATTTATTATTTTTTCCCATTTTTTAGCCTTCAATATATTTCGTAGTTTATTATTATTATGGGATATTCTAATCAATTTTCATCAATTTCTCTACCAGATGGCGTCACTCGTTTTGTCAAAACTAAATATATCTAGTTTTGATCTTTGTCTCGATTTTAGAAAAAAAATCCGATTTTAATAGCATCTCCTACACCGTCCCTCTTTTCATTAATTCAATAAATCAATCATAATTTTTAAAAAAACTAACTAGGTTTTTTGCATTAAAAAATTTGAAAAATTCACCATCCTTTTACTAATTATAGAACTCGCACTTTAAAGAAAACTATATATAGCTTTTCTTAATACTGAAATTTTGATACTCTCCCTTTGACTTCAAATCATATTCTGACATCAAAATTTTAAAAAGTTAATAAAATAAAGAAAACAGTTTAAAATAAAACGTGTAGATGCACTATATATTAGCGCAATCTATCTTCTCCTCTCAGAGTTCCTCTGGCTGATAGACTAAGGCGACTGGCTATGACGTGGGTTGTCGGGCGTTCGAATCCGAGATTTGTCTGCACACTCTGCTTTTGCTATAGTTTGCAACAAGCTTGCTGCAAGTTTGACGAGTGGTGACTAATTCGTTTGTAAAAACTTGTTTCAAGCTTGCACTCTTGCCGTATCAAACTTGGTGCAAGCTTGCAGATTTGCAGAGCAAGATTGCTGCAACTTTGCTACAAACTAAAATTGCTATCTGGGATAAAATTAAGCGATTAGTTGACAATTAAGTTCTAAAAACTTTTATAAAGTGGTATTGCCATCATATCAGGAAGTGAATGAAAAATCGGTTACAAAATTCTGTCTCTACAAACATGAAACAAGTTAAATAAAAATGTGTAATAATTAGTTAAATATAGGTATTTAGTCATTCATATGTAGAAACAAAGAACAGCGAATTCAATGTAGACATTATTAACACATACTTTTTAAATGAAGCTGCTGAGAACCTGGGAAAATATAAGATGTGAATCTCTACTTTCATGTATGAAGTTCTATTTTTAGAAAACTGTCATGTAAATCATGTTAGTGACGTTGCGAAGGGGGAGTGGCCGAAAGGAATATAGATTCCCAGGAAACTCGTCTAGAGGGGCGCTAAGAGACAAATTATCTTCTTTATATCCCTTTATAAACTCAAATATGACAAGAAGGCGAAATATAATACTTTGCCCTGGTGCCGTTTATACTTGCTATTCTCCTGAATCATACATATTTTATTTATTTCCTGCTTTCAGACTGAAATCTTATCCTATTCTTATATGATCCAGTTAAAAAAAAATCTGATATTTTGAAGAACATTATTCAGCATTATTAGGTTGACAGATCAAAAGATTAAAGGAAATATTTTTATTATGATATCTGAGATGTCTTGAATATTTTGGGGTTCAACTGATTTGTTACACTTCTTTTTACAGATTGCAATATCAGCCATTAGAAGTGGAAGGTTTTATAATAAATCAAAATCTCATTGTGAGACCATCATCTGATTTGATACCCTCGTCAGATGTCCTCACTATGTTATACAGAGTATGTTAGCACATCTTTTAGACGATTTTGTTTGGTTATGGAAAACATTCATCTGCGTGGAAAAATTTATTTTCGCAATCATTACATTTCTGAAAGTATAAGTTATCATCTCCAAGCTAAAACTTTTGTTTACATGCAAAATGGGGCTTATAAAAAAGAGATGGATGAAAGGCTACTTTAGTGAAAGCCATGGATTTTCGATAACTTTACTCACGGTAGGTAATATTGTTAATAAGGAAGGAAAAATTGTCAAAGTCTGGCTGTAAGTAGAAAAATTATTTCAAATACGTATCCAAGGAAAAAACACAATTCTTCGAATATTTCAAAGATTTGTGAACAAAATTATTAACACTGATTTGAACCTTAAAAGGACAAAAAATACAACGATCATCATCTTTTACAATTTCATATGCCTGAACGCAGAACACGTTACAGAATTCTTTATCAAAAGCATTTATCGGAAGAAAAATTGAAAAATGTTGTGAAAATAGAGCAGTCTTGGGTTTATTTAAATGACTGCAAGAATAAAAAATTAATTTGGTATCATCAAAGAGGAGAACAAAATCATAAAACATGGTTAAACATTGTAAAGGAAGTTTTTCTAAGGGATTTGTGATTGTTGCTAGGTTTTCATATAACAGGAAAATTAAATCAAAGAGAGTGGAGAAAAATATTAGGATCAACTCCATATACTATCAGGGACATATTTTATCCCAATCTTCAGATAAGGAAGAACATCTCTTTACCCACAATGTCATCAATCAATAGAACTGCATCAAGCAGCCACACATCACAATCCACAGTTAATTTCCTGTAAAAAACGAAGAAATGGGTGCCAAGACTGATATTCCTGCTAAATCACCTGATGGAATTTTGCGCCTTTTGGATTTTCAAAACGTGCATTATCCAAACGTCGACATACAACCCTTGCGGACTTTGAAAAACTGTTCAAGAGAAATGGAACCTTTCTCGATACTACATCAGGCATTATTATCATGGAAGCTACGATGTAGAAAAATAATTAAGAATAAAGGTGAAAATATGTAAAATAGTTCCATAAATAGCATAAAAATCGTCTAAAAATGTGAAAACAGCCTCTGTATAGTCATCAGTCTAAACCATTTTGTCCAGACTCGATAGATCTTAGTAAAGTAAAATAAAGTAAAGCACTTAATCATCTCGTGCACCAATTCATCTTTTCACAGAAATACTATAGAAAGTTAGAAATTGGCATTGTTAGCAAGTTTTCTTCTGAAGATTACTTACTTATAAAATTCCAAGTACAATCATATTTCTGCGAGCCACTAAAATACTCGATGATGGATTGTTTTGGAATGTTTTGAATGCGATTGGATGCAACAATGCTAATGGAATTAACAACCATTCTGTAGATTTTGTGTTCCCCATTGCCATGGGATATAACATTTTTATTGTGTTAATTGCATATTAACACAATATTATTGCTCTCGTTACTTAATACTTTTTAAATAAGTTTTACAGTTCTAATTTTACATTAGAAATTGAATCGTTTGCCAAGTTTTGCTAATAACATGAAATGAAATTATTAGATTTTCCAAATAAAGCAAGGAGTTCTTCCACAATAAGATTAAATTTAATCAAACAATCTCTTTATATCTCAGATTGAGGCAGACCTCCCGTTATTTTATGGATTTCGGGTTCATTATTGTAAACTATATCCAAGTATGTGTAGTTTTCCAAAGAAAACGGGACAAACTTCAGTTTGTTGCATAGCAAGCTACTTACAATATTCTATTAAAAATTTTGAAAAATATATTATTTGAATTTTTTTTATGTATGCAATGCAAATACGTATAATATATCAGAAAATATGTTGTTTGGATGTGGTTCCATATGGCATAATTGCGTTAAATTATTCCTGTTTCAATTTTCAAAAGAGGGAATTATTGACAGAAAAGAAGAAAAGATTCTGTACTGCGGTATTAACGAAGATTCTATACGCAAACAGTTCCGTTAGTGGGGCCCTATTGCCACCAAATTTGAATGTTGGCGCCAGTTTGTGTTGCGCCAACGAAGAATTGTAAAGAAGATGAACGTTGTGGCTAAGATTTGGCGAGTTATCTCTCAGATTTTGTCTGGTGTCCCGTTAACCGAAATAGACCATAACATTATAATTATTAACCATAAATTTAACTAACAACTGCACTGGGAGGCGATTTCTTAGTAAATAACAAAATATTCAAAGCGAAGTCATATAAAGAAATTTTAACATAGAAATTAGCAGAACAATAAAGTATCAAGTAAAATTTTTAAATTTTTATCCATTAATAAAATATCTTCGTTATCATTTTCGTAAAATAAATTCAGATTTATTTAATTACACTTGTTTATAAAAAGAACTGCTTTAAAAAATTCTATAATGATTATCCACAAATATGACTACCAGAACTGTTGCAGAGTCACAGCTATTTATAAAAGTTATGCCAGCCATGAAATAAATTTCTGTAACCATTAATAATATGACTTAATATTTATAAATTAAAAATAGTTATAATGAGATGCAAGAAAGATAAAAGAATTATTTTATTCGATAGTTTTTTTTCTTAATTAAAAGTTAAATAATATATGATAACATCCATAACTTTATTTTGAAATGATAATGATATTTATGGGGAATCTTAAATTCATAAAAATTTTAGAAGTTTCTCATCAGACAGCTGAAAAAGGGAAAAATAGTAGCAAAACACTATATGCAGTAATATATAAATTTTGAATTTCGTAATTAAAAGTTAAATAATGTAAGACAACATCCATGATTCCATTATGAAATGAAAATGATATTTATGGGAAATCTGAGAATCATAAAATGTTTTGTACCTTTCTCGTCATACAGCTGAAAAGGGAAAAATAGTGACAAAGCACTATATGTAGGGTTGCCATACGTCCCATATATACGGGACTGTCACCATATTTCACTATTCAGTCCTGTATTTCTATTTATCTAATTTTCTCCATAAACTCTGCGTCATTGTAATTTTAAAATGGTTTATGGCCGATTTTATATTTATGTGAAAGCAGAAAATGATGTAATTAAGAAAGTAAAATCAACTTTAATATATGACTGAACTAAAAAAGGATTAGCCACGCATCTTTTTATATTGTCCTATGTGTTAATTTTATTAGATTGATAAAAGATCAATAAAGTTTAAGCAGAGTAAAATAAACAGTTGCCTACTCACTTTTTTCCATGTTTTATTTATTTAGAACTTAAACGTCCCGTATCAATACTTGGCAAATATGGCAAACCTAACTATATGCAGTCTTAACCGTGATGCAATAAGTTCATTCCATGAGTTTTTCTTACCTCCGGATGCTTCACATATTAAACTAACCGTTGCTTTTTCTTCAAATGGTCCAATAACTCCAGAAATTGTGTTGTTTTTACCGTCTCTGATTGTTAGATTCTTTGGAGGAACTGAAATAAAAAAAGAATGCTATTAATACTTAGCATTTTACAATGCAAATAAGGGGCGTATTATAATTTGACAGCCAGATATTGATTTCGATAGTTTAGTTTAGATGAGTTAAACTAATGTCCACACTTCACACCTTCCAGTTCTTCAAGATCAGAATAAATTGGTGACTGTGTAGCAGCTACATTAACGTCGAGTTTTGAAACTACACATCCCTACTGTTTTGAGACGAAATTCGTAATTTCGAAAAATAGTCGGATGACACTTGAGTCAGGATTCCACTCTCTAGACTTTCATGCCACATCAACATGAAAACGCTGGATAGAAAATCGATGGCGTCATCTCAAATGCACGGGTAATGAATAGTATACTGCATCGTATTAACGCTAGATGCATATAGGAGTACACGATAAGCAATATTTTAAAAACTGCTTTGAAAAATATTAAGAAAATGTATGGTTTAGCCGATAAATATTTATTTGCCTTAAAAATATATGTCGATTTCTAGGGCATTCTTTGCATCATAACATAGGTTTCTTTTTTTCTACAATTAAATTAATAAAGGTTAATAAAACAATGGGGAATAACGAATTTAAGATATCACACATGATAATGTAAAATTTAAAATTATTGCTTAAGCATAAAATAAATTTATCTTGATTTTCAAATTCATAATCCACTTTCTACTAGTACATCATTAACAAAAGAATATAAATGGAAAACAATTAGGATTCAAATAATTTTTTATCTCATATTAAGAAAATAGATTAATAAATAGATAAATTAATTGTGAATAATAGAGAATTAATAGATTAATTAAATTTAGATGGAGTTATTAGGATAAATTATTTTTACAAACTGCACTTATATCGATTATAAGTTGTCTTTTCACTTGATAATTAGAAAGTTGTAGATATTTAACTGGCTTATTCTAATGAATAAATATTGCACAGACTTCTGAGAAAATCTTCGTCTAAAATCGTTTCTTTATCAATATTATGTTCCACACTGGTCTTAGTCCCACTCGCAAAATGTTGTTGGGAAATTCAGTGTCAATATTTTATATTTTGAAGAATTCATATCAAGTAGAGAAATTGCAGAAATAATTGATAAACTTTTTTTCAACCATTACTGTAATTACGTTTTACTTCTTCTTACAAACAATAGCTTCTGCCGCTTTTCCATTATAATTAATGTAAGTAATATTTCTTGGATTAATAGTACATCCTGTGGATCTTCCATAGTAGCCTTGAAATTACGCGCCCT
This sequence comes from Araneus ventricosus, assembly GCA_013235015.1. Taxonomy (NCBI): domain Eukaryota; kingdom Metazoa; phylum Arthropoda; class Arachnida; order Araneae; family Araneidae; genus Araneus; species Araneus ventricosus. The sequence continues at coordinate 516,735 of BGPR01000157.1, forward strand.
ATTTTCTTGTTCTACCAGTATCTATTATTATATGCTATTTTTTTGTTTAGTCAAGTATTATGCGACATAAATGAATATTAGATGGTGTTTATTCTACAGTAAACGAAAACGTAGCTCACAAGGATTAGATTGAGCTTCAAAAGTTTCAATACATTTTCTGTCTTTACAATGAAAAGAAAGTTAATATGTAAATCAACTTTATATTTTTTTTATTTACAATTCATACAAAACGACATTTCTTCCGTTATTTCTCTGAGTATTTAATTTCCATATAAGCACTCAGGTCTAATTTTTGAAAGGAATTATTTCTGCAGAAATAAAAGTGCATTATATGAAGAATTATATGCATAAATAGGTACAAAGCATCTGAGATGTAAAAATTAGCATTTATTTTACCAAGAAGCTGCGAAGTTAAAAATTGAAATGCATCAGAACAAGAATATATCTACTTTCGAAATAAGTATATATGTTTTTATGTTATGATTTTCATAAGACATTGGTTCTTCCAATCATTTAAGAGCATTTAATAGAACTGAATTTAAACTTACAAGTTTTGATTCTCTCATATTTTCCCATTATTTAAATTTCTTTTATCATCTAAAAATGTTCAGTGGGATGGAACATATACCATGAAAAGTGAATTTCAATATGCAATAGGTTATTTTAAAATAGCTCGATGCAATTATTTTAATATCAATGCATTGCCGAAATTAAAGTCCACTTAAGGTATCCGCATACGTTCGAAAACCCATTTTTGACCGAAAATCATAATTTTTTTTTAATGTCTTATCTGAAAGCCTATTGTTTTTAGTTTTCAAAACAGTTTTTATTTTACATCTATGATGATCAGAAGTGAAATTAGAGACATTTTAGTAGAGCTTGACAGTTGAAAATGGAGTAGTAAATAATACGATAAAGAAGCATTTTTCATTGTTTTTACTTAAGATATTTAAATTTTATTGCTTATTTTTGTTTTATACTATTTTACATATACCAGGTATTATTTTGAAAGATTTCCAGTGTGAATTTCTTTGTTTTCTATGACATTGTTGCAAATTTAGGTAATTTTGAATCATTGCAGTATCTTGATTCTCCGTTAATGATGTAATTTTTGATAATAAACGTAGGAAAAGTACATAAATTGTACTTATGATCAATATCAATCACTAAAAGTATCTCTAGATCAACTAATAGGCCTTATAAAGTTATTTGACTGAAAAACAATATTCAAATCTATCGATGGCTGTTGAATGATAGAAAACGATAATGACACATAAGGCTCAAGAAAACGACTAAAAAAAATTTCCAATCAGGAATTTTTTAAAAATGTTCTAAGATGGCAAAAACTAAGGACTAGCCTACAATACTGGGGAGTATTGAAGAAAAATTCTTTTTTCTTCTCATTGTAAATTAAAAACGTAAACTTTAAACTCGTTTTTCTCGAAATGTGATTTTTTGCAAAATTTTCATTTTTCAAACACGATAACTAAATTCAACTTAAAATATCCGTCTCAAATTTGGCATACATATTATTTATTATATTGTCTAGGTAATGAACCAAAATATAAGTGAAATAATGCTCCATTGAAAAGTTATGTACCTTTTAAGGTTTGAAAAAAGGCCAAAATTCTTTAAAAATTCATGATTTCACACTAAAACTCTTATAATTTACATGTTTTTAGATACATTGCAAAACTTTTGCTTCAGGACCTAGCCAATAGTTGAAGAATTATATATACTAAAGGATTTATCATTCTGATCATTTCTATTTGAAAGAGGGTGTTTGAAAAAAGGTCAAATTTAGTGCAAAAAAATCTAAGTTTTTTCAAATTTTTAAAAATATATTTAATTCATTTAACTTTTTTCTATGATTTATTAAGTTTTAACATAAATGTCATATAAAAATACAAAAATATTGCTTCAAATATCATTATTTAAAAAAAGGCCTCCGAACGTAGTCGGATACCTTAAGAAGAATCCAACTTCAAAAGAACCATTTATACAAAATCCCTTATTCATTTAATTGTAACTACTGCTGAAATCTATTTTTAAGTCATACGGTGCGTAACAGCAATTCTTCTCATTTCAACATTCCAGTCTTCAAACAATGCGACTCAGAAATTTTAGGCAAAATAACCATCCACTATAATCAATGGGAAGTCCAATTAATTGATTTTTAATTTCATGCGTTTTTAACGTACTTGTAACTTATTTTTGTATCTTTATGCATGTTTTGATCTCAGAACGACAGCAGCTTGAAGATAAAACACTACCAACTGCGGAAAGCTGGGAAACCCCTTACACTATGCTACAAGTTGCCTGTTTACAACGTCATACCACCTAACAAAACCGTCAGCAGACCTAGAACCACTTTGGTGGAAAAGAGTCATGAACAACAATAATTCTAGGGTGAAAATAAAAAAACTCATCCACTTCATCGCGGAAAGCGAAACACTCTTATTTCCAAAAGATGGCGACAACAACTGGCCACAAACCCAACTAACCCTATGTACTCATATTCTCTCTTCTTCCATAGACGGGCACGACCCTCTGAAATTCAACAACACAACGATCTGAGAGACTGAACTTTAAAAAAATATTATATTCTTTTGTTTTAAATGTCATGTTTTTTTGTATCTTTTTATAGAAATTGTAATTTTTTTTTTGCTCTGGCTTTTTTAATAAAGCCTCACGCATACCCAACCAACCGACAGGGAGCCGTCCTGGCTCCGAGTTCGGGGGTATGCTGTGGTGTTAAGAGATAGGGTGGGAGGAGTATTGGCGAACAATACGGATTCGCTGCAGAGTTATTTTACGAAAGCAACCATTGAACGTGGTCCTACGAAATGAATTTTGGGCAAATTTTAATTCCTGATGTAAGGATCCATTTCCCATCGTCATGCAATCAGGCAAAATAAATAATTCTGTTTATAGAAAAAGAGATGAACTTGAAAAAAAGTCTGGGTAAAAATGCCAAAACAAGTAATTCTGTTGAGAAAAAGAGATGAGCTGAATAAAAGTCTGCGTAAATAGCGGAGATATAACAAGTAAATACTGTTAAGAGATGAAGCAGGAAAAAAAGTATGGGTAAATAACATTGAAAAGAACCTCCGGGTATTTAGAAGAGAAAGAAGAAAAATGTATGTGCACCAGTAAGTCTATGTGTGTTATTAAGTCTATGTCGAGAGTTCCGTCGTCAAGAGGAACTGGACATTTTATAACTTTACATGCGTTTCATCCACGCACAAACTATTTTTAATTCTGTAACACAAATTGCAAATACTGTGTTGTAAGTAAATACTTAAGGCAGGACATGACAAGCAACGAGATAGACTGAACTCCAACAGTATAATCATTAGGTATATGATTTCCTTTCTCTTTTTATTTTTTACTTTTTCCTGTGTGGGTGTGAATGGTGTGTGAAAGTAAGAATGAATAAATACTGAAAGTTGTATGCTATTAACAAAACTTTTTCCCTCACAGCAACCCACCCCTCCTGTAACAGAATTTAATTTGGTCAAACTCATTTTAAATAAGGTCTAATTAATCTAAATTCGTTAGGAGTCGAAGATTTTGGCCCAAGAGGCCGTACGCTTCGCCCCCATCACTGTTGCCAGTAAATATTTGCTTTGCGTTGCTAACTTTTTTCTATCAGAGTCTTAAAAGTTCCCTCAAAATTTTGCTTGTATCGTATATATTTATTTAATTTCTTTGATTAAAAGTGATAAATGAAATGTAATACATTCAATTACTAACTTTTATAAATACACAGATTTGTTTATTTGGAAATTGCTTTAACCAATTATTTCAACAACAATGACACTGGTAAATTAAAAGTCTACTTTATGGAGAATTCAATTTGAAAAGCGGCATTTATCTCGCAGAAAGCTCTTTCACACAAAACTCGTCCATCGTTTATCTGCTTCTAAGACGAAATTCCATTCCATTCCTTTCAAATGTTATTTTAACAGCAATTATTTTCACCTTCTTTTGTGTCCTCGTCTTCAAACAATGAAGCCCCGGAATCTTAGTCATAATTACCATTAATGAATAGCGAAGGAAAAGTCCAAATAATTTCGTTCTTTGCGAATTCGAATAAGAGGAACTGAAAGAGGTAAAATGATAGGAGCTCACGCTAGCAATGCATTTAAACAGGAAGGGATTAAATCAGGGTATTTTAATGAATGGTTTGAACAAAAAAAATCAAGATCCTTAAATCGGAACTAGAAACATCATTATGCGCTTTTAAACAATTCACCATTTTCTCAGTCATTAAGACTATAAAGCAATAGAATATCGCTAAGACAATCGTTTGGAAAAAACGTTTTCTTACGATAATGATATCAGAGCTTTACGGATAGACAAATTTAAAGTTTATTCGAAAAGTTCCCTGAATGTTCTGCTTATCCTTATTTTGTTTGCTTAAGGGTAATTGTTTGCAATTAAGAATACAAAACGGTAATTTGCTTTCTTTCGATTTCGAATTTAATTGCAATTATATAGCATTATTTTAGGGATATGAAAAAGTATTTCAGTAATTGAGAATTTGGAAACCATATTTTCTTACCTCCATTATTGGAGTGTTTTAACCATAACTACTATATATATATTTAAATTCTTATACTAAAATATTTTGCCCAATTTATTCTTAACTCTGCGTTCTAATTTTTATGTCGTAGCGATTTAAAAAATAATTTAAAGATATATATTTTTAAATAGATAATATATAGTTATCAAACGAATTTATATGCTTTTTGTACTGGTTTGATACAGTAATGTTTGCTAATGAGAATTTAACTGCAATATTTTAAGAATGAAAATTTTGTCGTCTCCAAGAATTTTAGTTATTGAGTAATTGAAAAACAAAATTTCCTCGAAAGCTTTATTGATTAATTTTTAAAATAACTAATATGCATTTTAAACTCTTATCCTGTGTTTTATCAACCTTATTTTTTCTAATTCTCCTATTTTATTTTAGAAATTAGAATAGTTATATATTACTAACAAATAAAAAATTGTGTAGTTTTATTTCTTTTTCTAACAATGAAATACATATATTCATTAAAAATTAAGGTAGTTTAACATTATTTGGAAAATAGTTTTCTGTGTTTAAATATGTTTCTATAAAAAGTTTTAAAAAATTTTAAACTCCTTAAATAAACGTTATGGAATTCATTTCAAAGGTCTTCTGATACATTCTCTTTCAAAATTTTCGAGACCTGATCATGAAACATTTTGAACTAAAATTATGCTCTTATAACTAAATATTTTTTTATAATTATTATTTTGTTTAACCCTCCAGCGGGTGCGCGTTTTCAAGAAATACTTGCATTGTGCATCGTATTACGTATTTATATCGTTCTTTTATAAATTTAAGTGCATTTTTTTGTTTATGAAATCTTTGTTTACTATTAAGCTAATAAATACTGATAATTAAAATAAAAGCTGGATTTATTTTTGTAAAACAACACGATATATTTACGTAACACGATGCACGATATGTCGTAAAATTTGTGCAGGCGTGCCCGCTGTAAGGTTAAAGTCGTAATGTCAAAATACAAAGTTAAGATAGTGAAAATCTACATTCGTATTTCGCTTATCAAAATATTTCTGTCACTCAAAATTTAGAACTACAAGTGCCGCTGATTTCTGTAAATTTCTATTCTTTCAATGGCAAATATATTATCTTCTCTTAAACATTTGTGCTTAAACATTTGTGCTTTCCGTTATATTATGGTAAATTTCTATCCTCTGAATGATTAAAAAGTTAAGAAAATATTGTTTTAACGAACCTCTTTAAAATAATATTCGAATGAAAATATTAGTATGTTCAAACATAGATTAAAATGAATTTTGCTCTGAACGACGATTCAATTAAATTTATTCTCTTTCTTGAAAGAAAGCCTTATATATTCAAGCAAAAAAATCTTTTCACGTTAGACACTGTTGAAGTTTTATTTAATGAAACAATCATAGCTGATGAAAGTGCTCACGCTCGACATTTATTTAAAGAAATAACATGTGTTGGTAATAGAGACTAACACTTTAAAAAATAGAACGTTACTGAAGAAATTACGTGTAGTTATTTGCAGAAATAAAATTATTAAATTATTAAAAAAATTACTTTAGATGAGACTGTTTAAATATTTTCACTTGCGATTCCTTTTTGCATGGAAAATGTAGTGCGATCCAATTTGCGTTTTAAAAAATGTGCCCCATCCGAGAATTAAAATGTAAGAAGAAATATAAAACATTAATTAAGAGTACATGATAAAATTACAATTTAAAGTGAGTCATTCTGGAAACTTAAAAGTTGAAGATTTTTACGTCTATGTCAAGAGTTTCTTAAAAGTTTTTGTGTACGAATACAGAAAAATCTGAAAGAGGACACTACGATTATAAAACATTAATTGTATTTTAGATTAATTTCACGTTTTGAGACAACGTGAGACCTACTACATTACATTATACCATCTGCATGTACCCATTTTGCTTCTTCGAGATCTACTGCAGCCAGTCGTTGTAATTTTAAATAATGGCATGAGGAACCAGACACCACGAAACGAACCATGTAAATGAAACCTTTTAATGGCGGATTTTTACGGTCGGGCCTCGAATAAACGAACCTGCAACCTCGACATTCTACTACAACTTTATAACCATCTATGAAAATTCTTAAGACAGTGCGTTATTTTGCATTAACCCTTTGCATTCTTATGTCGAGTGAGACTCGACATTCTGAATGATGCATCTTTTACACAATCTTGTTGGATAGCTCTTATAAAAACCATAACATAGCAAAAACGCACAGCCTAAGTTTTAGGAATTGAAACAAATTAAAAACAATATTTTTCAGCTTCCTAAAACAATCCTTACACTCACACGTGTTATGCATCTTATTATCTTTCGGAGCGCAAAGAGTTGACAACCTGACGTCAAGATCGGTTCTTCAGAGAACAGTTTCTGTAAAGCAATCTTGGTACATGCTATATTGTGAGCTATAAGTGATGTTTTTTTTTTCTCTTCTTCGTTTCCTTTGTGCAAGATTGTCGCATTCACAAGTGCCTACGTGCAGAAGGAGAGTTAAGGGTGACTTTCTCCCTTAGTACGAGCGGGGGAGGGTATAAGGTCACTCAAAAATAGCGCCTGACAACAAGTGTAACAAATCAGGCGTTGTTTTTCTCTGTGACGCAAGGCCATGATGTGAAGAGGGGTTAGATCCCTTCACTTGAAAAAAAATTATTCGAGAATCGAGACGCTCTGCTGGATGATTTGAAGAAAGACAAAATGGTACCCATAACTTGTTCCGGTGAGGACTGTTCGAATTGCTTTTCTTTTGCTCAGTTTTTGCACTAAAATACTCGTACGTGTAATGTCCCCTGTCTGGATTAGTAGAATAAGGATCGAACTTGTGTGATGGATAACAATTGACGAAGGAGAAATCCGACAATTTTGGAGATCGCAGGGACCGTGTAGATTTTCAAACAGATAAGACCTTTTCCTTTATCACTATATATTTTTTCGTATTTCATGACGAACAATAGTGAAAAGTTATTGGATCCAATGCCTCCCCCGCTTGATAAAAAAAAGGAAACTTGATGGCTATTCAAAAAAGAATCTCTCGGACTTTTGAGTTTCCAAGTTAATTCAATATGCGTTTTTTTCTACATTATGTTCGCGAATGTTGATCAACATTATTAGTTTAAGAAAAGGGGGCCCCTGATATTCTGTAATCTAGATATATATATATATATATAAGCTAATGTAAATGACTTTTTTATGTACCAATATAAATAAATCTTTCAGTTCTTTTTTTTTCAGGAGTAATTTATCGCATTCATGTCTGATTATTCACTCTTCATGTCATCATTCACTCTTCCTTTTTATATTTATGCATGATATTTTTTAAAATATTTTTGGTAAAAAGGATATTTAAAATATATACGAACAAATTAATTTAACAAATGCAATTTTTGAATCTACTGAACTAAAGTTTTATATATTTAAATGTTTATATATTATATTATATAATATCAAGTTAACAATTTATGTGTTTATATATCAATTCATCAAGTAAACAACCTAACAGTACATTTCAGTGTTTGCAATATCTAGTAAGAAAAAAATTGGGGTGGCTTCTTCTGCAGGAAGGCCTCCTTGATTTCTCGTTGTGCCAATATTGAATATCGCTCAGAATTATTTTTACTCACAATTAAACTAAATTCCTTTTAGCTAGAGAAGATAATATTCATTCATTAAACATTTTAAAATAAAAAAATAGTAAACTAACTTGGACAATAATTGCTCAGTACAGAAATATAAGAGACTACACTTTGTTTTAAAACGGTATGCATAAATTACGCTTTTTAAAATTTTTTTAAATTTTGAAATTTTATATTGGTCTTTGTCAATGACTGAGCTTTAATATTATGAAATAGCACGCAAGTATGATTGGCACACAAGAATTTGCTTCTAAATATTCCACCACAGTGCTAAAAGAAGAAAAATACTGTGGTAATAAGCCAGCAGATGTAAAACAATGCAAAATATATGCGCATCAGGAAAAATAGTGATCTTTACAAAGTTGTTTCGCAGTGAACAAGATTCATAGCATTTAAACTGTACAATTAGTCGGTTAAATATGCAACGAGAACAACTCTGTTACTACTTCAATAATAGAACATAAGCATTCAGGCTTAGAATACAACACGACAAATTATCCTCAGTATTCGAACCAAAGTGTCGCGTGTATAAAATTCCATTAAAACTCCCCAGATAGATTTGATTTCCACCAGAGTTATTTCCCAAACCTTGAAGTATTGTTGAATTTTAATACTACTGAGAAATGGGAACTAGTGTTGATTCCAAATGTCACCCGCAAACAGCTGATTTCGTTCTCAACTTCAACACGAGAATTTATTATCTGTTCCAAAGGCATATTCATCTACATATATTTAATTCAAGCCTTGGATCCAGGCCTGCTATTTATAATTAATTCGCTAAATGGGAACGTTTAACGTCCTTTACTTTCAGCTATAATTACGGATCGGTTTTGGTAGCTCTGGAAGATACAGACGGGCGAAAATTTCGCGTCTCCCAGATGTTTAATGTGCTCACACATAAACTTTAACAATTTGCAGATATCATTTATTCATTCAAAGCTAATATAAATGGATGCCGAAAATTCGCAAGCACGTTTTGTATTAATAATGAAGTTATGTCAGTAATGTGAGATGTGAAAACTCCCTGATTTGGTTGTGTATCGTTTCTTAAATTCTAGGTAAGCTTGGTATTTTTGTAAAATAAATTCGAATTGTAAGCGTTTGTTAAATATATAATTAATTACTCAACCTCCAGCATTTATTTTATGCATTAAACGAATTTGTGTTTTATTTGGAAAACTTGAATTAAAATTCAAAACTTTAGTAAAATTAAATTGACCGGCTATTTGTCGTGTCCGAGTTTTGAATCGTTTTACAGCTTAAAATAAGCCTTTAATTTATCCTAGTTTTGAATAAAATATCCTGGATTCCTTCTTTTTTATTTTTAACCATTATAGTAATATGAGATGTGAAAAATCTCTGATATGGTTGCGCATAATTTCTTAAATTATTTGTAAGCTTGGAATTTTTGTAAAATAAATGAGAATTGTATGCGTTTGTTAAGCATATAATTAACCGCTCAACCTCCAACATTTATTTTATGAATTATTTAAATATGTGTTGCATTTGGGAAGCGTGGATTGAAATTCAGATTTCTTTTGTAGAATTGAAGTGATCAGCAATAGTCCGCGTTTTACTTCTTAGAGTATGTCTTTAAATAATCTTAGTTTTGAATAAAATATCCCGAATTGTCTCTTTTTTATAACCATTTAACTGTTTTATTTTCTCTACTATCCAATTATACGGAACCTTCTGATGTGGGAATATTCTACCATATTCATTCATTTAACTTGTTGATCGCCATATGAATCAAATGCGATTCATACCTATTATCTAATCAGATGACCCCTATACTACTGTAGATGGATAGAAAGATCGTAGAAGATCTACTGTAGTTAAGAAAATCGTAGAAGATCTACTGTAGTTAAGAAACAGCAGAGAAGGGGTCATCTAATTAGACAGATGGTTCGAATCATAGACGTGAGTTGTGGCAGTTGACGTGTTAAAAACCAGAGGAATATTTGAAATGTTTATGATTCCACATAAGCTTGTTTTGAATAATATCCTCTATGGATGACTTAATTTCGGATCATAAATTCATAATTACATCAGTCCGATGCATTTAAATCGCCTAACCAGGATAGTTAAAATAATAATAGAAGATAAATATTTACTAAAATAAATTTTAAAATATGTGCAATTTTAAAAAATTTGACCTGAAGAATCTCTGTTCCAACTTAATCTATAGTTAGAATATGGTCACACAATTTTACTGAATAACGGTATTTTATTTCAGTGTAATATTGGAGTCAACGCATGCCCACTTGAAGCAAACCACATAAGCTTACCAATTTAATTTTGAACACCACTATCCTTGTTGAAAAGACATGTCGTTACAACACAATGTGAAAGACGTGAAGTTAAGTACTAAATGACATGTGCGATTACATTTGTCATATGGGTTGACACCATATTATCATCCTGCGTTATTTGCAGCTGTATGAAAGTAACATTCCAATGTTGAAGGAATTTGTATAAGTACGCTTATATGCTGGTGAATAGAGAAAATTACCGCAGTGAGAAGTATTGAAATTTGTGAGAGGAGCATCAGTCCAGTACATAGATTGTGATTAACCGCTACAGTTTCTCACTCTTTATTCCGGATTAAACATTTACCCATCTCTAAAATATCTAGAATGCCCCAGGTTAATTCAGAAAATTTAGCCACTATATTAAAATGATAGTGTCTTAGAAGAACTAAGACAAAATAATTAAAATTATGTAACAGAAAACAGAACTATACAGGAAACATCAACCCTAATGCTCTGAGCGAAGATTTCCATTGCAATCTTCACTCACTTCAGTGGGGTGCGACCAAAACTGTCCGCTTCTGCGTCAAAGCGAGCGTTCCTACCGATATAATTGGATCAAAGGCCTTGCTACAAGGCAGAAGCACACCATTATTCACACCTGTTCCTATAAACTGGTCCATGCATTCCTCGTCTAGCTGGCACAATTTATTTTTACATTTTTAGGTTTTAAATACAGTAAAGCCCCGTTTTAAAGTAACTCGAGGGCTATTTTGGAACAAACCTCGCAAATCAAATGACGAGGACTAAACCTAATCCAGCACCCTCTCGCCAAACTATCACGCCATACCAATTTGAGGTCATTTGATTATCAATGGCAGATTTAGAGGGCACAAAATTCACTTACATGAGCATGTCTTTGATGATAGAGGGTCTCGAATCTGGAACTCTCCCATAAGCCGAAAAGTTACCACCAGGTCTCCGCATCACCCCATCATTCTAAGAGGCATCTTCTGTAAAATCTTAAGCTAATCTATCCCCAATGCTCTTGTGTGTCAATTTAACATATTTGTGACATCAATGCATACTCTAAAAAATATAATTTAGGTCAACATAATAAACGAATCGATGCCAAAAAAATTGGCCTTTGTTAGTCAAGAGTTGATTGTAAATTTGTTAAAAATGAACTACTGTATGTCGTCAATAAATAGGATATTTATTGAAATGAACCCAGCCGCCTAATTTAATATTTTCTTACAAATATCTTTTCTAAGATGGGAATTTTGGTGAAAAAACAGGAGAGCATCCCCAACATTTCAAGTCATTCAAAGGAAGAAACAGATTAACAGAGTGCTTTAACCCTCTGAGCGCAAACGTCTTTTTACGTTTTTCATGTTCAGTTCAAAAGCGGATAGCTCGTATTTATATGTACATTTTCTTAAACAATCATGGATGAAGTGTTCTTAAGATTTCAGAGATATAATTAAATGCAAAAAAGATCGATTCATTTACTTTAAAGCTAAGTTTTCTAACCTGATAGCTAAAAGTGCAAAATAATTGGGCACTTAGAGGGTTAAGGTACCCGAACATCAGTCACTTCAAAGAAGCAAATTCCTAATGAATTAGTTATAGGGTTTCTGCAATTAACCGTACGTTGGGGAAAGAAAGTCTGAGACTGCATCTGTCCATAAAGAAATGCTAACATACAAAGTTCCGAAAATTGAATACATACAGTTCCCTAAAATCAAAAACCGAAAATATAAACATGAAATATTAATTTGCAATCTTTTAAATAGAGGTAAAATGTTGCAACACCATATACATTAAAAATGTATAGATTACCCATACAATCTTAGACATTGCAAGCAAGTTAAGTCTAATGTAAGCCATCAAAGGTAACACAAAACAAACGGCGACAAGAAAATTCTAATTTGTTAACTAAGCATCGAAAAATAAGAAATCATCATCTCCAATTATTCAAAGATAAGCGCTTTGAAATCTGAGAAACAACACTCCTCGCGCCATCTTCCACTTCAATAAGTCTTTCAATTCAATGACTGCGTTCAGTGATGGTCATATAGTGTAGTTGATGATTTATGGAGTAGACGGAATTCCGGCTCTCAGACGGCAGCGGATTCATTTCTTTTCCCTGAAAACTTATTATACACCTTTTTAACAGTAAATGTATATTTATTCAGATATTTATTAATGAACCATTTTAATGTGGCTTTACAACAAAACAGACTATTAGCAAGGTGATTCATTTAGTCATCAATAGATTTTTTCCATGAGATATTACTTCAATTTTGCTTAGTGACACTAACATCCAATTTCGAAACAGCTGGTGGGCTATATTGGAATCGACCTCATAATTAGAATTGTAGCCTAGTGACGGGGAATACATCTTAGCCGGCATCCTCCTTCCGGAACTTCTACGCCACACCATCAGAAGGACCCTTGATCCTCGAAGTCAATTTAACATGCACCAGGTCAACACACATAGCGGGCCTTTTATAGAATTAGATTTCGAATCTGGTAATCTCTGGTTACAAGACCGAGACGTGATCAGCAAGATGTTAGCTTCAAAAAGGAAGCAAATTTCTAATACGTTAGTGGTACAACGTCTGTGTTAAACCGCAGTCTGGTAAGAATAAAATCTCGGACAGCACCTGCCGTTCTTACCGAAGGGCTAGAAACAAAATTCCATTCATTGAATAAATGCAGATTTAAGATTTGGAAATAAAAACTATAAGCATGAAATATTAATTGGCAATCTTTTAAATCGACGTAAAACGTTCTGACATCTTCTAGATTAAAAATATATAGATTACCAATAAAATCTTGCACATTGCAAGCAAGTGAAGTCTAATGAAACCCATCAAAGCTAACACAAACAAACGGCGACAAAAAAATTCCGCTTTGATAACTAAGAGCCGAAAAGGTAAGAAATCATCATCTCCAATTATTCAAAGATAAGCGCTTTGAAATCCGAGAAACAGCACTCCTCGGGCCATCTTCCCCTTCAATAAGTCTTTCAATTGAATGACTGCGCCCAGTGATGATCATATAGTGCAGCTGATGATTTATGGAGTAGACGGAATTCCGCCTCTCAGACGGCAGCGGATACACTTCTTTTCCCTGGAAACTTTCAATCGATATTCATCATCGGGACAATGATTCTCCAGCGAGGATACCGTATCGGATTTCGTCCCGGAATGCATTAAGGAGTCCAAAACGAATGGTACAGAATAAGTATGTTTATTGAAAAGAGAGAGATGGATAGAGAGATGATGTACACCAACATGGACAAACTTTTAAGATGATGAATATTTGCTTTTATTTGTTTGGTAGTCTGGGTTTCTTTATCTGAAAGTTTTATTTGGATACGTTTTAAAGCTTTTATTTATAACTGTCTACCGTTCCGCAGTGTGAATCAATAATAGAGAATCATTTTAGTCAGGAATACAGAAGAGATATTTTAGTGTTATTCGATAATAGAGCCTTCCAAAACGCTTATAAAGCAAGGGTCTTCAACTTCAGACGACATAACGGTACTAAAGGAAGATTATATACGAAAGTAATTTCATACATATAATACCAAAGTAAATTCTTGCCTATATATAGGTACCAAAGTAAACTCTTATCTATATACCAAAACATTTATTTTACCACTGAAACTTTTACACATAAAACTTTTTAAGGTAATATTTAGTCAAGGAATTTGAAGGAATAAATTTTTTGCCTATTTTTACTTTTTATGTTCATTTTACAACACATTCTTGCCTTGAGTCAATGAGTTTAAGTCAATTACTTACATAGTTCAAACATTTTAGGAATTAAATTTTTATAGCTTTTGTTTGTGCTTTGTAGATGCAAGATTTTTTTATCTTAGTTTTATAAATTGGTATTTTGCGCATATTTTCAGTGTTAATTTTGGATTGCCGCAACATGAAAAATTGTGCCTTTTGCACTAATTAACTCAGTCCATCAGATAATTAAGCACTAACATAAAAGAACTGAATAAAGATGATTTTATTCAGTAATCGAAAGTAACACAGAGGTTATTTCATTTGCATAATGGTTCTCAACCTATAGGTTCACCTAAGGGTCGACAAATAACGAAAAGAGGAGAGTAATATTTGAAAAATGATAATGAAATATAAAAATGACAGCAAAGCACATTTTTTAGCATAAATGCAAGGTGACCTTTAGAAATACGTAGCTGAATATTATTTCCAAAAGGTATTCCAATATTAAAAATTAAATATTATTCGAATTCTTTTTCGATCCTCTTCAGTGCCAGATTTGCTGTCATGGCGGCCGGTATTTCAGATTTACCGCATAACCGAGGCTTGAGCTGGGTGTTCTGTATCGAATTTACCTATTTTGTATACAGCTCATCGTATATCAGTTTCTCTCTTCATTACATGGAATTGAATAATGAAAGTGCCTTCATTACAGCTTAGGAATCTTAGCAATTCTATAACGCAGTGGCACAATTATAGCACATGTAATAATTGTTTTAATTTCAAAAGTATTTTAGCATATTTAGGAGAGTTAATATTTTATATTCCTTTGAATTTTATTGACAACATTTTTGGAAATTAACAAAATTTTTCTAGCTTTAATTAATATCCGGGATTGTTTTGATATGTGAACTAAAATAAGATTTTAAGTTTATGGTAGCATTTTTTATTTTCATAAGCAAACATTTCGCTTCTTGTCCCAAAATAGGAAAAATAGCGAGACAACAATGCCATTCAGACGTGATAATCACTGCTGATTAGGCATGAATCATCAATAACGATGCGAGCTTTTAAATTCGACATATACAAATGACAAATACTTATATACACTTCACCAACACTTCACTTTTCCGCATCATCCTGATCCACAAGTAAAGATTAGTTACAGATCACGCATATACTTCAATTCCATTTCTATATTAATACTTGCTGATATGGTCGGCGTTGCTCGGGATAAAAATATTTTCAAGTACAAGTGCTTATAACACTTTCAATTTACTAAAAGTGCGTTTCGCGGAAGCGTCTTTCGTTGATTTTCGTTAATCAACTGACCCTTTGGACCAGCAGTGAAGCACCCTTCTTTTTCTCTCCTTAGTTTGAACAACCTGGAAAGAATCTCGTAATCCTTCGTACTCATTTTCCCCACCCCATCATTGCTACAGCATCAGCAGAAACTCTTTCATATTTTTTTATTTTTTGCCATTATCCGGTCTACATTTCTCTTCTCTTTAGTGTTTTTGTCACTGATCGGAAAAAACAGCATAGTTTTCTTTCTTTCTCTCCTTAGGACCTCTCCCTCCGGTAAGAGAGGGCTCAACAATCTTGAAGGATTTTACCCACTAATTATTATCATTAACAATTTGTAAAATTAAATGAAGCATCGCGGAAAGAGAGTAATTAAATGTTTAAGAATTCCTTAAGGATCACGTGATAGTTGATTGAAAAATAAAGTAGTAATCTTCATCGCGTATCACTGAGTCAATAGGCCTTTCTTTGTTAATTATTTAATTATTGTCTGTCATAAATTCAAAAATATTGAATTTATGATAACATATCCTATGTCCGTTCCTACAAATTTCTTGTCAAGACTATTCACTGTTTAGGAAGAGTTCTTACGACAGATAGACCATTAATACATCTTTCCCCCATCCTCCCTTTGTCCTCTTCCTACGATAGTAACCGGACTAAGTAGCATTGAAGGCTTAGCACGCACTCATTAGAATCATTTAAAAATTTGTGAAAATTAACAAAACATCGAGAGAATAATTCACTAACTTCATTGGATCACTGTGTAACCACTTTAAAAGGTGTAAAAGCCACAACCTGAAACCGGAAGTGAAAAGCCTACTTTGTTGTTCATGCGGAAAGAAAACAATATTTCCTTATATTAACTTTAACACTGGCAAAAGCCCGCGCGCGAAACAGTAATTTGGCTTCAATTTATTTCTATAATAATAAAAAGTAGTGTTAGAAATTGCGTTATATTATATTTTTAAACCTTAATAACAATCAGAGAAAACACTTTATCGCAATAGAATTAATATCCTTGAAAAGATAATTGTCTGCTCTTTAAAATGTCATAAAAATAATTGTTGTATAATAAATATTTCAGAAGTTATTGGCAAAATTTTCGTTAGTTAATTGAAATCACAAGAACTAAGATTCAACTGCAGAGATTAAATCGATGACCCTAGAGAAATGTCATCTAGAATCTCGATGTACAATTCATGTCGCTACCGTTCACCGTTTAGGAGGAGTTCTTGTGACCGACCGACAGGCAAACAGATACATGTATTTTCTGTTTTATATTATAGACTAGCTGATATGCCCGGCGTAGCTCGGGATAAAAAATATTTTCAAATCCATATATTTTCAAGTACTTATAACACTTTCAATTTACTAAAAGTGTTTTACGCGGAAGCGTCTTTCGTTCATTTTCGTTAAGCAACTGACCTTTTGGACCAGCAGTGAAACACCCTTCTTCTTTTTCTCTCCTTAGTTTGAACCACCTGGCAAGAATCTCGTAGTCCTTCGTATTCCATTTTTCCCTTCCCCATCATTGCTGCGGCAACAGCAGAAACTCTTTCATATCTTGGATTTTGACGTAGACTTACGTCTCTTCATAGTGGTCTAATGGTGTGTCGGGAAAGGAAAAAATTATGACGCTCTGCGTGATATTTTTAAGCGCTTATAGCTCCGCAGCCAAATAACATAGAGAGTTTTAGTTTCATTTAACAGAGGAAGGTTGACATTGAAGATTGCAAAAATAATTTTAGAATTTGGAATTACGGTTTAGTCACAGTCGAGCTTCAAAGTTGGTGAAAATCACAAAAGTTTTGATGACGTCACAGGGACCGACGCGCGCGCATGCAGACTATCCAATTACATCTGGCAATTTATTCATCGATCTCAAGTTCAGGCGAAATATTACTCAAGAATTGTTGAATTAGGTCGAATTTCGTGGTAAAGTTGAACGCTTATAGCTCCGCAGACAAATAACAGAGAGTTTTAGTTTCATTTAACAGAGAAAGGTAAACATGGAAGATCGCAAAAATAACTTAAGAATTTGTAACTATGGTTTAGTCACAGTCGATTTGAAAAATTGGTGAAAATCACGAAGAATTTTGATGACATCACAGCGACCGGCGAGCGCGAACACATTGGTTGTGAACGGTATATTAACTGGATTTTAATAGATCAATAATTAATTCATTTCAGATTAATTCATTTAACAGAAAAGGTCAAAGTCACATAGAGCTGCTTTAGTCACAGTTGAGTAATCGATTAATTAACTGTCCTTAATTAATTATTATTAACAATTGTTGATTTAATTGAGCTGTACTTTCCATCGATTTAATTGAGTTGATTTGGATTTAGTTTCATTTAACTGAGAAAGGTCATAGAGCATAGGTCAAATTCACATAGACCTACTTTAGTCACAGTTGAGTAAAGTAAGTAAGTCTACGCCCCTCAATCCCAGCGGTCGTTTCGCAGAGACAGCCTCCGGTCGATTTTTGTTGCCATTATCCGGTCTTATTCTCTCATCTTTAGTGTTTTTGTCACTGACCGGAAAAATACCTCATATTGTTCTTTCTTTTTCACCTTAGGCCCTCTCCCTCCAGTAGGAAGTGGGATCAACAATCTTGAAGGATTTTACACACTCATGATCATTATAAAATTTGTAATATTAAATGAAGCACCGCGGAAAGAGTAATTAACATCATTGTGCTGTGGGGAAAACATATTGATACAGATATATGCTACGAAATAAAAGCTAAATAAAATGACTGCCTTTCTGTTAATATTCAAAGAAAACAATATTTTTACCATAACTTTCACAATGGTAAAAATACCAGAATGAAGGATTTGATAAAACGATAAATGGTTTGAATTTTATTACAATAACAGAAAGCATTGTTACAAATTGTGTATGAAATAAATTTGAAATGTTTATTAAATTAAGAAAAAGAACGAATAAAATTTAATTTGAAATCATTAAAAAGATAATTTTCTGCTCTTTAAGATGGTATGTAAATAATCTACGTGCAATATATTTTTTCTGAAATTATTGACGAAACACTGAGATAAAACGCCGAAACTTGGCTTAGTTTTCGTTATTTAATTTAAAATCTTAGGAAGAAACTTTTTAAAGTTTGAAAAAGTAGAATTAATCTAAGAACGGACCCTATAATGGCATGTGGAAATTTCATGTCAAGTCTATTCTCCGTTTAGGAGGAGTTCTTGCGACAGATAGACCGTTAGAAAATCTTTTTTCCCCATTCCTTTTTCGTCTTCCTACGATAGGAACCGGACTAAACAGTCTTGAAGACATAGCACACACTCATTAGGATCAGTGTCAAAAATTTGTGAAAATTAAACAAAACATCGAGAGAATAATTCACTAACGGCATTGGATCACTGTGTAACCGTATTAAAAGCCGCCAATGCTACGACAACCGTAAACCGGAAGTAAAAAGTCTTCTTGTTTATGCTCAAAGAAAACAATATTTTATTATATTAACTTTAACACTGGCAAAAGCCCGCGCGCGAAACAGTAATTTGGCTTGAATTTATTTCTATAAGAATAAAAAGCATTGTTAGAAATTGCGTTAAAAATATATTTTTAAACCTCAATAACAATCAGAGAAAACACTTCATCGCAATGGAATTAATATCATTGAAAAGATAATTTCCTGCTCTTTAAAATGGCATAAAAATAATTGTTGTCGAATAAATATTTCAGAAGTTATTGGCGAAAAACGTCTGAGCATTAGGCTTAACAACGGCTAATTTTTATTTAATTAAATATCTTAAGAACTAATTAACTCTGAAAGTTGAAAATAGCACCGTTGACCTAGAAATGTGCTCTAGAATGTCGTGTGTAAATTTCATGTCGCTACCGTTCACCGTTTAGGAGGAGTTCTTGTGACCGACAGACGGATACATGTATTTTCTGTTTTATATTATAGATAAAGATCTAAATAGCAGTTGGAATTTGTCACATTTGATGTATCAAGCTATTTTCGATACTAATTTGATTTCAAAAATTATAAAAAATGACTTCATTGATGTTTATATATGCTTGTCACCATGGGAATATATGCGTTAATATTGCCAGTTGCATGCTTGTATTTGAATTTCCTCACCGCATTTAAGTTGATCTAAATTTTCAGAAACGATTTGAATTTTTCAGTGCAATGCTGAATTCAAAATTATCAAAAAATGTTTTCACTAGACTATACAAACGATTTACTATTCCATATCACCCTGATCTACTTACTGTGATTAGTTACAGCTCATATATATTTAATTTTTCTCTCTCCATTAAATAAATCTGAATCGTCAAAAGAAATTCTAATTTTGAGTATAGTTTTGAATTCGAAATTTATCAAAAAATGTTTTCACCAGATTGCATAAACGCCTCACTGGTCTGCCC
>BGPR01000157.1:536753-553550 GCA_013235015.1 Araneus ventricosus
TAATTTTTGAGTATAGTTTGGAATTGGAAATTTATCAAAAAATATTTCCACTATAATACACAAACGCTTTACTATTCCATATCACCCTGATCTACTTGTTGTGATTAGTTACAGCTCATATATATTTCAATTTCCTCTCTCCATTAAATAGATCTGAATCGTCAATAACAATTGGAATCGGCTTGATTGCGCCACCTAATATGTCTGATTGGTCTACTTTGGCTCATCCGACGCAATCTAGAGACACGACGTGAGACCCAGCTATCGAGGTGATGAGGAAGGTCTCGAGTTCCAGTAATCTAAGCCCAGCAACAGTAGAGAAATGTTCCTCTGTAGATCATTAAGATTAAATTCTACACTCGGAGATTCCATTTGCCACAGGAAGTGAATTTTAGCATTTCGCTTCATTTGCATCAGGCTTTTATAAATTTAGAAGAGAATGGAATAATTAAGTTGAACAGCTCTATTTTGTTCGAGTATAAAGTTTGTAACGTTTAACTATTAATTGAGGAATGCTTTGGGTGATTCTGGAAGTTGCAGAAACGTTTCAAAGGAGATTCAATTCTGGTCCATTTTAGTTCAGTTAATTAAGTCCTTTAAAGCTATTAACTATTCTCTTTGCATGCATATTATTAAAATGGTATTACGACATTAGAAAAATAAATTACAATTTTATATCTGAATGAATTTGTTTTTAAAATTTTAATATGAAACTGACGAATTTCTGAAAATATGTTATACTATTTACAAGTTTTATTTCTCTTTTCTTAGTGTCAATGTATGATATGCCACTGAATGAAATAATTTCTTCAGTGTTTATTTTATAAATTTTAACTATCAACTAAATCTTAACTAAGAAATGATAAAACTTAAGATAGATTTGAATATTCTGTGTTATAAGAGAATAATTTGCATGTTTCCTAGTAATAATTTTTATGTTGCCACGTGTAGTGTCCATTGTATATGGTTATATACAATATAATATATGTAGCATGGGAATATAGGAAAAATTATGGCCTTATTAATATATCACTAATTTTAAAATCTCCAGCTGTACGAAAACCATCGAATTTTCGTAAACATATCATAAATAATTAAATCTCAGTATCAAAAATTGCTACATGTGGTGTTGAATACTTTCTTGCATTGAAAATTCGTAGGTAAAACGGCAATACAAATATTTATGGTAACTTAAGATATATATCAAAATCTGTATTGAACTTATACGAAATTAATTGATTCATTATGTCGAATTTATTCCTCTTTTGTAATTTACGTATATGATGCTCCTATATTTGTTTATAATACAAATTCTGACTATAATACAAATACATTGAGATATATTGTATTGAACTTGATTACATTAACACTAGTAAACTTGAGGGGAAAATTGGTCCTAATGCTTGACATCTTAAAATCACACCGTCGTCTCTAGACTCATACATACAGCTCCTATCCAGTTCGGTATAGATGTAGGTGAACTTTAATATGAAAATGAAAAATGCGCAATGCCTGGAATACCAAAATGTAGAATATGAATAAAACTTAAGACAGAAATCTATAACTTTATTACAGAAAGAAGACACAGTATGTGTCAAATCCAAAGATTAGGGAGAAAGCCGTTATATTATATGTGTCTTACTAAACAAGGATTAAAAATGTACTATACATGTAAGTTAAAATAAAATAGACGCATTGCTGAGAGGAAGTTGGTTGGATTATTCTAATTCGAGTAACTATTTGTTAACTATTATGAATTTAATAATGCTTATAGTTAACTTTCTTGAAGCCGGATTGTTCAGAATTCTTTGATACCAAAGACTTTAAAGCGAAGGTTAAGTTTTTTTCATATGCCAAGAAAGTATTAAAGGGCAAGATGCTGCAGAATGGATGGGGTCAAAGTCTTCTCCGCAAGAAAATCATAATACCGCACTGGTTCCAACGATACCCAACTTGAACTCTGCCGGAGTTCGCCTATAATCGATCTTTTCTAACCGGCACTAAGAGCTTAACCACAAAAAAGAAACACGTTGCCTCCATTAACACAATCTCCACACTTTCCTTCAAGCTCATGCATTCACGCTTCTTCCGGCTTATATGTTTTATTCTCACGGACATTTTCTATAATATCCCAGGTAACACTACATGTTGCTCGATACTGTACAATGTTTTTCGATATTATATAATATTGTTACGAAGTTCGTTAGGTGTGTGTACGGTGAAGAGAGTACAACAAGCAGGTGAACGGAGAATGATGTAGTATTCTCGAATATATTAGAGAACACAAAGCGCAGGTAGAAGTAAAAACAGCACTTCCACAAATTAGCAGTACAAACAGACAGCAAATCAATAACAATACCAGCAATAGCACGAACAATAGCGCTCAGCGTCTCACAGCTGACCAAATCGCAAAGCGAACAAATCTCCAAAGAAATTCTTCGAACTCCGCAGACGTTCAAAGACGATAGTGTCATCTCAGCAACTCCCAGGTCTTATACCTTTCCTGACAGGATGTGACGTCACATAGAATCATCTAGTAAATTCTGTATATCTCCACTCCTAAGAGAGATATCGAGAAAATTCCATAATTTTTAGGTCCTTCATTTTACCCCCAAAGGTGTCGCCAAAATGGTCGCCCAGGTCGGAGGTTGTTGGCCTCCCTTCCCCGATAGGTAGTAAGAACCTCTGTAAATGTCTCTTTACAACCATAAGACTAACATAGTGGGAAAGCGACATTATATGTTTGTAACACTATGATATGGTTTTGTACAATATTATACAATATTGAGAATATTATTCAATACCGTACAATATTGCAGAATATATTTGTGCTACTGGGCATATGACATTCTAAGCTAAACTATCGCCTCTAGTCTTCTGCATCAGTGCTACATGTGAATGATCTGAATTATCCAAACACTAAAGTATGAGTGTAAAAAAATAAATTTTATTTCAGATTATAGGTTATTAACATCACCAATTTTTATGCAAAATTTCTAATTCGCCTAATTTAAGGCTAAGAGAAATTTATATTCACGAAATTCGTGACAAGAGTACACAAAATGATTGAAAAAAGATTGCAATGATTAACTACGTGTTTATACATGTTTTCGAGAATGTCATGAAAAATAGTATGATGAAATCTTTCAAATCTATGATTCTATGAGAAAAATATTTTAAATTTAATATTTCGTCTTTTATATAATTTGCTGCACTCAACTATTTTTGCAAATATTTTATGACTTATATTACATTATTCGGAACTGTATGCAATAAGATGCATACCTTTTACCGTCTATAGAACTATTTAATCAAATATTTCATAAATGTATTACATTACCTGGAGCTGTATTCAATAAGATACATACGTTCTTCCTTTAATGAGATACCGCAAGATTGGAAATAAAAACCATACTTCCTACCATTTAATGGCACGCTTTGGAAAACGGCATTCAGAGTTCCTACTGTCTAATGACATACTTAGGGCATTCATACATAGTGCCAACTAAGCTAATGACAACCCTTGGGCAATAAAAACATACTTCCTGCCGTTTAAAAATTTCAGAATAGTGTAATTCCCATATTTTTTATGTAGAAATTTGGAATGTGAAATGCTAGCTTAGGAGTCGTCCTAATTATTTGAATTAAGGCGTCCATTCCATAAAGCCATCGCTTGTATGCAAAAACCGAATGTCAATCTATTTTCAAAATAATTAAGGTAAGATCCTACCAATGAAATTGAATTGTATATCAAATTTTTATTTAGTTATCTTAAATTATTTTTCTTAAATCAGATCTAAGTAAAAATTCTAGCATTGCACTACCAGTAGGGAAAAGTTGGTTCATTAAAGAGCTAAAGCAAACTTCAATCCCGATCCGATAAAGATTAAGGTATTTGGTACATCTATTTCGCATTTAGCTTTTCTCATTGAATATATGATTTTTTTTCAATTCAGTACATCGTTTTCAATAGAAAATAGGGCGTATCATATCGGCAGAAAAAGCAAGGACTTGCTATCTTATCAATTACCAGTTATTAATCCTTTTGCGGCGCAAGGCATTAAATCTTTTAAAATAT
The DNA here is from genome assembly GCA_013235015.1 of Araneus ventricosus. NCBI lineage: Eukaryota > Metazoa > Arthropoda > Arachnida > Araneae > Araneidae > Araneus > Araneus ventricosus. The sequence continues at coordinate 540,832 of BGPR01000157.1, forward strand.
GACGAAAAAACATCATGAATAAGTTTAGTTTGTTTAGACATAGAATCTACAAAAATTCTTTTTTTAAACTTGCTTCATTCCGAGGGGGTTCGTCCCCCTTTGGGGTCACCTCTCTCATATGAGAACCCCTTAGATATAGCCACCATGATACACTCAAAAAATATTATTGAATCTTACAGAAAATCATAAATTAAAAATTCAAGAATATTGCAGGAAAATTTTTGAATTAATTTGCTAAAATTGTAAACGTCCAGAACGGAAAAAATTTCTTATCTCGGAGTTAAGGAATTTGCCCAAATCTCTAATAATTCCTATTCCGAAAAGAAATTTCATAAGGCTGCTATATACATACTAAAAGGAGTACTATTAGCGCTATCCTAAACCTATTATTTTCCATTTTTAGTTGAATTTAACGGTTGAGAAGCGAGTGAAATTAGCTGTGCCATCAGCTGGCACACTGCGCCGCAAAGGGTTACGGAGTAAAAATAAAATGGCGCATTCTACTTGCCAGAATCCTGGAAATTTTCGAAGCAGTTACTCTTGAAACAATGTCAGTAATCAGGCTAAAATGCCAGGACTAATCCTTGGTCTTCTTAAAGTATTATTGCTCGTCTTAAACAGCATACCAGGAATTGCTTCCTTCGACGTTTAGATGAAATCACTGCATCAAGACAAAAATGTTTTTTCTTGCTTTTCATCAACCTCTACACAGCGTTTTTCTGACAGTGATAAATCGAGTTAGTTATTTGGCAGAAACCACGCCACTAAGTTTCTATAACAGAACAGCAGCAGCTACTTTTCTAGGAAAAGTAATTTATTTTAGATATATGTGTATATTAAAGAATGTGAGGGCGTAAACAAAAATTAACTGAACAACACCAGCAAAAAAATAATCACGCCATTCGTGGTGGGAAATAAATTGAATTTATATATCTGTAAAACGACGAATATTAATTTATTTCTGGAACGCAAAACAAGAGGAAAAAAAGGAATTTTGGGTCGAATAGTGAAGTTGGTGTTTTCAGAATTTCGTCTTAAGACAGAATCGCGTTGTTTGAATATTTTGGAAGTTAAGAAAAACGTTAAATAAGTTTTCGTCTTTGTTTTTGCTTGAAGGAATAGATTTTGGTTTTGCTTGCCGAAGGGATTTTATTAATTACTTGCTTAAAGAAAAAATCACTTTTCTAAAGAAAAAGTTAGGGAAATATATTGAAGAAAGTGTGATCTACAAAATAGTTTTCAACAATTTATGTAAATATTCTAATTACATGTGATACATAGCCGATAAATTGAGTGTTTATTATAGAAATTAGGTAGTGATTTCATAAACGAGGTACTAATTAATGAAGAAATTAATCTTTACTAAACGCATCTACAGTTTATTTATGTTTTCAATATAAAAAGAATGTTTTCTTAACATTACAATAATTAGTGATTCATATTTGCATCGCATAAATTTTTCGCTTTTGAAATTTATTCCAAATAATTTGATAATTAATTAGTAAAATAATTTGATTGATATTTTTAGACTTGAAGTAGAAAAGATTTTAATGCAAAACAATTTAACAATATGACCAAAGTTTGTAATTAATTGTTACTAAAGATTTAATTTCAAAATTCTTCTCTGTTTTTCATCATGTTCCTCATATTTATTCTTATCGATTTATTTAACTGCGGTTGATAGTATAAAAAATAGCAACTAATCATAATTGACGAATAATACTAGTTAAGTAAAAGATACATATAATAGTATAAATACGTTGATAAAAAAAATGGAAATTAATTAGTTGAATTAAACAGGATTTTTTCCCGTCAATCAGCAAAATTGTTTTTAATAGGTACATATGAAACTAAAAACATTTAGAATTTATTCGCAGAAACACATACCGCACTGAAATTTTTACAGCTTGCTCGCATAATTCTTCTTTTTACATGCAGATACGTGAAACTTAGAGGTTTAATGTATGTAAACAATTACTGAGAAAGAAAAAAAACTTTTAAATACGTTTTGAAATGCTAATTAAAAGAAAAAAATAGCATTTGATTAACTTTAATATGCTTATCTTATACCAATAAAACTATGTTTTTTATCTATCGCTAACAGGTAGTAAAAAGTTAATGAATTTAATAAAAGCAGGCTTTATATGAACACCTTTTTTCAGTGTAATAAAAAATAGTTTTTTTTATTTAAATTATTTGTTGCGTCTTAATCTTTAATTTATAATTTCTTATTATAAATAATTTAGTGGCTTCAAATCAATTGATTCTCAAATTCGGTGTCAAGTTTCGTAACTCTCATGGAATCAAAATTTAGGTACATTAATTGATCACATGATAATTATATGCTGAAAATTTTGTTGTAGTGTATTGTCATCGACAATATAAAAGAATATTGAATTTCAAAACCCTAGCATATCGAAAAGTTTTGAAAAATCTATTACAACATTCCATTTTTAAAAACATGAAACAGATATAATCCTATTTGTGTGTATTCAAAGGGGTATTTTTTACTGAAAATCTATAAAGCTCTTTCAATCCAATAGAAATGATTGAAATAGTAGATCTGTTGTGCTTCCGACCTCCTTAGGACTACCTTTCATAAACTTCCTTCATTAGTAATACATCTAGGCATCAGATATTGGGTGATAGATATCATATAATTACAAGGCTGTAAAGCTGTCTACGGGATTATCAAAGTTCCCCGCAGAATTGTAAAACGAGAGAGAAAAATTCTATTGTATTAAGAATTCGACATTCGTATCAGCCTGATTTTAAAGTGAAAAGTAAACGCCTTTTAGAACCTCTAGCTTCCAAATCGAAAAGTTTAATATTTTTATAAAAACTTTCAAAATTTTGACTTTAAATTATTGAGGAAATTCCTAAACTTGTATTGAAATAATACATATGTGTTTCAAATTTCTTATCTTGGTTTGTTATTTAATGAAGTTCTTTTTCAAATAGAAAAAAAAAGAAACCAGTCAATCCGATGCAAGGCTAAAGAAAGCTTTGAAATATTTTCTTAATTCTTAATCAAATACCAAAAACTTTGGTATTATCATGTAAGCTCTATTTTCTTCTAATTTTTAACTAATTTTTGCAGTAAAAGTTTGCAGATTCACTTAAGAAAAGCTCTATGTCATTATATTTTTCTAGTGTGAACCCAGTAAAACACAATTAACCCAGTATTCTTCATTTAGTGTCATTTCAAAATTGTTTTTGTAAGGTAAAAGTAGGGTACAAACAGGATACCCAATAAGTCACTCGCTTGAATGATCAGATTCTGATCTTGCTCTACAGTCTCTTCTGAAAAAAAACTTTTTTTTATTTTTAGGCATCAATATTTTCCCGAAAGAACATCAATCAATCGGTATTACAAACATCAATTTCGATTCTTCCTTCTCCAGATGTTCCTTTTCGATGTTACGTTCGAAGATAAGACGGCTTTAATCCCTTCGATTCTAGACAAAGTAAGACATAAGATGTGTCTGAAGCCACCAAGTGACTGTTTTAGAAGAAGATGGCGTTTAGAGATTAGAGCACTTGTCAGAATTTAAGTTTTTTTCCCCATTTTTTTTTTTGAAGCAAAAAAAGGAAAACTATTTTACGAGAAGTAGAATAGTTTTGACGTCAAAAGTAATTTCTGAATTCATTTCATGTCATGACTTATTATTGATAGTGTTTCAATAAAGAAGCGCAAAATTCTGGGGTGTTTTTGTAAGATAATGGAAAGTGTTAAAGATTTCTGACAAAAGACAGAAAAACTTGTTATTTTATCCACATACAGGTTTCCATCTGAGTTTTAAAAATTTAAGAATAATAAAATAAATTATTACCTAATTTTCTAGAAAATTATTTGTTATTTAAGGAACTTTTTTCCGAAATCTAGTTGATGATTTTTTAAAAATTCAAGTTCTGTGTTGGAAACACCAAAAAATATAACTTGATTTCTAATTTCTGCTAACAACTGTTTCTGAAGAAAATGAATACTAACTTAAGAAGCCCTTATGAACTCATAATTAAACTTATTATGTTGGTTATTTCAAATTTCGTTTTTGTTGTTGGAAAAATGTCACTGAAAAATTCATCTCGACATATTATGCTACATTTATAGAAATCTTAAAATAAGGTAATGTAACGCAATTTAGAAATTAACATATTCCGATGATTCAGTTGCATAAAAATTAACACAAATGAGATTATCTTCGGTAAACTTCAGTCTTAAGACATTGAAACAAAAGTTTTTATATAAAAAATGTTAACAATATTTTTTATTTTCTTCGGTTCTATCCGTTTTCTGAGAATTTATCAGAAGAAGAATACGTGCCACTAGAACCCACTTAACCCATTATTCTTCATTTAGTATCATTTCAAAAGAGTTTTTTAAGATAAAAGCAGAGTAACTGCTGGACACCCAGTAATTCACTCTCCTGAGTTATTAGGTTAATTTCTGACCTTGCTCTTCATTCTCCTCCGGAAAAAAACTCTTTTTATTTTTAGGGATCAATATTTCCTCGACAGAACATCAATCAATCGGTATTACAAACATAAATTCCGATTCGTCTTTCCTCATATGTTCCTTTTCGAAGCTACGTTCCAAGATATATCAGATTTAATCCCTTCGATTCCAGGCAAAGAAAAATAAGATATAGGGTGTGTCTGAAGTCACCAAGCGACTTTTTAGGAGAAGATGACGTATAGAGATTCGAACACTTGTCAGAATACAATTTTTTTAGTTCTTTTTCAAGACTTTCCTTTCTTGCGGGAGAGAAATAGGAAAAAATATTTTCGGAAAAGTAGAATATTTTTGACGTCAGAAGTAATTCTGAAGTTCATTGCATGGTGTGAGTTATCACCGTTAAAAAGAAAAGTTACGAGATTTTCTGCAGATAATGCTATGTATTGAATAATGATATTTCAGTGCATGAGTCACGATTTTTGGCACGGAAAAGTGCTATTCACAGATAGTATATTTCAGAGGTGCGGAACCTTTCTGCACCGAAATACCTCATTAAATTTTGACAGGTGGGCAAAAGGAGGTTATTAAGGGTTATTGTTCTGCAATTATTATTATATTACAGACAATTATATTATTTCAATGCCAATTGTAAATAGCTGGCTAACTCAAGAAGGCCGCATGCGGCTTTAAGGCCACAAGTTTGTCACTTGTTATTTAGTGAAAATCAAGAAATTTTTCATAGGATAGTTTGAAATTGTGTATAGGTAGTTTAGCCTCTATCCTATGAAGCAGAAGCAATTTGTATCGAATTTTTGTACTCGAATATCGCATTTGCTGGCGTTCTTCGAAATTGTCAGTGGCTCGAAATTTGCATGTCTGAAAGGACAGGTCAAATTACTAGTTATTTTCTCTTAATATATAAAATTCAATGTCTATTTGTTTGTGTTTGAACCTTATACAATTCTACGCCTCTTGACGGATTAGAACGAAATTCGGCACACATGTTTCTTAACACCTAGAAAAGGATCGAGTGTTGAAATATATATATTTTATCAGTAGAAAAGTATAAAATATTGTTATTTTAACTAATTTTGAAAGAGAGGGGTTTCTCAGAGCGGTTTTTCAAATTTACATTGTCTTTATCTACGAGATGAATATTTTTTCGCACTTCGGCAATTGAGGAGATAAATATGTTGACTCATATTTTAACTATTTGATGCCTCTAAGTTTCAGAATGTAATTTCATAAATAATGGAGTAGATATATTTCATTCATATATTAGTAAACTTACTTAAGATTACTAAAATATGTTCTATTATAAATCACTCATTGAATTTTAACATTAATGAATCCTCGTTGCAATGATGAACTGCTGAGAACAGTATAATTTAGTTTTAGTTCCTTAATTGCATAATATGATAGAAAAGAAAGCAATTAATAAAAGCACAAAAGTAGCTAAAAACTATGTTGATAATGTGTTAATCATCATTTGCGGCTTTAAATTTAATGTGTAAGATTTAATTTTAAGATTTAATGTGTAAAAAGTTTTTTTGCGTAATTCTTGAAATGGTAAATTTATGGGTAGAATTACTAGATCCGTATTTTTTCAGTCATAATTAGGTTTCCAAACCAGAAGCATATAAACATACTATTCAGCAACAGATTCCGAGACTACCACTATTGGACGATTTTACACCGAAAAGGAGTGTCAGGCAATGAGTCATATGAGCGCATTTCCGGAGTATTTTGTTAGATCACGCTCAGTAAAATGTAAGCATCACCTTTTCATTCTTCACATTCCCAGTATTTTGATGAAAATAACTCCGCCCTGCGCTAACGAAAAAATCCGTTGCTATACAATATTTAAAAGTGTAAAATTAATTCGGAATTCGAAAAAATAATAATATATTAAAAAACTTACCAACAATGATGACTTTCATTACAGAATTCATTGTTCTAGATCTCCGGAAATCCACTCTACACCTGTATTCTCCACCATCATTTTCTTTTGCTGGCTTTATGTTTAGATTGGCTTGTGTTCGAGTAATATTGAATGTAGCCCTGTCTTGCAACTGTTTGTTCGCATTTTTCTTTGGTGCGACGCCATGAACTTGCCTGGTGTCCACACTGTAGATGGGGTTGCCGGACTCTCCCCTGTACCACAATATTAAAGTCACTTGGTCGTCTGACATAGCAGGTGTTACGTTGCATGGTATGGTGATTTCGGATCCAATCACTGCTGTTAGCTCGTTGTATTCTGAAAGAAAAGACAGTATTCGTTAAAGAAATGAGAAAAAGAATGCAAAATGAAATATTCACAGTAAAGGAGAAAAATGCATGCAAATATATGCATTAATATTTAGATTATGAGCTAGGCAAAATATTACATGTTTTCTCAATATGCGAGTTTTCACGAGGATACTGGAATGCATGCGAAGTATTCGGAAGTTACAAAGATTCTGGGATTTTTCCTGTTTTTAAGTCATTTTAAAATCTTTTAAAACTTTCAATCACTCGTAGGTTGCTATTCTTTTGCACCCTCATTGGTAGTCTATTTACCAATCGAAAATGTGTTATTACAATGGAACATGAAAGTAATATTGCATTTCGGGTGATCGATAGAGAGACAGATTATTTTCACGATAGTAGCGAAATTCTAATTTCTGACGATACTTTGTATCAGAGAGGAAAATAGTTTGTTATTACGGCGCCTGTCCGATCCGTTAAAGAAAAGACACTAGATTGTGTGTTATTGAAATCGTTTCCAGAGAATAAACTTAAACGTGTTTTGAATTCGAATATGTCTGGTTGTTTTTCAACTCCATTATAAAAACTGTTGAATTTTAGAGGCTGAAAATTTCTGACTGAGATTTATGCAGTGTAGTTCTGTAGAATCCCATTTAGAAAGAACAATTCTTCCAAGTCATTTTACCATCGTTTTTATTAAGCATTTGTTTAGATGTGGTATCTTTTACACTTAGTTTCTATATATATGCATATATGAGCAGTAAGTAAGAATGAAGTAATGAAATCTATCTCGTTGTTATAAGAGCTAAAATATATTTCTGTTTGAATTATCAACGCATTGAGTTCATCCTCAATTCAGTGTATGCAGTAATAAATAATGGAACAAAAGCAGACATTAAAGGGAAAGATTATTTGTATATCTTCTATAAAATACAATTACATGGATGAGAAATGTTTCATTTATCAATAAAGAATTTTTATTTCAAACATCTCTAAGCGGCTTGCAAACTTAAATTTCTTATTATAGTTCTGTATATTTTGAATTAAATAATAAAAATATGCTATTATCCAATTTTTTATTCGTTATTGAGAAGGCTTAAGAAATTCTTTTTTAAAACACAGAATATTTCACTAGGGAGATGCCGAGGCATCAAACGTGGTCCTTCTTGGTTTCGATACTTAGATGAATCGTTATTTAATTTTTCATTGAAGCAAAGAAAATTGAAGATTGTCTTTATTCGAGTTCTGAGAGTTAAACCCCCTCATACCGAGCGAGGCGGTCCGGGGTGGTCTAAAAATTTTCTCTTAACGACGACGAAGGCCGGTCTGAGGCGGTTGGCTTTTTTTGAGGGGAGGGGAGTTTCTGAGATCGCTGGATAAGCGTGTTAGGAGCTCCAATTATCCTTGCCCACCACAACCCATTTCCTTGGACTTAAGGGAAGGTTAAAACAGGGGTGGTGGGTTAAATGACCACCCAGGTTGGAAGAGTCCAATTCATGTCTTAGCCTCCCAAAATAGCCCGGTTTTAAAGCAGCTAGTATAAAAAAGTGGCCTCAGGATTAAAGAGTTAAACAATCAAATAGTATTTCTCATGCACTTTAGGGACTATGGTGGTCGGGTAGCAGAGTATAAGCTTTGGGATCGGATGATCATGGATTCGAGACCAGATATTTATGCAGGCACGGAGCATATAGATGTGGTTTGAAGGTTTGGAGGAGTGTGCCGAACAAGTAATTGTCCTCGTCATCCTGTCCCTATTAGCACAGGATGCTCTACAATATCCATCGATATATTTGCGATGTTGTGCGGCATTCGGAATATCGTATCAACATCGTGAGATATCGTAAAATATTTTGTGCTAATAGGGATGGCATTTTAAAATTAGAAGATCCTTCCAGAAATAATCCTAGTGTAGCTTCAAAAAGGGAAGTTGATGAAACTGAATTTTACTTAAGTACTGCAATAAGAAACATATTACTTTACTTTTTTCAACAGACGAAGGAAAAATAAAAGAATGTAAAAGATCTAACTTCTTTAGAAAACATTTTTTTTATCTCTTATATAGGTTTAAATATTATCGCAACACTGAACACATATAATCAGATTGAAAGATAATCTAGAATCTGATACAAAAATGAAACAATAAACTGAAACAGAACGTTTGAAATATCAGTATAAGTACTTTGTTTTCAGATTTTCCAGCTAATAGGATAGACTTAATCTAGACAAAAACAGGAAGAAGGAGTCATGTTTAATAGGATTTTTATCAGAGAATTTTTCAGCAAAAATTTTAAGCTACGCGTTCTCCATATTAGGATTAATGAATGCATTATTTAAACGTAGGATCTTTCTATTTTCATCCATTGATTAATAATGTAAGCAACCTGGCGTGTTTCTCGTGCATAAAATAATGTAATCTGTTTTTAAAGATGATAAAGTATACGGTATTTTCATTTGCTTAATTTAATATGAACGAAGACTTATAGAGACAAAAAAAAGTAGTACAAGACTTAAATATTGAACATAAACCATCTTTTTTTTTAAAAAAATATTTTCTGGGTAGGCATTTTAGATAGTGTTTTCTGGGTATTCGTTCTTATGAACGAAATATTCAAAATATTGTGTTCAAGTGAATATTATGCGACATAACAGTTGAATATATTCACTTTTACGAATATCAGTTTTTATGTAATCGCAGATGTAAAAATGCATCATTATAGGCCATAAAATATCGACATTAAGTATATAAGTGGGTGTGAATGTAAGTAAATAGGGACATCGTCTCTTTTCGAGTAATAGCAATAAGAGTAATCCCTGTCTACAGTTACAAAAATATTTATCGGTGCTCATCAGACCTATCTAAATATCTCCAATACCCTATTATCACAAGATGCTCCACAATATTCAAACGATATCTTTAAGATGTTATACGGCATTCAGAATATCGTAGCACCATCGTGGGGATATCATAAAATAACTTGTGCTAATGGGGTACTGACATGGAGACTAATATCTTTTTATAGTTTGGGTTCCTTACAAATAAACTTCATATCTCATAATCATCATTGATTGTATAAATATAATCATCAGAAATAAATTGTTCTTAAAATAAACCTAAAGTAAAGTTAAAATATATTCTAAATTAAATTAAAATGATACTGTCGGACAAATGAATACTAAAAATTACATTGCGAGCATTGGAAGTTCATAAAGGGATGTGCAGTAGTGCGCAGCTCGGCGATAATGAAATTGGAAAATGATAATGAAAAAGATCTTAAAGCCAGCAGAAGTGTTCTCCGTTCATCTATCAGTAGCCAGTGAAGAGTGTGTGTAATCGAAGCACACGGTCGCGATGGACCACAATCTTCGAATGTAACAACTTAGGGACTTAACAATTACCCCTCAAAGTGCTTTTACCTGATATGGCCGTTAATCTATCTCATATAGGGGAAAGTGGGGTAAATAGGGCAAAACCGGGTACCTAAGGTTCGAAGGCCTGCTGGAGCTAAACTATTCGACATAGAGCTTGTCAAATTTTACTAAAATATTCATTATTTATTAAAGAACAATATATCTTTCAGGAAATTTCATAGTTTTAATCCTTTTCTTTACTAGTGATTTTTTTTAGGAAAAGTCAAACCACCCGGTTTTACCAAACTAGTGGGGTAAAGGGGTAAAACCGGGTACGCATGTTAACTTTATGAGAAATTAAGGAAAACTAGATTTTCAGTGGAAAAGTAGCATACATTTTTATTTTATGTGGCAATTTTAGAATAAAACATTTTTTTAAGATTTGACAATAGTTACCGTAATTGACAATTTAAGAATAAAGACAATCATTTAAAAAATATTTCCACAATCCGTATCTTAAATAGTGATAAAAGCTGTAGGAATGAAACAGGGAAACTTGTAATGGAACAATGCTGGTTTGGAAATTACAATAGAACAGAATAGCGACAAAATGGAATGTAAGAATCTAACAAATGTTGTGAAAACAAGAAATTGGAAAAACGTAATAGACTTGCTGGGTTCTTCTACTATTTTAATTATCCAAATCCAAAGCATAAGAAGAAAAATAATCCAATCCAAAAACAAAAGAAGAAAAATGTATTTCTACGCAATTCTTTCTTCTTTAAAATTCATGCGAACTAAGAGACGAACTCGTCGTCTCTTAGTCGTCTGCGATGACTTTAGTTACGATGCGTTAAATAAAGTCAAACGATTGCAAAGGCTTTGAGCAGAAGATTTTTAATTCTACATGCATTTTAATTTCATATGAGAAAAAATGAACAAAAATAGTTTACTTGCAAGCGAGGAAATAATGGAATAAACAAATTTCAGTACTTTTTAAAATTTTGACTAAAATAATTTTTTGTATTATTTGAAATTATCCAAAAAAATAAAATATTGGAAATGGGAATAAATTGGAAACACTTTCCATCAGATCATTTGACTCAAAGGCCAAATAGGAATGGCCCTCACAACTACCAGCTATCTCAAAATCTAAGAAGATCCTCTTGGGTCGGGTATCCATAGTTTCCCCTAGTACCCGGTTTTACCCCACTAGAAGTATACAGTTTTACCCCGAGTGCAGAGGTTATAAAAAACGAAACAGAACCACGACAATTGTTTTACTAAATATTGATTGCTTGATAACATATAATAAGCCAGACTAAATATAGTTTTTATAATTGCAATGATTAATAAGTAGGGATAGTTTAAGAAGAAACGCACATTGGAGAGTTGACGTTATAAAGCAAATAAACCATCACAAATGAAGCGAATTTAGCAACAACATGACAACAATGACCATTCTTTTTTCTTCATTAGTAGAGTATAATTCAGAATTTGTTCACTAGAAAGGAAAATTAATAACACCAAAATCAAGGTACCCGATTTCACCCCCTCTCCCCTGCTTGTACAATATGGTGCTTTTTCTGTTAAGCTTCTTTGAATGATAAAGGCATTTAAACGTTGTGAAAAATATGTAATTGTTTCTTTAATTATTTGTGTGTGTTTTTATTTCTTCTTAGAATGTAAAATTTAAAATGTCTTCTATTGAATTGTCACACACGCTGTAATGTGTTAGTGTTTAAATTTTTATTTGTATTTTCTTTCCTGTTTTACTATTTGATGTTGTTTCATGAACTTTTTATCACCTCCTTTGTCTTCTGTTTGGTTGTTCAGAACGTTTGCTTTTATTGTTGCTTTCTTGCATATAGTGTAATTCAGTTTTGATGTAATGTAGTATACGATGTGATGTTTTTTTTTCTGTTTTGATGATGTTTTCTACTCGTCGCCGTTCGGGTTAGTGCCTTACACCCTCTGGGTAGGCTTTGCCAGTATGGACAAATAAATAAAGCATGTATTTTAGAGTCATCCCAGTTGGCAGAATGGAATTTTTGCTTTAAGGCAGCATATTGAATTTCATTTATCAAGCTCGTTGAATATTCGCTTATTGTTTTCACATACAGACGGAGGCAAACATGCAGTCAGTTTACCGTTTGACAGATTTAATTTAAAATTAGATGCATGTATACAATTTTGAAGTAAATATCATAACTAAAATTAATTCATTTAGTTTATTGCGTTTTTGGATTATCGCGCTGGCATAAATTCAAATATACAAATATACAAATCAACAAACAATCGAACCTTTGACAGATTTTGCCGAAAATTTGATAGAGATATATGTTTCTGATTATAAAATCATAATTTGAATTCCATGCATCATTCTCGCCACGTTTCATTGTTATTGTAAACCTGCCGTCTTCAGGCCACATGTGGCCTTCTTGAGTTCCTTATGTGGCCTTCTTGAGTTCCTCATGTGGCCTTCTTGAGTTCCTCATGTGGCCTTCTTGAGTTCCTCATGTGGCCTTAGCAGTTATTTCCAATTCCTTCTGGGTAGGCTTTGCCAGTATGGACAAATAAATAAAGCCTGTATTTTAGAGTCATCCCAGTTGGCAGAATGGAATTTTTGCTTTAAGGCAGCATATTGAATTTCATTTATCAAGCT
>BGPR01000157.1:553686-574049 GCA_013235015.1 Araneus ventricosus
ATTGTTATTGTAAACCTGCCGTCTTCAGGCCACATGTGGCCTTCTTGAGTTCCTTATGTGGTCTGCTTGAGTTCCTTAAGTGGCCTTCTTGAGTTCCTTATGTGGCCTTGAATTCCTTATGTGGCCTTGAATTCCTTATGTGGCCTTCTTGAATTCCTTATGTGGCCTTCTTGAATTCCTTATTTGGCCTTCTTCAGTTCCTTATGTGGCCTTCTTGAGTTCCTTATGTGGCCTTAGCAGTTATTTCCAATTTGCATTAAAATATGTAATTGTCAGTACTATAATAATAATTAAGGAACACAATAACCCTTAAAATTTTGCTCGAGCGTCCATCTGCCCAACTACCGAAATTTAATAAGGCCTTTCCGCGTAAAAAAGTTCCCTATTCCTGACATATACTCAGACTGACAGACTTCTCTTTGCTCCGAAATTCGATTTGGATCTACAATTTTGGTGGTTACAATCAAGTTATATATTCTTCGAGTCATAGACAGCCATGACTCGAAGAACGGCTTTTATGAGCTCAGGGAGGCCGAAAACGTGGCTTCTTTCTTTCTTCATGAAAAAATCGAGGTCGAATCTTTTCTCGATTATAACGCATTTTCGTTGAATTTTTCGCTTACGAGATAGTTAAAAGCAAGCCAAATGGGCAGTGAGGCACTAAAAATATGTCTTAAAACACAAAGCCATAAAAACTAAAATAAATCATCAATTAATTGCACTTAAAATGCCATCAAACTGCATAAAACTGAAATAAGGCATCTCATATTCTAGAACTTGAAAAATGAGCACACGGATTAAATCCCTTTTAATGCTTAAAATGCAATTTTTACATCCTTGTAAACTATAGAAACTGCCGATTCAGTCAGACTACCGAGTAATATTCGGATGATATTGTTCTGTTTCTTTTTAAATTTCGCAGAATCCTTATTCAGCACAATATGATACTTTATGTTGTTTTATTTAGAAGGTAAAAAGTTGCTGATTAGCATAAAGTTTTGTTTCTCTCATAAGTATCACCAGAAGGATGTGTGAATATTCAAAAGTATCACATAAAGAAAAAGAATAAGGAAATTTGGATATTTCCAATAAACAGCCTTATCTTTAATATGCAGCTAAAAGCAATCTTGCATAAATTTACTCATCTGAATGACTCAATGTTTTTGTTATAAAATATGTTGTTAATAAAATTTTATGTGTACTTATTTTATGTTTTTAGTGTATTTATTGAAAAGAATTGAAAATTAAAGAAACCCTATCATTCATACGATTGTAAATGTACTTAAAATTAAAATTTAGAGTTCAGATACATTTGTTCAGGTAAGCATGCTACTTCAAAACGGAATGTTAATATAACTGAACTAAACTAAATTAAACTAAAACTGTTCAGATAAGTTTTGAGATGATCAGAATATGTTGTAGGGCACAATATTACTTACATTTCACATTCGTGGTATACCTCCAGAATAAAAGATGTTAAGTGAATGCTACAAAAATTAATGATTTTTATGATTTAAAAAGAACGAATAGACATAAAGTATTGAAGAAATTTGAATGAAAAGAATAATAGATGTTAAAATCATTGCTTAAAGTTTCGAGTTTCCGCATTTATTTCTCACTACTATGAGTTCCTTTAACATTCAAGTAAATGAAGAAAACTCTTTCATTCAAAATGACTGTTCAGAAACATTACGATACTTAACAAAGAGAAATGGGAAAAGCAAATAACAGACGGCATCTGATTCAAAAATCATATTTCTGGAAGAGAACGAAAGGTAAGAATTTAATAGATAGGATTACTCCAAAATTCAATTCTAGCGGCGCTTTTGATTTACATCACGAGAGCATAAATTAAATCCATTGCAAGGAATTTCAATTTCAGCTCAAAGAAAATATTAGTTTCCATCGATTTAAAATTATTTTTCAATAAGCAAAAACATGCTTGTTTAACTATCGATGAAAAAAAAACATACGCTTGCATTGTTTAGGCATACAAACATTGCTTGATTAACTAATGAGAGGGATCAGTTGAGGTTCATTTTTAAAAACAAACGCATTTTAATAGTTATTGTGGTGTTGCTGTCTTTTTGAAATGAAGACACCAGATTTTAGAAAAATAATTCGATTTGGACGTAGGCACATATAAGACAGATAACACACATAAAGATACAGAGCGGTACATTGCACTTTGAAGCAAGAGCTATTCCAAAAATAACGACCACAACTAGACCTAAACATCTCACCTCGTTTATCGAGGTCGCCGCTCAGACTGACTCGTTTACAAAAAGCAACCCTACACTATCAAGGAGTTGCACCAAACGTCCGATCAATCATCGCTAACGGTAGCCAAACATTACAGGTTTGTTATTTAAATACATTATGCTAATTGTACATAATATACAAAATAACAGAAAATTATTTACAAAATTTAAACAAAGCCAATTATTTATGTCACGCATAGGTCGCTGACATCGACATGCAGTCACTTGAAATAGCCGGACTACTGAACGGGCCGGATTGTCGAAGTGCCGGATTATAAAGGGTCACTGCAGTTGAATCAATTCACATGATGTCACAATCGAATGACAAAAGCCATGGCTCATGCCATTATAAAAAACGTAGTTGCACAGTGAAATCCAGAATTAAATTCTTTCAGCATATTTCATATGCATAGCTAAAGCATAATTTGAATCCAATGCAACAAATTTAAATTTCATCTCATCAAAGAATCTATATATTTGCTTCGATTCAGAGTTTCGTTTTTCAAAAAATAACATCTGTTTGTCTTATATTTCGATATTTGCATATTTATCGATGCAAAAAAACTACAAAAACATACATATATTTCAAAAATAAAAGACAAGAAAAATTGTTTTCTTTTAATAGCAAGACTCCATGCAGCTTGTCATTCAAACTCAATTTCACCCTTTAATGGCAAAATAAATACTCGAGAAATATTTTCATAAAGATGATGGAATCTATTTTGAAATTCTGAGAAGCTTGAGGCAAAGAAAAAAGAAAATCGAAATTTTACACCAAGTGAAATCCGTCTCACTACTCAATTTAAAGCGACAACACTTAGCGATCTAGTTTCTATAATGGCGGACACGAGTCCTCCTAATATACTCAAGGGGAAACATGAAGTGTTTTTTTCCCTTGTCCCAGGTGTAATAAAAACTTGTTTCTTCTTCAAGATCTTTTGTAAAGAGGGTTAAAAAATAAAAGTACTTTTCTTTTTTGTCAGGAAACGTTTCGTTAAATTTGTTTCCTCTTAGTATCTTGTTACATTGTGAAGTAGGGAGGGATGGGGAATGCCATATTGTTTTGATAGCAATGATAAGGTCTTCGATTTTCTTTGTATTTATTCGATGACTTTTTACAGATGAAGTTCCAATTCTTAACACTTAGTCCTGGCGATTTCTTCCTTAGAAAATGGTGTTAATAATGCAAAAAATTATTATCAATTTATAAAAGAAAAATTGTTTAATGAATTATGCTGTTGTAAGAAATAGCTTTTTCTTTTTTTTATTTCCTAAAATAACTGTTATTTAAACAAAAAAAGTTGAAGCAAGCAAACAGAAAATTCATGAATATTACTACTGAAAAGGAAAATAAATTTTTTTATTCGTTGTTTATCTAAAGCCCAAAATATTTAAGATTGTACTATAGTATTTCAATCACTAATGGAATAACTTCCCACATAGGAATATATAATTAATAGACGCTATTCTACATTACATTTCAGTTTACTATTATCTTAACAGGTGCCTATTTCCGCTGGAGAAAATAAAAATAAAACGAGTTTTAAAATATTTTTATTGCAGTGTAAAACGCAGGAAATGGTTTCTTTTAAATCAAAAATCTGGAGACTAAAACAAAATAGCAAACTTCTGAGGTTCTCATGGAAATTCTGTAAACTGCAATTTCAACCACACACATAATATACTTAAAATTTTTAATGAATGCCGAGTAATTTTCTTTGCTATTATATTCATTAAGCCCTAATTTCTTGAAACTTAAGTTTTCAGAGCTTCAATGATTTTGCGTCAATCGCCAGAATTTTGATAAAAATTATTTTCTCTTTTCAGTACACTAATAATAGAGGGTTTTAAAAACTTCTAAACATTTTATTTTCAATATTTTAGTGTTTAATATATTTCATAGTTAATTATTATAAATATTATGGGATTTTTAGTCAATATTTTTATCAGATGGAATACTATATATGGAATCAATAATTAAAACTAATGGATCCCTATTAGCACAAGATCCTGTACAATATTGCTACGATATCCTCACGATATTGTGCGGTATTCAGAATATCGAATAACATCGTAAGGATATCGTACAATATCTTGTGCTAATAGGGATATTAAGCTCCGAAATTATAAAAATATTGAATCTACATCTAAAGGACACAACTGCACAAAATTTCAGAACATTAGCACATCAGGAAATGATTGGTAATCGTTGGCCGCGGTGGCGTAATGGTAAGGATTCGGCTTTGGGGTCAAAGGGCTTCCAAGTTCGAAAGCTGATTCCACTGAAGATCCGTCGTGTATTGGGCCTGTTGCATGTTAAATCATACGTAGGAGGCCAAATGTCATCTCGTTGGTGTGGCGTGGAAGTTTGGAAAGGGGGTGTTGGCTCAGGTGTCGTCCACGTCATCTGGCCGCGGTTCAAAATTACGAGTTTCGTCCCAAAATAGTCCACGTGTTGCATCGAAATATTGAGTTAATATAACTAAACTAAACCCGACACCGATCTCTCTACGAGCACCTCCAATGGGTTGTTAGCTGAAATGATAGGTGATAATAAAATAATTAAGAAATTATACGTACAATCATTTAGCACAACGGCGATATTTTTCTTTATAAAACTAATACAGTCGGACCTCTATTTAACGAACCTCTATTTTGCGAATTTCTCTATTTTGTGAACTTTTTCTTGGAACCAAGAACAATTTGTAAATTTCTTCGTAAAATAACCTCCAAATAGTGAAGTGCATTCTCTATTTAACGAACTTTTTCTTGTGATCCAATATTTATTTTTCTCCCTATTTCTCAAAATATTTCTAAACATTTCAAATTTATTCTTTCTTTTAACACATTTTATGATGATCAATGACCTTGAAGCTGAAAAATGTCAAAGCAGAAGTGCTTGAGCATCAAAGAAAAAAATTTAATTCTTCATGAAGTGGATAAAGGCGTGTAAAAAAAGGATATTGCTTTAAAATTTGGTATTTCTCCAAACAGTTTATCAACCATAATAAAAAAATCGTGATAAGATACAAAATTATGATTCATCGAATTCTTGTTCAAAACGTTTAAAAGCATGTGACTATGAAGATGTGGATGAGGCAGTTCTGAAGTGGACAGTGTGAAAAATAAAAACAATACAGCAATGAATTGCGATGAAGACGAAGATGGAAATGATAATTATGCAGAAATCAACAAACATTCGTATGATGAAATGCTAAAATTCATTAATTTTAATATAAAATTATTTTTTAATTGAAAATACAGTGTATTCCCGGACAATGTTTTCGTTTATTCTTGTTTTCCTTGCAGATTTCTTTTTGATGGGTAAAATATATGAAACAGATAGATATTAATTTACAAATAAAGGTGTGTTTAATTACTTTTTTAATAATATTTAGTGTTTATGAATTTAAAATCTGTTTTGTGTAGTTTAAAGTATTTTAAAAGGTGAATCTCTATTTAACGAATTTTCCATATAACGAACTTTTTTTCGGGATTTAGAGACTTCGTTAAATAGAGGTCCGACTGTATCTTCAAATTAATATCTTATCCTCGTCATCTGACCGAAGTCCAAAATTACGAGGTCGATCCAAAATAGCCTTCATATTGCTTCCAAACGGGACGTTAATACAGTCGACGCTCGTTAGAACGACCACACATTATAAAGACCATTCCATTATAACGACCAGTGATAAAATCCCCAACTATGTTTTCCTATGCACTCTATATTATTTTACTTCCGGTATAACGACCGTCCAGTGTCGTCTAATCCCAATACAACATCTGAATTCAGCGGACACTCTTCCCGGTATTTTTCCAAAATTCCTTTATTTTCTACTTTAAAATCTGTTTTAGAAATATATTTTTGATTGATAAAATTTTATTTTTAATACCAATGATAAAAATAAATTGAGTATTTAGTTGGAATCTCTTTAAAAATAACCTATTTTTACGTAACTGCTGAGAGTGCATGTGTACATTTTTTAATTATATCCAGTATATCGACCACTCGTTATAAAGACCTTTTGCTGTGGGACGCAGAGGGTCGTTATAACGAGCGTCAACTGTATAACTAAATTAAACTTGGTAATCGAGTATTCTTTATAAACATGGAAAAAGTGAAGTAAAATAAAATGGTGTAAAAGCGAAATGTATTATCAAAAAACAAATACAACTTTTCAGCTACATATTTCCTTTTTTACAATTAACAATTCATTTTTTTCATAAAGCATGTTCTTGCGAAGGAAGGAGCATAACATTTAGAAATTATTTTCTTTGTTAAATGCATATTATTTTTCAAAAAAATGTATTTTACGTTAATTCTACAAATTATGAAATTTTTATGGTTGTTATAAATAAATGCTACTGATATGGGATGAACTGAGCTTAAAGCCATGAAAAATAATGAAACAAATTAATTGCCCTAATTTAAAAAGATTACGTTTATTAGTTATTTTGATAGTTACTATCATACCTTCATTTGAATTAATGATCTACAAATATTCTTGCTTTTGTTTTCTTGTCAAAGCTAAAGAAGGATTTAAAAAAATAGTTGAGCTTTACTTATTGGCTTTGTTATATTAAATTTACGAGCAATTTAAATCCTGGGCAGGGTTTTGCTTCTTTTGCAGAATGATTTGTGGTACCAATTAGCTTGCTTATTCTCCTTTCTTTACTTAATGCTATGGTTATTTGTAGAATATTTTTTGTTTACTGCACATGCTTCTTAGAAAGAAAACTAAATGAATATGAGTCAAGGATTTCCAAGACAGAAATATTTTTCTAATAAGAATAAAGACAGAAAATGCACTTAAAATTCGAACAATAAAGATGGAGGATGGTATCGATTCCTTTAACTTATTTTAGTTATATATTTTCATTTATTTCAATGTTGATAAAATGCATTCTTGTTTGCATTCTCAAATCGAGAAAACGTATAAAATTTTAAATTTATTTTTATAAAAATGTAGTTACTACAAATAAATCATCACCACTATTTTATTTACCAAATATAATTCCAACACCTTCATATATCATAAGTAAATATTCAAATATTACTAATAAGCATACAGAAAATAATCTACCGAACATTCCATAAAGCCATAAGTTTGTAGTAGGGATGTGAAAAACCTACTGGTTTTAACCGAAAACCGGTTTTTTTGTTTCGGTTAAGCGGTTTTTTGTCCCTGTTATAACCGATTATTTTTTTTTTAAATCCAATAATTCACCGGGTGATAAAACCGGATAGGAACACAGGTTTGATTTTAGGTTCGATTAGACTAACATTTACCAAGTTATGAAGCTTTGAATTTCATTATTTTAGGGCAATCAACGACAAACGCTTCGTCGAGACGTCTATTGGTTGATGGATTACTGAAAGAGTCTTTATGAACAGATAAATATTTGCCAATGGATTCATTTCCTGCGAAAATAATATTAATAAAAAATTTTTGTCTACAAACGGCGTATTTTTTTATAAAAAAACGAAAACTGGTTATTTTCAGCGGTTACAACAGCCAGGTTAAACCGGATGGGAAAAAACCTGAATAATCAAAAACCGGTTATTTTCGCAATAACCACCATCCCTAAGTTTGCAGTCTGTTCGATCTTTCTGTTGAAAGCTTTCTCAGCAAAGGAGAGAATGAAACAGAAAATATTCATCTAAGAGCTTCTCCAAATACATCTTTCTAAAGTAAATTGAATATTTATGAACTATCAAGATTTGAAACCAAATAATTTAAATGTTTGGTCTTCAAAAAATTCTAAAGCACAGTTCAGAACAAATATGGTGTGAATAGAAAGACGTATAAGATTAATATTCTACTTTGAAGTCACACTGGAGCTAACAGGAGACGGGTTTTATAATTTTGAACAATGGTCAAAGGATGAGTACAACACTTGAGCCGTCACTATTTCTGCACACGTCACCCGACATCAGCAATAAAGAACTCGATCTCGCTTTGTTTTTTTACATGAACCAAGCCGGCATACAGGGGGGGAGGACTTTCTTTGAATTTTTTCTTGATCCCTCAACCCTCAGGTCTTGAAGCTATGATTGTGCCACAAGGACAATGTAACCCGAAATCTAATTTAAAATGAAGTGAATTTTTGATCTTTGCATAAAAAATAGACACATTTATTTTGTTTTGTGCCCCTAATTTAAACCTCCAACTGCAGAAATTATTGACCCCATTTTAAATACAATATTGGCAAATAGGAGCAAATATTTTTGAAAAGAAAATTGCCATTTATGTGATACTCTAATAGTGTAATGTAATTCAATGTTTTATTGGTAAGACATAAACACACTAGCTCGCAGGAATCGCGGGTTGCACAGTTGAAGGTAAAACAACAGCGTACAGCAACAGTTCACAGAAACAAAATGTACAATTTTAAAGAAAATAAAAAGAAATATTATTCATTTTTCTGGTCGAACTTTAGACTAAAATAAAAACAGCAAATTTATATCAAACCTGTAAGGAAAATCTTTTCATAAATACGTTTTTTGATCTTAATCTGTCATAACGTATTCACCTAAAACCAAATTAAATCTCAGACCTAAGTGAAGTCTGGCCATGATTTTTACCTGATAAGATCATTAATATAAATGACTTTTATCGCAAAAATCGATCAGTCTTGGAGAAAAGACACGGCAAGACTGCAGACATACGACTTCATTCCCAGAAAAACCCAATCCTTTCCAAGAAGAGATTCACAAAACGATCATTCATATTTGAACCTGAGCTGCAGCTACGCCTAACAATTATTCTCAGGGGACCTTAAAAGACAAAGTTAGGAAAGACTGTAATCTCCTGAGACTGAACTCTTCTCAACTGCCAAGGATTTGATGGATGACACGGGCACTCAATCAAAAATGATGGATTAAAATATGGCATGTATGCTTGCCCCCTTTAATAAACCGGGCCTCTTAATCTGTCTTCACGCCCACTGCAAACCGTGATTGCCGGATGGGAGATAATCGGAGGTTATGTACGACGGTTAAGTTAAGGTTATGTATGCAGACCTAGATGGATGGTTAAGGGAAACGTTCAAAATTCTCAGCTGTCTCGTCTTGATATATCCATAAAGTATAAATCTTTATTCGCTGGGGTGAGTTACTGCGTAACTGATATACTGCGTCCTGTGACAGTTAAACCATCATGTCATGCTAAAAATATCAAACTGGGAAACTGCATTGTAAACGATAGAGGGTATAATTTTCTCTGGATTATGGTATTTTACAAATATATTAACATTTTCCATGGAGCGTCTTATCATGAAAGGATACATTAATTAAATAAGTGACATACGAGTAGGAAGCCTAGATTAATCGTGTATTAGTTTCCAGTTACACAACTTGAATTTCTGCAGTTACAGCTTTGCAGTCAGTCAATTTGATTTTCGTATTTGGATGAATGGAAATCTGGTGATGTCTGATGGCAGAATCTCAACTCCCCAGTTCTTTTAACAATGTTCAAAGAGTTGATGCGAATCAAATCTTCTATCCGAAAGTCCTCATGTGGTGGCTTTAATCCCTCTTGGTCTTGAAGGTGTGGGTTGCTTTCCTGGAGTATTTCGAAGGGATTTTGATCCGTATCTATGCATGGCTTGGGGGGAACCAAGGTTATCTTCTATATACAGCCCGTCCACACCTAAATAACCGTTCCAAAAGCGCATATTGGTCTGCTAGTTTTTGAATACTGCTGGATTAGAGCATGACCAATGGGTCAGTCCCATAACTTTCTTACTACGATCCATATTCCTCTGCCATGTCAAACTTTAAGCCACTAAACCACTGATCACTGATGGGGCTTACTCCCCATACTGGTGTGGTGTGAAATCTTGAGAATGCAGTGAACTATCATCCAAATTTCCTCTTCCGAACTATCATCATCAACTTACTAGATACTAAACGTGGGAAAACCTTATATAGTAGCTAGCCTCTTTCTTCATAAAAAGCATTAATCTTTCAAACCAAAACACTAATCAAATTTGATTAAAGATATATATAACTCTTAAAACCTTAAATATTTACTAATAAATGTGAAATATTTGTTACTACAGATTCGCATTTCTTCGAATATTAAAGAATCATGGAAAAGTTGATCAATGGCAAAACTATTTGAACGAGTGTTAATGGGCGCTATGAAGGTATGCGCTAGTTTGGTACAGGTAAAAGCACGCGAGTTAAATAAAACATTCCTAATTTTTTTCGATTGATCAGTCGTATATATCTTATCACACTTAATTTCCTTTGAATTACTTATTTTGATATGAACCATCTTAGTTTTTTCCTTACAGAAAATTGATCAATATAAGATAACAGCTGCAATCAGCGTAAAGCTCGTTGCATCTCTTTATTGTACCATTAGCTACCTATGGTGATCATGGGTAGTTTGCTGTTAATATTGGCTGTGATAAATTTTAGCTACATCTCTTATGCATACCTCGATATTGATGGTTGCCTCAACAAAATAATTTTAAGCATCATTCGGGAAAGTCATTTAAGTCGTACTATTTTAGCATATTTACACTTATTCAACTCATTATCTATATGAACCTCCGTTATAAAGTCAAATCACATAACATCTGAGTCGCATGGAAAACGTAATAGTGCGTGTTATTTAGCGTATAATTGCATGTTCTCTTAACGTGGCTCTGTAACATCCGTTTTTATTCTTTATGCATTGTAAGAGATGGAATAGAAAGTGTACTTCATCCTTCGTATTCTTTGCACCTACCTACGTGCAAGCATTTTTTAATTCTCTTCCTAAAATCAGACATTCAGTTCCACCGTTGACATTCATTTTGGAAAAACGAAACGCTATTTCATTGACGCTGTGGATAATGGATTCCATCGCGTGTGCTAGGAGCTGCAGAATTGTTGGTCTATATAAAGGTAGACCTCCCTAAAGTTAATCACGTGTATGATAAATACATTCTCATTTATTTTTTGCTAAGCCTCATAGATTGGATGATTTTAAATTATTAAAAATGATATTTTCTTGATATAGTTAAAGAAAACAAAAATGATTAATGCAATTTCAATCATTGATCATCCTGTAAAATACACCTATTAACAAGACAATAAAACTGAATCTTCAAAATTTGCCCAGAAGGAAAGTTCATGAACTTCGGGAGATTTAAGATGAAATTGATCCAAACGTGATAATAACAGAATTATTTACAAATAGAAAATGTAGTACAAAAATTTTGAATGTTAAAAATAAAATTTTAAATATAATTATATTATAACAAGCCTTGACATATTTTCTCATATCTATATGGTTCTGAAAATGCATTGATAGAATCAAGTCACTAACTAGGTAAACTAAATTTATTTAATCATCATCTACTATACTTATGCTTATTATTCCATGCTGCCAATTAATGCTTTTAATAAGGTAACATAGATTAGAAAAACCATTAAAGCTTGCTCATCAAAATACATAACTTAGTAGGTTAGAAGTATATGAAATGATTTGGTAGTTTGGATATAGAAGTAGAAAATTGAAAATAGAAAAATGAACAATAATAGTATTGCTTTTTAATGAAACTCCAGTTTTAATATTCACACATCAGAAGATTATGAACAAACGTGATATTTGCATGAGTATGGAATGCCACATATAATCAGAAGAGAATATATTAAATAATATGTGATAAATCTCTTTGATATAAAATTCTTCAAAAGTATCTTTAGGCAATATCTGTCTTTTCCTAAGTTAGTTCTTATTATAATTGAGCAACTTATCTGAATTTTCAATGTTTTAGTTTGAAAGATATCTTAGCATAAGTTTTAATTTCTAACATAAAATTTTATATCGGATTGTTGTTCTTTGTTGTTTTAAAGTTTCTAACACTTAGTTTTAACACTCAAACTGGAGCAGAATCCTCTTTCACACTAAGACAAATAAAACTATCTTACTCAGGTCTGTTTGTTTTTGGACTTTAGGAGTTCCGAAATGATAATTGTTGTTAACGATAAAAATAAAAAGAGGGCGAACCACTTTTCTATTAGATTTAAAGGTCGAGACCTTTCTTGCGATTCATTCTTTGAAGTTTTTTTCTCCAAAACAAATAGAAAATACCACATACATTTAAATAGAAAATATAAATATCCTGAAATGCATACTAGCAAATTTAAAGAATCTTTATTTTCACCTTTTCAGGTATTAAAATTGAAATTTCTAAACAAAAAACTTTGAGTGGCCTGTTTGATAAAAGAGCTGAATTAAATTTCAAGTATAAAAATCTTTGTGATTATTATTTCAATATAGATTCTAGAGTTTATAGAAACGAAATCTTTAGTCAAGCTCACAGAATTCAAAAAATATGCAATAATAAAAATGATTTTTTAATGAGTTTCAGTGTTTTTTTAAAGGATCTCAATGATCACCATTTCCCTTTTAATATTCACGGCATTAAAGATCTTATCCTTGAAAGCAGTCTGGAATATAAAACCTAAAATTTTTTTTTTTTTCATATTCATTGAGGCATGCCTGGAAACTAAGGGCTTTTAATATGTCTAAATAGTTTCATTCCCTAACATTCTTGTTTCTCCTCCTTCTGTTTTGCCTTTTCTAATATAGATGGCGCCATGGTTCGTTTATTTTTAAAAAATGGACGATTACTTATTTTGGCGGAAAGTTTGGCGTGGGTTTGTGATAACGTGAGGACATTTTTTTCTCTATTCTAAGTGTGAGGCAAGTTTATTTCTATAAAGACAATTTTTTAGCCCGAAGGCTAATGATGTTTTAAATCAATCTTATTAGCTTTTTTATGTTTGTACTTGGTTTTCCTTTTTCTTTTAAAATAATGCTTTTCAGATGGTATTGATCTCATTTGTCTTTTGTTGGGAAATTTCGGGCTAAGAGAAGCTATATTTGGCGAAATGCAAGGTTCTTACAGAAAAATTTCCCAACTATTTAGAATCAATTTCGAATAAAGTCCTTAGCCCTTGATAAAATGGACTACAATAGATTCCTTGTTAGTTTCATTCGATTCTCTCAGAGTTTTTCTTAGTTTTTTTGCTTTCTTCGAATGATTTTGATTTCCATTGTTTTTTGTATGCTACTGCAATCTTGCACTGGGAAAACATTGTATAAATTTTGTTATTTTGTTGTGTCTGTTTCAAGTTTAAGCTAAATTTATTCTACTTTTTATAGTTGATTGCTTATAAGATTTATTCTTACATCTGTATTCTAATTTCTATTTTTGGAACAAAAATTCAGCTCATGTAAAGCAACACGGTCTTATACTACTTTACACTTCTCGTTAAATCTTTCTACTACTCAAAAGATTTTCCTGACTCTAGTATTTCCGGTTTATTATCCTTATACATTATGATTATGCGCTTTGTGGATGTACGTAGGAAATATTTGCATACTTCGGATAACCGAAATTTCCGGATAATAGCGAATTTTTCAATAATCATCTAGTTTAATATGTAACATCGTTATTGAACTCTTATTATGACTAATAAATATCTAAATTCAAATTATACACGAAAATTTATTTTGAAACAAAAAAGTTACGATGATTTAAATGGAAGCTTCATCTGACGTAAATTGGTCATCCTTTGTCGTGCAGATCTGTCATGAAGTTTTCTTAAAAGCATGCATGCAATAGCATTCGATTGTTGTGGCACTTGGCATTCCAAATTTTGAAATGGGGTGTGTTTTTGTTTAGAACAGCGGATGGCGGGAGATCTAATTTCAAAAGAATTCTAAGAAAGGGGAACCAAAATATTTATCTGTGCTTGTATTTCAGAAAGAACACTTGAGTACACAAGGAAGGTGAAAGTAAAAAAAAATCTTTAAAAAATGGATTTTGGTTAACAGAAAGTGTCGTTCAAAAGAGTTTAGGCTAATAGACGCTAAAAAAAAGTCAGGAAACCGACGTCGGTTAACGGAGAGTTCCGGTTAAACGAGGGTCGGATAATCGAGGTTCTACTGCATATGTATCCAATAGGTAAATTTAACTATTCCATACAATGTCGAGGCAAAGCCGGAAATATTTGTTTCCTTTTAATATTCTCTGTACGTTTCCTAGCATTAGTCACTGGCATGCAGTGTAAGTGGCTAGCATTAGTGTGGCATGCAGTAATGCAATTAATAGTGTACCTTACAAATCTGAACTAAAATTTATTGAACCTAGTTATATAAGAAAAGCCTCCAACAGGAATTCATATTCAAGTGGATGGAAAAATTTAATCATCGAAAAAACACTATTCACTTCCCCTTTTAGCGAACCCATGCGTTCAACAGCAATTGCGATAACCAAGTAAATTTTAAATTTAATCTCTCAGCACAAAATACCAGATTCATTATGCTTGCTAATAATTTTTTTATTAATTCTTTCCAACGCGCTTTCTTACAAATTCACAATTTCTTTAAATAGTACACGAGCTTTACGGATATCCCGTATTTCAAAACTATTAAATGCATTTTAAGTTTATTATTTATTTGAGCAAAAAAACATGAATGCAAACATCTTTTCTACTCATTTTTGTAAGAAGTCAATGCTTCTCTGCAAATAAAATGCTTACCTCGACAGCAGGAAGTCAACATTTTCGAAATACACAAAAATAATACAATTCACTGAGTGTCTTAGCAAAATTCATCGTCTTTCAAGACGCGATTTCTACTCGAATTTTCTTTTTCTGCAAGTAACATAAAAATCAGCACATTTAGTCTCCGAATCCTGAATAACGAACCATAAAAGGCAGGAGGGATCGAAAACCAATTTTCATTTTCAACCATAAAATAAGAAAAATAAAATTCTCATTTCTGAATTTGAATACGCTTTCCGGTTACAGTAAATAGAAGGATTTTTTGCTGATGAAGCAAAGATATAAGGGGCGCATAAAGACAGGGTTAAAATGCACGATACGGCTACAGAAGAAGGAACCAGCCGAAGAACGTAGATGTACTGAGCCGAGACAGAGAACAAAAGGGATTAAAACCTTTTCAAATGCACAACTAAATCAGGAAAGTTTAAAGCACTCACAAATAATTTATATTTGCTTCTTTCAAAAACCATAGTTGGTGACTGAATCGTTCTTTAAAAAGTTGAAATACAATCTTGCATTTAAAATTATTAGTTATACCCGAGATTTTTGACAAAAATGTATCAATTAGATTGATTGAATTAAATGTATCAATGGTTGAATCGGGGAAAATGTTGAGGTTTTTTCCCTTCCAATTTATATTCAACGCGTGTGAATATGATGTGTTAAGAGATTACTTCTATCTGAGTAAAATTCTTCTAGTATTTTTTGTTGTTTTTCTCCGGAGTTTTTATTTTCTTAATATTTTGAAAGTTTTTTTTTTAAAAAAATATACGGGACATTGCTGAATAACTGTAACTATAATTCTTCGTAATGGGGTAGCTCATCTACTACAACTAAGAATATTTTGAATGAAACTAATGAGAGAGGAGTCTTGTAATTGAATGTAATAATGGAGTACTATATAGGAGATATTTGCAATATTTCACATGGAGCGTGTACTTATAGATTTTAATGCATGTCACGGCGCTGTCCAGGTTTGTCAGCGGTCACCTCAGGAGTTGCACCTTCAGCCACGGTAACAAAGTTTTTCTGGTATGCGCAAAGTGTGGAGTAGCGAGTGCGTCCCCAGAGCACATCCTCTCGTGTCTTCGCCTATCTAGGGAGACTTTCGAGACGGATCCTTTGCTTGCTCTCGATTTTTTGGGGGTGAGTGGGCTCATGGATGGTGTCTAGCTGCCGCTAGACAGAGAGGGATTAGTAACAACAATGCATGTTAATTTCTTCTTAACACACACAGATGAAACATTTTAAAAACTTCTGAGGTGCACAGGGGAAAAAACTTTAAACTTCGCGCTAGTTGTATCTTATTTCTTAATTTTTAGTTTAAGTTAAAATTTAGTTAAGTTTTATTAAAATTCAGTTTAGGAGCGAAGCGAGAGAATTTTTCATTTAAGGATGCAATTTTGTACCGTGATTTGATAACGAGAACACCACTTGAGTCACCACTCCTTCTCTAGATTTACATGCTATATCTCTCATTCTATACAGAAAAAAAATGAGGAGTTGAATTTAATTCAATTTTATTAAAGTTAATCTACATGAACACCCTTTTGTAACAGACTTCGTAATTTTGTACCGCAGAGCGTTGAAGAAGAAACTACCTGAACCGCCACCATAATTTCTATCTTTCATAACACACCAACGTGAAGACGATTGTTTATACTCGAAGGATTTAACCTGTACCAGACCTGTGTAGTCGGAATATCTTTGGTATATGTGGGTATCGAAAGGGAACGAGAAGAAACTTAAAGCAAATAAGTAAGCACTAGGTTTAGTATGTAGGAATGCTTATAATTCGTTAATTTATTAAAAATCTGAAAGTCTTAAAATTTTTCTCTTACACGAAACATTCGATACTTTTGATCTCATTTAATCAAACTGTTTCTTTTCTTCTGCCTTCTAAAATTAATAGCCTTATTTAACACGATCTTTTACCATAGGTTGCTTTTTTATCTTCTGGCAAAATAGAAATAATGGGAGGTTTCCTTCAGAAAATTTTTATGGCAGCATACTTCAAATATTTAATCTCGTCTTTTTTCTCAAACATAGAATCTGTCACTCTGCAACTGATGCTCTATCCACAAAAATATCAAATTTTCCTCTTCTGCAATAATTTCAAATTTACATAAGAAAATTCTTCGATGAACCTTCATTTCTACGCATATCACACCAAGACGGTATGGAAGATATATATGATACACAACCCCCCAAAGACATGAAACGAATGAAGTTTCCATTCCATTACACACATAGATCAAAGTACTTTACAATATCGCAAGTGCAATATGTTGTACTGCATCGCAAATATTGAAGAACATCATGCAAATAATGTAAAAAATATTTGTGCTTCTAGGTTATATGTCCTCCGAACAGTTTTCTTTATACACTTATTTGCAGTTTCACACCATGTCCTGATTTTTGATTATTTCTTTACTGTGGATACAGAGTTTAATAATTTCCTCCCAAAAAAGTAGCTTGGAGTTAATGGCTTCATATTTTTGAAACAATAACATCCTTTTGCGCATTTAGACTTTTGGTTTGAATATGCTCTCTTATAGAATTTTTCATTTTTAATGGTGAAAATGTATTTAAAAATATGAACAACCCACTGGGTATTATCAAATGATAATTCTAACCTGAAAATATCTGTTATGTCTAACAATAAAAAGCAAAATGTCCTCTTGCCATTTTATTCCTATTAAAAGTGTTTGTTATTGTCGTGCCACAAAAATGAGAAAATTGATTTTCTGCTCACTACATTATGTACAAAATCAATAATAAAATGAATAAAGAGATTTTTTGATAATACACACCTTTAAAACTGCATTAAAATGGAATTTTCAATTTCATTATTTTCCACTTTTAAGTCTTTCATTTATAATCCGTTATTATAAGTTTTATTAAATCTTGAACACAATATTTTTTTGAAATTCATTTCTAGTTGACTTAGTATGGAATTAATATTTAATTAAATTAATTGATTAACTAATATTTAAGTTTAGAAAATATTAAAAAAGTGTACTTTCAAAGGCAACAAATGAGTGAATAAATTTTCAAAGCTGTAGCACAGAAGGAAATAGGTGAACAGTCAATTGCAAAATTCCATCTATACAAACATGAAACAAAAAAAGTTAAATAAAAATGTGTGATAAACAATGGGAAATTCAAAATTTTGCTGGATATATATGATCTTGTGAGTGTCTATTATAATAGAAACACAATAACCTACAATACAAGTTTCCTCTAAAAATACATCATTATGTTCTGAAAGCAAACGTCCAATGTATTATCAAAGAATTCCTTTTTTTAAATGCTTTGAAACTTATTTTTAACCTCCGTCTCATCTTGCAGCAATTCTATTCTATGTACATATGCGATTTTCTCCAATATAATCAAAAAATATCTCTTGGGAACTTAGAAATCATTTTACACGGAATGAAAAAAATAATGCTTATTGTTTTATTCACTTAGAAAAATGATAAAAATAATATTACATTTCATTTTCTTATTCTTTTTTCTAAATATTTAACATTTTCTACTTGGAAAGAAATTGTGAAACATAAAATGGAATGATTTTTCGAAAAGCTATTTTGATTTGGTTTATGTGTTTACGTTTATTTTAACCGGTATTTTATTAATATCAGTTTGCGGTTTTAATAGCTGTAACTTGCGTTCTTGCTATTTAATGGTTGAACAGACACATAATATGTTAATAATTTAGTACATCTCAAGAATAAATTTTCTAGTGTTTGTGTGTTTTCAATTTTCTTTATAATAATAATTGAAGTCGATAGTTCAAATTGCAAGAACAATAAGAAGTCCGCTGTTATGTTAAATGCGTTAATCAAGTTTGAGATATATTTCATCTAAAATAAATGTCATGGACTTGGCTCACTTTAACTCTGAAGCTTATTATATATATATATATATCAAAACAAACTAGAAACATAAGACAACAACTCGAAAACAATCAAGACACAATGGCAAAAATATAGACAAAAACCAAAATAAATTGAAAAATATCATAGCGAGCCGCTCGTCAGGAGGGAAAGCTCGCCCATGATATTAATTTGTGCTTTTTTTGCTAACGACAAACGGAATCCGTTAAAACATGCCGCCATCCCTTCAAAAAGCACAAGACAATTAAAATGGAAAATGGGAATATATATATATATATATATAACACGTTCATTCTTTGTCCTTTTTCGCGTTGGCTGCATCCCTTAGTTTTAGGTACGTAAAATTATTTCTAATATTTGGTATTTCATTCGAATTCTTGGTCTATCAAAATGCTCGGGGTGAAGGCAGTGTTTTTAGCTTTATGATTTCTCTAATTTTTAGCAGTTCATATAGATTTCACTTATTTACCCCTGATGAGCATTTATACGCGTTTACCAATAAACTACAGTCTTTCCATTTAAATTTAACATTGATTGATTTTCATGACATTGATATATATATATATATATATATATATAGTTAAATATTTTTCAAACAATTAAAACTCAAATAACATTTTCAGTATATACACCTATTAATCCAATAATTATAATTAAATATAAAATAATATTACCTAATTAATAATCATACAATGAAATACAGATAGATAATTAGATTATAAACTATTACTATGAAAAAGACAACCCAGATTTGGAATTCAGAATATCAAATGCCAATCAATCTTAGGAATCGATTATATATATATATATATATATATATATATATATATATATATATATATATATACTAGCTAGTATACCCGGCGTTGCTCGGGATAAAAATATTTTTTTAAGTCTAAGTACTTAGAACACTTTAAACTTAATTAAACAGTTCGCAACAACGTCTTTCTTTTATTTTCATCGTTCACTTCCGTGTTGTTTGACATCCTCGGACAGCAGCAAAACTCCTCTGATCTTTTTCTCTCCGTAGTATGAGCCATCTGGCCACGAATCCAGCTGTTCTTGTTACGCATTTTTCCTTCCCCATCATTGACTGCTATGGCGACAACAAAAGCTTTTTCTTCTCTCGGTTTTTAATGCTATTCTCCGGAGAGTAAAATTCTCTTCTTTTAATGTTTGTGTGACTGATCAGAAAAACTCCTACACAGTGACATTGTCCCGCCACCAACTTCACGACTCCTTCTTCTACCATTAAGCTGGCTTCCTACCATTAGTTCTGCAGTGTTTGTTTGGAAAGTTAAAATATAGTTGTTTATCCTTTCACATTCAATGAAGTGTTTGACTCGTGGACTAAATCACTGAATTTTTGGTATCCAAATTTCTAACTAACATGAATTCACAGTTAATTTAAAAGACAAAGGTCATTTTGACACGTTTAAGTTTCTGTGGAGTGCCTAATGCTCTAATATAGAGTGAAATAATAACTAATACCCCAAGAAGGAATTCCATCTAATTAGGAGGTTAAATAAATTCGTAGGTGACAGGCTTAGTTAATTTCTTCCTCACAAAATACACCGCTTAGAGGTAAGGATATTTTCATCGTTATCGTTTTCATTTTTGATTTAAATT
>BGPR01000157.1:574059-588333 GCA_013235015.1 Araneus ventricosus
AAGAAATAACAAAAGGGAGTTTTGAATAACCCATCCAAATGTTAAAATTTTCATTTAGAACTTTGACAATTTCATTAAAAATAAAACTGAAGACCTCTCTTCTGGAAAGAGAATTGTTTATTTCGAGATGGAAACTCCAACAAGCACTTGTGTGCATCTGAGAGTTTTATAAAATGGAATGAGATGATTAAATTATTTACCAAATAAAAATATGCATTATTCAATTTTTCCAGACTGTATTACTATGTTTATTCTCACGTATTGCAAAGTATAAGTAAAGTATTGAAATCTCCAAAATATTGGACCTAAGAGATTGAATTATTTTGAAGCTTTAGTTAGGAAAATAAATTTTTGAATTATTCCTATGTATTTATATTTGAAACTCAAACACACGACCAGCTATATAGATGAAATTTGAAATTCCCCAGAAATCATTTTCGATTTCCTTCCTTTTCTATGAAACTGCACAAAAAACGCTATATTTTCAAAGAATTTTTAATTTTAAGTGTTTCAGTTCTCGTTGATGAAAATTTGTTCTGCATTTTTAACTATGTTGTTTATTTTAAATGTGCGTTGGCGTTCCGTCTGAGAATATACTTATAGATTTATTTGTGTTATCGCAACAAAATTGAACATGCTTGTTTAAGTATTTTTGGAAAATACAGAAAAAAGTACTTGGCAACAAAACAGTGATCATTGAACAGGTAATTGATTATATTTTTAGACTTCTTAAGTATCATTTCTATGGGCAATAGCCTCCGAATTTATTCTTGAAGACAACAAACTCCTGAAATCAAAAGTCAATAACGACAAAAAATTAGTGAAAAAGATTATTTTGGGTACTTTAAGAAGATTTTTGTAGATGGCAATAGAAAAATTTTGATTGTATAACACAAATGTGAAACAGACACATATGTTGCATAACACATAATTTTTATAAGACATAGGTATAGGTTTGAACATACCCAAAAGTTGCATCATTATATGGAAGTAGGCAAGGGCGATGGAGAGTAGGCAATTCCAATTTATTCTTTCTGATAAGAAGAGTAATCGTCAGTAATTTTACTTTGGTAATTTGATGAATTTCCTCGCTTTTGACCTCCATGAATCAGAAGAATACAATGTAGTAACTTTGCCATTTGAAACGATAACTCAAAAGTTTCTAAAAAACGAGAAATCAAAGAGTTTGACAAATGAAAGTTAGTTCGTCATCTTTACATGAAAATTGCAGATCTGCATCAAATTTTGGAGGAAATCCTTCAAGAGGAAGCATGTCTGTCTTTCTGCCGGCGAGGATTTAAGCACTCAAAAGCGCAATGCTCGAGATAGATGAAATTTGACATAAGTTTTTACCACAAGAACTGCAGATCTGTGTCAGATTTTGGGCCAAATCCCTCAAACGTCTATATCTGTCTGCCGATTTCTGCGTTTGTGAACGCAGATAAAAATACAAGGTAGATAAAGAAAATTCAGTATATCGCTTTGACTCAGAAATTGTAAATCTGTAGTAGATTGTGGAACCAATCAGTCAAAGAGAAGAAGTCCAAATTGTATGTATTTTACACTTTACGACGAAACTGACACGCAAAACGCGCAATATTGTGAAAGTATATAAATAACTAGTAATTTGACCTGTCCTTACGGATATACAAATATCGAGCCACTGGAAGAACTCCAGCAAAATCGAATACCAAATTTCTTCACAAAATACACTGCTTCATAGCAAAAAGGTTAAAGAAACCAACACAATTTCAAACCTTCCTAAACGCAAAATCTTGATTAAGTACCAAATAACATAAATTACAATACAATCAGAGAAAATTAAAGAGGGAAAAAAAGAAAGCATAAAAAATATATACAGGAAGACACATATTAAAACCTAAACATGCAACACACTGCATCACAAGAAAAGACTATATCAACCTATACAGAATTTCCTATCACATTTTCAAATTTTTCCATACATAATTTCAAACTGTCCAATACACAATTTCTTGAATAATAACCAAATTGCATTAAAATAATAATAATAAAAATATGAGAAATTCGGAGGAAGACCCCCGCTTTATTTTTTATCATTAAAAGTTACTATCTTGAAACCTCACATTACAAACCTAAAAGCTGCAAACATTAGTACCCTTCAAACTTAAAGCTCACAGTCCTTTAAACCTGAAGATTTTCCTTAATAATTTGTTATTATTTAACTTTATTTTAACCCCTTAACGGTTGCGCCCTTCATTTTGACGTGCATACAATTATCGCATTTTTAGGCTTATAAACTAAAATTTAAACATTAATTAAATTTTTAATTTCACACAAGCATTACGTAAAATCCATAAGCATCTCAAGTTTTCTATGCCTTCTTAGATGAATGAAAACGACAGCCCCTTTCTAAAACTGGAGGGGTCATCTTATTTGATAGCACAAAAAAAAAAAAAAAAAAAATGCAACTCTTAACCCTTTGCGGCGCAGTGTGCCAGCTGATGACACACCTAATTTCACTCGCTTCTCAACCGTTAAATTCAACTATAAATTTAAAATAATAGGTTTAGGATAGGGCTAATAGTACTCCTTTTAGAATGTATATAGCAGCCTTATGAAATTGTGTTTCGGAATAGGAATTATTATATATAAAGTTTGGGAAAATTCCTTAATTTTGAGATAAGAAATTTTTTCAGTTCTGGACGTTTACAATTTTAGCACATTAACTTGAAAATTTTTCTCCAATATTCTTGAAGCTTTAATTTATGATTTTCCCTAAGATTCAACGATATTTTTTGAGTGTATCAAGGTGGCTATATCTAAGGGGGTTCTCATATGAGAGGGGTGACTCCAAAGGGGGACGAACCCCCTCGGAATGAAGCAAGTTTAAAAAAAGATTTTTTGTAGATTCTATTTTCTAGACAATAAACTAAACCCATTCATGAAGTTTTCTCATCATATTTCAAAAATATCGATGTCTTGCGCCGAGAAGTGTTAAGGAGTTGATAATTTGAAATATTATAATGCGATTTATTTTAAATATAATCATGGACCAAACGTCATCTTATTGGTGATTCGAACGATTTGCAGCATACAGGACTCATTACTTTATTCTTTTCAAAAGTGAGCTTGGCTGACAGTGTGTGTAATTCGCATTTCAAATGATTACTGATATTATGACCAATGAAAACTCCGTATTAACTATTGCCCAACTTATACATAATTATTGCAAACTTATACATAATTATAACTTATACATATTATATTAAACTATTGCCAAAATTATACATAATTAGTAATAAATTTGGCAAGTTCATTAACTCACCTAATATAGTTCGCTTCGTGGAGAAGTATTTACTACATAAATTGAAACAAACTGACAGATGGATGCCGCCGATAAATTGATGACCGGATTTCAGATATTTCATAGCTATATATACTAAGCAAGCATTTAATCGATGTGATATTGAAATCTTCTAGCTTTAATATTATGGTTGAATTACTACACTAGATTTTAAGTTAGATTAATATCATTCAAGACATTATGGTTATTTGAGTTCCATCTTGTGATTATAATTCGGAACTTGTTATACGATTTTCAAATGTATGGCGTCTTATCAATAACGCAGCCCATGAATGAAATAGTTTGAATACAAATTATCATTTGCTATATTAGTAAAGGCCATTAGTAATAAAATCAGTTAAACTAAACGACGAATAAATGAATTAAGCAGATATTGCACGCTTCCTTTTCCTAAATATGAATAAGCAGACAAAATTCCTTACAATTTTCCCCCAATGAGATTAACTGTAAGAGTTATTTATATAGAAAACATTATCCAGTTATCTGATGCATAATACATCAGAATACATTATCACAGAAAATGTTTTATGTATCATATTACAGCTTACCACTATAAATTCATTTTTTTCCACTAAGATTAGATTTAGATTCGTGTTCATCTTATTTTCTACAAAGCCTAATGATGGTAAAATATTGTTTGTTTGCTTCTATGATGCCTCTTTTCTACCCGTCAATTTTGCAGTATTTGTCAATTTTCTTCATATTAAAGCCCGGGTCATAAATCAATCGCTTCGTATCACAAATACTAAATTTATTTTACATTAAGTGAACAACGATACGCATAATATGGACATATTTGATATCACGCATCATCACGAACAAGAACTGTTGCTAGAACACTCGCCACTAAAAGCAAAGGTTTAAATGCAAACGATTAACAATGAATCCGGAACAGTTTTATTTGACGAATTTTAATATCAGCTTTAAATTACGGCCAGACAAAACCCGAAATATACTTTTAAGATTTGACTTTTAACTTCGAATGGTAATGTTACTTAACAGTCTGAATGGGAAAATGAGTCAATTTGACTCAACGATACCGTTCAGGGTTAATGAAAAAATAAACATCTCAAGGGATTTAGATGAAATGATGATCTTCTCCCCTTGTCAAATTATTGGAAAACAAGACTAATTGTCCTTTTTATCATCTGTATGGTTACACACGCGCTATTCGAGTTTTCTCTCTTTAGCATACTTCAGCCATCTGACACGGGATGATACAATAGGATAAGAAAGAAACTATCTACACAGTGATTAGAAATCCCACAGATTAGATAAGCCGGTTGAGTAATAGTGGGTCATAGTGGTTAAATGGCACAACAATAGCAACAGCCAGCATGTAGGAAAAATAACTGATGGTACAGCATTCCATACTAATCGGAAAAAAGTTTAATTCGCTAACGATTCATTTTAGATTGATTAATTTCAACAGTTAAATAAATCTTATTATAATGAATTCAATAACTCACTGAAATGAATTAAAAATACCCGATCAAAACATCCAGATGCCTTAGAGTCGTTGAAAATCCAATTTCTGCGAAGAATGTAAAAATAATAAAAATAAAAGAGTAATCAAAATCATGTTTTCATAAATGTAGTAAGAAGTAGAAAATATTTTTTTTCAACTCGAAACAAAACGTGAGACACTCAGAGGAATATTTATAATATATTTTAAACTTTTACTAAATAATTAAGGATTTTCTTTTCTTTCTCTTATTAATTATGGTTTAATACCCTTAAAATATTATTTTCCTTGACCTCCAGAGTTTTGGTAACCAAATTATTTTCTACTTCTCAATGCACTAATGAAAACGTGCTTATAAAAGATTCCTAATTTTTTTTGTTTTTCTTTTGTGTACACTTTTATATTTCATTATTATAAATT
Source organism: Araneus ventricosus (assembly GCA_013235015.1). NCBI lineage: Eukaryota > Metazoa > Arthropoda > Arachnida > Araneae > Araneidae > Araneus > Araneus ventricosus. Next base: position 579,291 of record BGPR01000157.1, read on the forward strand.
TAAAAATAATTATTATTATAAATATAATATTGGAAACTTTTAAACCATTTTTTCTTAAATTCACGATCATATTGAGCCTCTCGCATAGAATCAAAATTTATTCAAAATAAATCAATTAACTTTTAATTAAATTCAGAAAATATTAAAATATTCTATTGTCAGTGGGAACACATATTGGCAAAATTTCAGAAATCTAATACACCAGAAAGTGAGTTGAAAATTACATCTTTACAAACATTAAATTTACAAACGTGAAAGAATTTTAGTTAAATAACAGCCTGTCAGAACAATTCACATCACTTTTCTGTTCGTTTTATCCATTGAATAAGTTTTGTTATTTATAGTGTTATTAGATTTATATTCGTTTACTCTCCTCACATTCAATCCTTTCAAATGTATTTAAATATAGCTGACATTAGAAGTAACAATCCTAAAATTAGGAAATCAAATTTGAGTAGGCCTAAAATTTCTTCAATATTTTAATATCCGTCGGAAATCACGATGGGAGCTAAAGGGAGATTTTTGATTTCCTTCGAATTCAGTTGAGATTTCTCTGAAGTCCTCATATATATATTTAGCAATCTCAAAATACCACAAACATTTGATTGTCTTGAATAAAGATTTCCCAAGTGTAATCCACGAAACGCAGTTCGACAGGAAACGGTTTTCTCTGCGAAAGCTCAAAACTGAGCTACTGCAAAACTTTTGGGGTGAAAACTAATCCAGTCTTCTGAAATACATGAATGTGAAATCGTTGAATGGATTATTACATGCATTTAAATGTCATGCAAACAACTTGATAATTCTTGCAGAGCTTGTAATAATTATTCAACTGAATAAATTAGTTAATATTATTTCGAGCATGTAACGTCGCTTTCCCACAATTTTAGTCTTATCATTAGACAGGGACATTTACAGAGGTTCTTACTACCTATCGTGGAATGGAGGCCTAACAACCCCCGACCTTGGCGACGGCGAGAAATTTGGTGACTTTGGCGACAAAATGAAAGACCTCCAAAATGCTGGAATTTTCTAGATATCTCTATTAGGGACGGAGATATACAGAATTTACTTGATGATTCTATGTAACGCCACTTCCTGTCAGGAAAGTTATAAAAACCCGGGAGTTGCCGAGATGAGACACTCGTCTTTGAAACGTCTTCGGAGTTAGAAGAATCTCTTTGGAGACTTGTTTGCTTTGCGAGTTGGTCAGCTGTTAGACGCTGAGCGCTGTTGTTCGTGCTATTGGTGTTATTGTTAGTGATTTGCTATCTGTTTCTGCTGCCAATTTGTGTAAGTGCTGTGACCTGTTTTCTGTGAGCTGTGTTTGTGTTTTCCGTATTGTTCTTGAATAAAGCGTCGTTTGTCCGTTACCAGCTTGTTGGAATGTTTTCACTGTACACACACAGAATGAATTTTGTAACAATATATGTGATATAAATAAAAATCTTTCGTTCCTTTTCATTTCTTAACTATTTTATTACTTATAACTTCACGCTTCTTAAAATCGTGATTTAATGATAATAGATTAGTGGTTATAAACTTCTAAATAATTGGGATCTAAATTTTTGTTGTAGTTGGGAACGCTCATCCATTAGGGAATTTTAAAATAATAAACCGTTTCCTAAAAGCTGTTGCTAAGCTAGAATACTTTTTATTCTCTGAACAAACGCTGATGCAGGATTTGTACCACTAAAAGTTTAAAATTTCTTTCCAACTGACTGAAAACTAATAAAACTGTCATACATTTACCTAACAGATAGATCTACTCATCTTATTTTTGTATCTATTATATGTCTTTTACTTCAAGAATCGCACTTTTTTCCAACATTTAATTAATTTCAATATCTTAAATAAATTAGAACAATTTACATATATTATTACACATACAGAACTATTTACGGAGTCCACTCAGGATCTCCTACAGAAACCTGCATACCCTGTGCAGAAACCAATTCAATGACGCCTACCACCTGGTTTCCCGCGCAACTGCTTCTCACGCAACTCACTTCGATTATTTGGCTGAGGACCGAAACAGATACATGGAGGCTAGTGTCATGACAGTATCATTCTGTATTGCTATGTGTAGATTAATTGCTAATAAGGGATATAATAGAAAGGTAACCCTATTTAAAATCTGAAGGGAGAACTGATATTCCCTTTCAATGGCATGAAAGTGGAGAAGAATGTTTCTATTACTCCACCAGAATTTTCATTACAAAAGGATATTTTAAGTTTTCATCATTCCAAAACATGAAGGTTAATTTAAATGTCTTTCAAGCTTCTTACTTTATGCAATTGCGATCTTTTCAGGAAGATGCTATATTTTTGCATTAACAGATATATATTTTGTTATTTTGGTTTGAAGGAAAAACTCTCTCGAGTATTTTGCCTTCTTTTCTCAAAATTTTTTACCTTCCTTCCCCACATGTGAAGAGTTCCCCAAAAGTTTAAGGTAATTATAATAAATGTTCAGATGAGTTCAATTACAGCTTAGAAGAAATATCGCGAGCTTGAATGAAAATGAATTAACGCTTTCTGCATAACAGGAGATTTCTATAATTTTTTTTCATAAATGCATATTTTTTTAGTTTCGATAAAATTTATTGAAATGCAGTGTTACTGATTTAATGAGTTTCAAAATTTCGTAGATAAAAATTATCTCATGAATTTTCAGGAATATTAATTTTCTTTTTTCTTACTTAACAAAGGTTTGATTATACTGTTCTAAAAAGCAAGAAATTCATTAGAAATATAAAAACACTATCAATACTGGAAATAATTGATGATTTCGGGATATGTTAGAATTACTAACTATATTTTCGAGACTACCACCACTAACTATAGATAGACAAAAATATAACTATGTCTGTCTATAGTTAGGAATTTCCTGCTGCGTATTGGCACCGTAATGAGATTTTATGTCAAGCCCAAACTGTTACGATTCAACAATTTGTCACGATCATCGTTGAAAGCAACAAAAGAGTTCAGCTGGTACAAAAGTTTTCAGTTGACCTGAGATTTACTTTCAAAGAAATCTTCGACTTCTTCTGATCATCAAAAGATCATCAAGAAAAAGTAAGATCTCTTGGCAATGGATGGAAAAGTTTATAACTAAACTAAAAGTAGTTTTTATAAAAAATAAAATGATGCGAATGAAAACTAATGAAATTGACTATGTGCATTTCACTGGAGTCGCTAAAATACTTTTATACTTCTTTAGCATTTTCATTTAATTTGGTTCATGATATAAACTACCTACCAAGAAAATTGCTGCGCTATCAGACGTCTCCATAAAATATATATTTTCATTGCGACGGTTAAATATTTTCCATTTATTGCTAACAAATTTTATATCCTTTCAAAGCGTTGAAATTTATTATGTGGTTTACAGCTTCAATTCTTTGACTTTCAAAATATTTAAATGCAGTTATTTGTTCAAAATGTTTAGTCTGTTGAAAATTTACTAAAAATTGTATGGCATTCAGTTATTAGAATGTTTAGCGATATATATTGAAGGTATTCTTTAAAATAAATCAATTTATATTAGCACTAGTAACATATTATTTAGTTAATACTGTAAGGTGGCATGTAAATAAATAAGCTGTTTCTAGATAATTTGTTTAGAAATTTTCTATTGTAGCGAATTTAGTAAACTCTTGACAATTAATTGAGTTAAGCGGATGCATCATTTTCATGCATCCTTTCATAATTATTGTAGTACTAATTAATTTTCGAAGATTGAATTAAAATAAGTGGAGGCTTAATTTTATATTTCCTTCATAATTATTGTAATATTAACTCCTTAATCCCGAGGAGACTTTTTTCTTCTATCTCCTTTAAAACCGGGGCTTTTTGGGAAGAAACGACATGAATTGGACTCTCCCAACCTGGGTGGCCATTTTCGCCACCACCACCCTATGCTATAACCTTCCCTTCAAGTGCACGGAAATGGGTTGTGGTTGGCAAGGATAATTGGACCCCTACCACGCTCATCTCCTAAGCTATCTCAGAACTTTCCCTCAAAAGAAGCCAAACGCCTCAGACCGGCCTTCGTCGCTGTGAAGGGGGAATTTTTAGACCGGCCAGGACCGCCTCGCTAGGTATGAGAGGAATAAGTTTCTAAAATAGAATTAAAATAAGAATAGATGCCAAATTTTAAAAAACTTCTCTTCATAGTTAGTGCCATACTAAATAAATTCTTGAAAATCGCATTGAAATAACTAGAGGCATAAATTTCTTGTACTTCCTTGATAATTATTTTTTTTCGGTGTAAAGACATCCATGCTTTTAAAACAAATCAAAAGATTAATCTAACTGAATAAAAATCGTGCTAAAATGTTGGGTCTTTGAACAGTTCACATCTCATGAACAGAATGTTTAATTAGTTAATTCAAATACGCAGATTAAGATCATAACTGATACAATACAACATTGGTTTAAAAATCAGCAATTTCACCTTAAAATAAAAAAAAATGTAAGCCTTTAAATTAATAGCAGTAAGTTCGAGAAAGTATAGTTAAGAATGCGAGAAAGAGTTAATCTGAAGAACAATCATATATCAGCAAAGTTGTCATAATACACTTCAGCTGATTGGCTTTCAAAATATTTAATTTCATCAATTTGTTCAAAAGTTTAGCCTGTTTCATTGATATGTAAGAATCGCAGGCAACTATCACAGTCAACAGCCAAAAATAAAGACGTGCTAATATCACAAGCTGTAAGGATGCCTGATGATACAAATTAAATTCAAAAATCTCAAAAATATTTCAGATTAAATTTGAGCTCATTTTGAGAACGTTTTTGAATATTTACCTGATATTTTTCATGAAAGAATCTCATTTAAACCTAAAAGTATCATACTTGCAGTTTGTATGAAACTCAATTACATTCAAACGTAAAAAAATATTTCCTCAAATGTAAAAAAATATTTCCTTCAAAATCATATCCCAAATTTAGCAAAGTCGATAATTCTGTTTTTGTCTTTCTTCACAAAAAATACGTTTTTTTAAGGAATTTAATTACGCACAAAAATGAAATCTTTTATTATAATAATAATCTGGAAAACCACTTTTTGTTTCGAAGAGAAGGTAAAAAATGTGTCAAAAGGCAAATTTTAGATAATTATGTTACGATCTTACCTAATTTACTTTATATTTTAAGTAGGAGCAAAAATATAATGAGATGGCAAAAAAGGAAAGCGTTAACAACTTTTCTGAAAATCTGTTAACATTAAAAAAAGAAATTATCTGTCTTTCACTTATCATGTTTTAAGGCCAAACACATAAAATAAAAACTGTAATAATTGTGATAATGAAATATTTTGCGGCTTTTCATGTTTTTTGCTGTTTATTTTTGCTCGGAAATTAATTAAGCTAACTTTTTTTCACTCCCGCTTATCTCTTATATGCTTTTTAAAACTGGAAAAATCATAACAATAAGCCCAAATGCAAGGGAGTTTCTAATTAAGAATCAGATAAAGGACTGAAATTATCCAGAGTGAACTAGTTATAAAAATGTCTTGAAAATTTCTTTTTCAATGGCTTTCTTTCATGCATAGGTATAAAATCCTAAAAGGTGGGGTCATGAATATTTTATTATACATTTTCATGGAATTTATGTGTCTTATGTACGCGCTGGAATACAAAACCAAAAAATTTTTTTAGAATGATGGCAAGTTGAAAAATGTTTTACTCCAACTCTTATACTTTTATGGTGGTATAATTTAAATTGAATTAAATAATTTATTCATCTTACTACACAAAATAAGATTCACTATGTTTCTGTATAATTATTCTAAATGCATGTAATAATAACACTGTGCAGTTGATGAACATAATACTTTCGAAAGCATTTTGAATCATAATTTCTTTGATTTCCTCATTAATTTGTGGTGCTACTCGGAATTTTTAACGAATTCAACAAAACTTCCTAGGAAATATCAGAAATATATATTTGAATATTCCGTAAAATATTTATATAAAAATCATTAAAAGAAACTCAATTCCTCTTTCAAAAACTGTGTTACACTTCATTCTCAACCAGCATTTGATTAGATTAAGTGAATATTTGATTAGTTTTATTATCTAATATTGTAATATTTGCAATAAAAATCATCCTGGTTTAATTCAATATGCAAGTCAAAATGCTTATTAGTTCAACTGATTAACTGTTAATTTTTGTAAGACTACTGGAATTGAACAAAATAATAACGAAAACCTTTAGAAGGAAATCCTATTATATCTTTTGGAGATGTTGAAATGCATTATTGATCAAGTATTTTATTTTTCCGTTAAATTCCTTTTACATCCTTAATCGTAATTGGATTACTTAAGCAATACCTAGTGTCAAAAATATCCATTTTTATAATGACATTTTTAAATTCATTTTTTAACTTATACAAGCCTAATATGTAATTAAAATTATGTTTTTATTCAGCACTTCAATTTGAATTCCCATCCGACTTCTAACCAAAGCTTTTCATCATTGATTTTAAAGTTAAATACATATATTCGTAAATTTTAATATTAAATGGCTGTATTCCTACATTTTCACATAAACAAAATAATAAGTGATTCAATAACATTCTATAAAATGCTGCAACAAAATTTTGAATGTGTACAGCTGTAACAAGATAAAAAATCAGAAGCAGATAATATTTTAAGCAATTCAAAGAAAAAGAAGAATATTTCTAAACTCATTTAAATATTTAATCAATTCACAAAGAGTCCTTTTCACCCATGAACGCAATGCAAAATATTTTCTCTTGCAAATTCTTATCTAGAGTCATACATCAAAACATACGAGGCCACTTAAAATATCTTTGCATTTCAGATATAGATTTATTATTCATAAGAAAGTAACGCATAATATTATGTTCGAGGGGGAAAGATAGGAACAAAATGGCACTGCTTTGCATTTTAAAACATTATTAACTTTGAAAATTGCAATTTGTCTTCATTTGAATTGCAAATAACAGTAATTTCCAAAAGTCGAATTCTCTTATAAAGCAAGGAATAAAACGTAATTACTTATCGTCTTTCAAACATTCTTAACAAAAACGCATTATCGACCAAAAATGGGAATTAACAGTTCAAGAGACACATTATTAAAAACTTTTTCAGTTCTTTTCGATTCACAAATAAAGAATGTATGTATTGAATATGATTCCTTTCGTCAGATGATAAATAACTAAATAATGATTTCTATCTTCATTAAACTATATTAAGAGTTATGCGGGGCGAATATGCACTAATTTGTATAATAATGCATTGTAACAACTTTCAATAAATCAGAGAGAACGAAATATTAAAATGATAATTTGTCCAAAGTCCAAGTAACTCAAAAACATTGAACAACATTTTTTATTAGATTTTTCAATATTCGCAATATTGTACAATATTATAAGAATATTGTAAGGAAGAATCATTCGCTATTAGCCATTCGTCGATAAAAATGCTAACTAGAATGTACGATAGAATTAGATACAATATGTATAGTTATACAGGTGCAGTATTGGATAGTATTTGCATCATCGATATGATGTTAATATAGTTCGACTTCTGAAGATAAAAAATTTACTGTCAATCCAAATTTCTAAACTATTTTTTTATCTGACAAAGTTGAGAAATAAACTCTCATACCAAAATACAAAATAAATGAAGAAATGAAAGCTTGAGAAAATGAAACCAATTTAAGAAGAGTTTTAAAGTCAGTTCTAAATAAAGCCTCTTATTGACCGAAAATTGTATTTGACATTTGAAGAAATTGTTGATAAAAATTTACTTGTTAAAAAATTCTTCCATTTATTTTGACTCATATATAAAGAATGCAAACTTTGAATATGAATTATTTCGTCTATGATAATAACAAAATAATAATTCCATGCTTATTAAAATAATTTTCGATATTTTATGTAGGGAGAATATATAATATTTTATTGTATTAATGCATATTTACAATTGAACGTGCGTTCATACATTTGAATGAACAGATGGTTAAATTAACTTCGAAAAAAAAATTTAGGAGTTATTAAGGAATTCTAAATGCACTTCTTTCAGAAGAAAACCTTCTTTCATTTCCTTCGATTCAAGGATAAAGAAAGCAGCTTTTGAAAGCAGTTTCAATCGTCAGACGATAAATAACAAAATAATAATTCTCTGTATAATAAGCTGCCAAGCAATATTTTATGTGGAAAATTTATTATTCTATTTATTAATCAAGTTCCTTTTTAACGCGAGTTTAAAAATTTGAATAAATGCAATTTTAAATAATAATAAGGACCGAAACAATGTTAAAGCCGATTTCAAAAATCATATTTAGCAAAGCCAAATTTATCAAATTTTAGTTCTTCCAAACACGATTGAAAACACTACTCAACTTCTTTTTATATCATGAATAAAGAACGCAAGAAATGAAAATAATTCCTTTCGTCTGACGAATCAATAACAAAAAATAATTCCTTGTTTATGAAGCTACCAAACGATATATAATTTGGGAAAGACAATTTACTAATCTGCTGTATGAATGTATAAATATATCCAATGTAACATCTGTTCATAAATGTAAGTGCATGAAATTTAAAATTAATAACTTGCCTGGTCGAAAATCTTTGCCTAAGTATGTTCGCTTAAAGTTTAAATTAACCCAGTTCGTCTTTGGAAGGTAATATAATTGGTATCTCTGTCCATACTTAAACTTTTTTCTCTCCTTTATTTTAATAAAAGCTATGAAATAATCTCTCCTAGTAAAATATGGATAAAAAGATAGTGGGGGATTGAAACAAAGTTAAGACTAACTTCGAAGGATGGTGTTGCTTTTTTAATGCTATATTTAGAACCGTCAGCCCATTAGAAAGAGGGGTGAGGGGGCAGGTGGTTGAGGGATGCTTACGAGATGGGTAGACGAGCGAGTTCAGAGTCGTTAAAGATAATCAATGTTGACGACCTTATACCGGATGGTGATGAATAGGGAACGTTTCAAAACTACAATTCTCGACTAATATTCGCTCTAAGGCCACAAATTACCTTTCAACAGTTTTGCG
>BGPR01000157.1:591141-651564 GCA_013235015.1 Araneus ventricosus
GTTTGGAAGCATTTATTTAGCACATTCGATAACAGCTGTATTTTTCGAATGCTGAGATAAGAGTATTCTTATCGAAGGCCAACCAAAGAGAAATACTAAAAAAGCTTCGAAAACTTAATCCCAAAATGTGACACCACGCCTGATGGGGTCCCCAGTGTCATGAGGAAGAAATTCCATTATTTCGAATCCGGATCTTTTGGTCCGAAAAAGAAAAAAAAAGTATAGTCCGATGCCCCGAAACTGTTCCTCTTCGAAGTATTTTCATCGGAATCGATTGAGCTGTTCGAAAGTTATTGCTAAGAAGAGAAATGGGGACGAAGAGAGATAAAATAGAATTTTTGGAATCTCGCAATGTTCCATTTGCTACTTGGTTGACTTAGTAAGACGGTGTCGTTGAATTCGAAGACAACATTGTCGTAGAATGGAGAAAAGATGGATATTAAATCTGATAAGGAGTGACATTGCCAGAGTTGGATAAAATTAATTATTCTTTCATGTTCTAATGATGAAACTGTAAAAAACACTTTTTTTATTCTCGTGGTACATTATTGAAATAGTGAAATAGTTGATATTTAAAACGATTTCGTCTTAGAATAGTGCAAAGAAGAATTTGAATCTGATTAAAAATGCGCATTAATATAACTCATGATTCTTATGATGTAGTATTTAGGTGATTATCTTAAGAATATAAAAAAGCTGATAAAAATACTTTCAATAAAATATCCATGCCTCCTACATAATACAGTGGAATCTCCCTATAACGAAATCGCTTGGTTCCAGTTGAAAAATTCTCTATAGAGAAAATTTCGTTATACGGAGATTAGAGATTTTTGTAGTTATTTAAGAAAATGTTATAAACCTTTTAGAATGTGAGATAAGTTCAAAAATATTTAATTATGACTTTCAATTAAAAATGAAGTAATATTTATTATAAATTTATTAAAATTATACTAATTTTTATTATATAAATAAAATGCTCATAAATGAAGACAATCTATTTAGAGAATAATATGTACTAGTACGGATAAACATAAAATGCGTATTATCACATCCATTTGCTGTTTCCATCCCCACTCCATCCCAATTCTTGGCATCTTGACCCGTAGAAATGTTGCTCTCTCTGTAGAAACCCAGGTTCCCACAACTGCATTACCCTTCACATAGCATTCTATTGTTATGTGATATCGCTGGAATGAACAATGCGAGTGGTTTCTGAAACAGGCACTTGTGAGAGATTTGTTTGCCCAGAAATTAGCAACTTTCTTCAAAAATGACAAAAATCGAAAAGATAAAAGTCTGAAAAAATTCTTTATAGGGAGACAATCACTTCGTTATATGGAGAATATTTTGAATGTTATTTAACATTCCGATTAAAAAATTCGTTATAGGGAGAAATTCGCTGTAGGGAGACTTCGTTGTCGGGAGACTCTACTGTAATTCGAGAGCAAAGACAAGTATTTTGGAGGTAACTGAACTTCAAGTACTATTTTAATTAATAATATAATAGTGAAATAGTTTCTTTTATTTTACTGATTTTTAAAGCTATATCAGAAAGGCTTTGTAGTGCATAAGGGATATTAACTTTTTTGAAAATATATTGTTTGGATACAACTTGATCTTTTATGCGGTGGAATTTTAAGAAATTAACTTCTGATAAAAAAAAAGATATTGAGTGAAGAATGAATACCCTCTCTTGAGTTCGTAGGTATAACTCGGAAGGTCAACTTCGTGTCAATTTTAAAACGAATAAGAGGCCGCGGTGGCCAAATCTCGGCTGTGGGGCCGGAGGGTTTCAGGTTCGAAACCCGAATCCACTGAAGATTCGTTGTGTGTTGAGCCTGTTGCACGTTAAATCATACGTAGGGTTCAGACGTCCTCTCGTTGGTGTGGCGCGGGAGTTTGGAGAGGAGGTGCCAACTCAGGTGAAGTCCTAATCATCTGACCGAATGTTCAAAATTACGAGGTCTGTCCCAAAATAGCCCTCGCGCTGCATCAAAACTTAACGTTAATTTAACTAAACTATAATTTAACTAAACTTGAATGAACGCTTGAAGGATTTGATGACTAAGAACTCGTTGCACAATTCTAGAAAGCATAATGATGTTCACTCAGATTCTTTGAGTCATTTAAAATAAGTAGAAATCTTCAGAGACGCACAATTTGCAGGAGGAGGTCATGCTTTTGCCTCTATGAGAGAAACGGTTTCTGAAATGCGATTATTTCTTAGTCTTACATTCCTATTCTCTTCAGAATGAAAAATAGTTGTATCACAAATGATGGCATAAAAATTCCAAAACCATTAGGATTATTTAAAGTAATTTTTATTTATTGAGAAAACATAACTAGAATCCTCTAGTAATCTAGTTATCGAAAAACATATTAATCCTCTCACTGCTGATTTTTTTTTAATTACTATTTAGATACAACGTTTGAAAACATGTGCAAATACCGTTGAACCAAGCTTACATGCAAGGCTTTATTAGTATAATATAATGATTCAACGTTTTAAAAGTTCTAAGTAAATATATTAGCAAAATATCAGGATGCAGCAGAAAATAGACTTGCTTCCAATTCGCGGAAATCGCGAGTCAGAGGGTGAAATAATAATTGACATCCCATGCAATATTTCTAGGTGATAATAATCACTATTGTTTATACCTCTTCATCTTTTGCGATACCAATGTCATCTACCTCGTTTAATTCCATGGATTTCGTAGGCAATATAATAAACAATATTTTCTGGAGACATTATCAGTGATTTGAAAGGAATCCGCTAGAATAAATGTTATAGAGAAAGCTATTTAAAATAAAGTTCTATCATATTAAATAATTAATCTCTTCTAACTCTAACACGTCATTTCAATTTGATAATTGCTCAAATGTTCCTTATTTCTGAACAAATCTGACAAATAGGCTGCTTTCCTTTGCAGCTATGAATATTTCTTGCTTCATTGATGGGAAATTCGACATTTCACGATATTTCTGCATACCGAAGAAATTAAATTTCTATTTGTATTTGCTTCACCTCTTCTATCCGTTTAACCCATTATCTACCGACAGTACTTAAAAGTACAGCTTTAATCACGTTTATTTCTTCTCAATATCTCCATTTATCCTCACAGTATTCACAAGTACACGGAGAATGAAATTACAATAACAAGCAGTAAATGGTAGCTGAAGGCAGAAATTAAAATTTTTAACTATCAATTAGATAAATTAAGAAATTATAATTAATTAAAAAGTGTTTTCGTCATTCACATGGTTGTTCTACATCAAAAATTATCTAATGATTTAAAAACAAAATTAAAAAGTCGCTAGTAAGACAATTTAGTAAATAAAGTGTTAAGACCATACGTGTCTTTGTAACCAATGGATTAAACGCCAACTACCACTCAAAAATGAACGGTACGTGCCATCTAATGAGAAAAATAGATCTGTAGAGATACTGGAAACATGAACTTTCATTGCTTCCGGCGTGTACTACATGCAACTAGCCAGGAAGCAGAAATATAAGCTAATGACTAACCTGCACGATCATATAGGCTCGATCATGAAGGGCTGTACAGAAAGAATTTTAATTTTTTAAACTTTTGATGAAGTATAAAAAACTACGACAAAAAAGTCGTAAGAAATGTGATTGAATATTTGAAAAACTTGGAAGATAATGCACAAAAAAAACAAAACAATTAGGATTATTTAACCCTTTTCCATACGATTTTATATAACCTCCTAATTATATGACATCACCCCATTGGGACAGATTTTTATTTCTATCTATTTAAGATGGCAAAGGATACTTGAGACATTTAAGTGTGCGCAGGTGATTTTTGTATTTAGAATTAATTATGTTCTAAAATACGAGTAAATAGGAAAAATTTTCTGTAATTCGATGCGTGTATCGGAGACGTTACTGTATGTTAAGGGGTTTAAATGACTTATTTTAATTAAAAATAAAAACTAGGTTCTCATCTGTAATCTAATCATCGAAAAGTAGATCAAATAGTAGAGGTTAAATAGTATGTTATCGCACACAACATTTATATCTGAAAATAATCACAACTGTTGATGTCTTGTGAACAATTGAGATGTCCACAAGTCCACAGGTCAAATCTGGAGAGTTACAAAGCATTTTCGAAATTTTGATCCATATTTGAACGATGCAACAATTACTGACTAAATGTGACAGGATTCAAATTTTGCTCCTAAGTCTGAAGACAAGACATAAATTTTTCTTCAATATGATGATTCTGCAGATTAGCAGTAAAAATTGTGTGAAATGAAGTTTTGTTCTGATGTGCAGATCTTCAGCAATCTCATAGAATATTAAATAATGATTTGCACCAATCAAAACACGCACTTTCTTCCTGCGATATTTTCCCATTAAATTGAAATGCCGCCCAATTTCAAGACCGTCTTTGGTGGATGTTCTGCCCGATTTGAAACGTTGATAGCATTTATAGACTTGGGACCGGCAAAAATAATCTTCTTTGTGAGATTGTTAGACTTTTCAGTTAGCACCTTGGCATACGATTTTATTTAACCTCCTAACAAGATGCCACCACCTATTTGGGATATTTATTATTATTTCAATCTATTTAAGATTATAAAGGATACTTGAGACATTTACGCGTGTCCAGATGATTTTTGTATTTAAAATTATTTGTTACGTTGACCTAAATACCTTTTTTAAATATCAAAAATTCTGTAATTAAATGCGCGTGTTAGACGCTTCATTGTAAGAGAAGGGGTTAAGGAGTTCGTAAATTTTATATAAAATTGTACACAAACTCGTTCTCTTCCGTTTTCGAAATGGAATATCAGTTAAAATTGTGTGAAATTATTTTTTTCTGATGCACATATCAGCAATCTCAAGAAATATTAAATAATGCTTTGAAGGAAGTCCAATTTTCGAACCGTCTTTGGTGGATGCTCTGCCCGATTTGAAACGTCGGTAGCATTCATAGAATAGGGACCGGCTAAAATAACCCTCTCTATAAGATTGTGCAGCGTTTCAGTAAAGGAGTTTACTACTTTTATGCAAAATTGTACACAAACTCTTTGCTTTTTCGTTTTCGAAATGTAAATAATTGTCAAAGACAAATAAATACTGGTTCACTGCACCACACATAATACAATGATGAAGGAAACAGTGGCCAAGAAAAGTGTAGGTGCGAGCTCACTAATAACTCTACAGAATGTCATAAAAGAAGAAATGATCGGGTGATTCGTTTAAGTTGTACTTTAAAAGATCGGTTCTTTTTGAACACAACCTCGCATAAATTAAATCAACTCATTCTTAATAGAAAGGCAATTCATAAGTTTGCTTGACGCGCAATAAATATTTTAGAAATAATTATACTTTAACAGAAAATAATTCTAACTCGGAAATCGAAATTGACAGAATATTTGCTTTCACTTTTTGTTAAACAAATCGGATTTTTCGGCTCAATGTTATCATCTTATTATCTGTTAATCATCTTATTATATGTTATCAACTTATGTTTATCAATCTGTTAAACAATATCGGTATTAATAATAATCATTTAAACATAATATAGATTCTTTAGATCCTTCACGTCTTGAAGAAAATCATATTAGTAACGGAACTAAAAATTTAACACTAACGATAAATTATTCGTAAATTATTTGATTTCATAAACTCAGTGAAGAGACAAAACATAATTTGGTATTATAATATTTTGGTCACAAATTTCAAGAAATAATGAATCTTATCATAAAGTAAAGATGTAATATGTGAAAAATAATTGCTTTTTTATGAAAGAATTCCTTTTTAATGGTTATATTTGAAGATACGTAGGTAATTTTTTCAAAAGAAGCAAATCATTTTTTGAAAAGTTTTAATCAAATGCTTTGAAATACAATTCTATTATACGTGAACTGAAAGATTAGAAGGAAAAAAATTAAAAATAAGAACAATGTGCTAAATTGCAAAGAAGCAACTTCTTTGTTTCATATTGAATAAGAAATTTATGCAATATTCTAAACAAAAAATATCTTTTCTAGAAATCTGAATAACTTTATAAGCAAAAACTTGAAAAAAATCACAAGATGCTTTTATTTGTATTTAGTTCTTAATTACGTCTGAAAAGTACGATAAAAGAAAATAACTTCAAAAGATTTGAAAAAATGAGTGCAAAAACAAAAGGATTCCATTTCATATTCTAAGTTTTTCTGTACCTTTATTTTTAGATTTCTGTTTAAGTGATTTACACTTTTTATACGCAGTGCAATTCCATGATCCACTTTTTACAATCCATTTATTATTCTTTTGTGTCTTAAAAGGAGTAAAAAAATTATGAATAAAACTTCTCTTTCAGTTATTTGAAGTTTTTTCTTCAATCTGAATTATCTGAATTTTTTTCGGGTTTTTTTGTGTTGCGTATTACTGCCGTCTTAATAGTTTCTCCAAGTTATGGACTGATATCAATTGTATAGAAACAATTTTGAAAATTTTAATTTATATTACTATATAAATTATTTTCTTTATTGATGCTTTTTTGTGCATTATGAATTAAACAGATGAATGAAAGTATATCATAAACAAAAGCAGTGAAGGAAATTTTGATTGGAGAAATGAAATCATGCAACAGAAACGTTTCGAAATGATAGTTCCTTATATATATTTTTTATTCATCCAGAGACTGTATATCTCAAAGGAAGGAGATTTTGAAACGGAGAAAAGCACATTTTCTTATTAATTTGTAGAAAGGGTTTAATTTTAAGAGATTAATTTTCCTTTTCAAATTTCTGAAAATACATTTTTTTCAATTCTATTATATAAATTTAATGAAGAAAAATGATAATTTCTGCATTTTTTTCCAATATATGTTTTAAATTTTAATAGAATCTCTAAAAATATTTGTTTTCTCAACTGAAAAAGAAATCACTACAGATTATAAAAAGCATTTTAGAATAAATATGATTGTTTGATTACAAAATGATAAGATTATTGGTAGTAAGAATTTATTGTTAATCTATTTAATTTCTGATATTTTTAAAATTCTTACAATTTTTGTAAATTTCTTTGGAAAAAATATACTTAATATTTAATTTGGATTGAATATGGGATTAATAAATAAAATTTTATCTTATTTATTAAAGTCAGAAAATTTAATTTAATAAATAAAAAAAATTCTATTATTTGTGACAATGGTATTTTATCTGTCTCTTATTTGTTAATGGGAATGTATTTCGTTAGAATATAACAGAAAATATTAGGCTTTTATAACTATTGATAATTATAAGGCCTAACTGTTCATCCATTAAATTTTAGTGAAATAAAAAGTATAAAAAGGTTCTATTTAGCTTAATAACGTTATTCTTACTAAGAAAGGACTAATAAGAGCGGTGCAAATTTAATTACATAGGAAACTCTGTAGAAGACAATAATTGTGCACGGAAATTTTATAACTTTAAAATTTTGCCATGGAATTAAAAGCAAGTACTTTTCACTCTAACCTGAAAGTCTTGTTTTCATAAAATAAATTTTTTGTTAAGCTGCTTGTTTATTTACGCTGTTTTATTTAATTTAGAACAAGAAAAACCTGATTAACTGCTATGAAAAAATTTTACTGAAAACAAATTAAAACCACAAAAAATACAGCTTTGATTTAGCTATTATTCGTCACAATGTATTTTATGATGTTGAAATATAAATTCTAATTTAACTAAGCATAATCATGTTTCGATAAATTCAAAGAACAACAAACATGTAACTTTATTAAGCTTTCTTTATACGAGGGAAAATTTCATCGTTTTACATATACGTTTAGCTCATAAGAGAGCGCAAATTCATAATAAATTAGAAAACCCGCTCTTTTCGGAATTTTGCAAATCATTGCATTTTGCGTATCGAAAATTTTCAAATGTTATATATTATATTATTAACTGTATCACAAGTCCTACCAGAGGTTTTTCCTTTGGTTTAAACATGTATTGAAATAATTAGTTTTATATTTTTTCATGGTTGTCTGTCTATTGTACATCATAGGAAATTGGGCATATTTTCACTTGCTTGGTTAACGGCCATACTTGATTTACCCACTACTAACTATTACTGTTTAAAAATGAGATCATATAGATTTTAACTTTATGGTGCAATAAAATGAGTTATGCCTCTAAATCTTGTCAATTTAAGTTTTATAAACTGTAATTTAATTTCAATATTAATTATAATTTTTGTATAAATAATGTCCGGCTTTCGCATTGTCTTTTGTAAAATTTGAATTGATTATGTAACTAAAATATCTCTTACTAGTTTCAATTTAATTATTAATTTTTTATAGATATCCAGATTTCGCATTGTCCTTTGTCAAATTTGAATTGATAATGTAACTAAAATATCTCTTAATGGCTTCAATTTACTTCCCCATCATTTTAATTAAATTTTGAAATGAAATAATTTTTCCAGGGCCTCACCAGATGCAGCTAGGAATACGCGCAATGAGAAAGGGAATAAAAAGAAATTGTTTAACGTTACCTGCACTATTTCTCAATATGTTTTCCAAACTGTTATATCTAGTCGAAGAAAATATTTTTGTTAAAAATTGATATTTATGTGATGGAAATGTAACACTACGAAAGTGATCTTCAACAGTGAAAAGCAAGCCTAAGCCTTCTTAAATAGAGCAATGGCGAAATATGTGACAAGGAAACGTGAATGCATCAGTTGTGTTCAAGATTATTTAAGGAGAAAGTTTTTTTTAATAGGCTGCACTATTGTGTTACCTCAGAAAGTCTGAACTTTGAAAATTTTCCAGGTTCTTTTTTTTAAAAAAAAAAAGTTCGTAACACAATCTGCAACAACTCAAAATCTATTTCAGTTCAAAGTTTTAGATTAAATAAAACTCCCACTTTATAGAAACAGAATAAAGTTGCAACATCTTTTTATTATTACAGTTCTAAGGTTCACATTTGAAGCAATCAGAAGTCTTGTACAGAAATTAAGAATAAAAATTGTTCGACAAAAAAATTTCATGTTTTGTGGATGAATTTCTTCGTATATAGGTTTCGTAAAGAAATATTCAATATTACTTTTTTGCAAAGAAAATGAATATTTTTATAACTATTAAATAAAATACTTTAAATTACATACAAATATTCATTATTAAATTTAACGAAAAAATTTATTGCATGTATATTAAAAGTTAAGAAAGAGAAAAACGCTAAACTGTAAAAATGCAACTCCTTTGTTAAGTATTTAATAACAAATTTATACTTTATCATCAGGAATTCTTTTCAAGAAATCTGAATAGATTCATAACAAAAGCATAAAAAATAATACAGTGCTTTTACATATATTTAAATCCTAATTACGTCTCAAAAGTACGATAAAAGAAAATAATTCGAAACGTTAAAAAAATTTAATGCAAAAACGGAGAGATTCGATTTCATATCTAACTTTTTCTTGATTCTCTTCTTTTAACATCATTGTTTAACTGGTTTACACTTCTTAGATGCTAGTAATTTCCAAGTTTCAATTTTTTAATCCATTCCTTTTTTTGCTTTGTTTATCAAATGAAGGAAAAAGCTGTATAAATAAAATATCTTTCTTGAAGTTCTTCCTTCGGTCTAGAATTCTATTTTTTAACTGCTTCATTTGTGCTGCATAATATAGTGGTAATAATAGTATCTTAGATTCAGAAAGGGTACTGATATAAACTGTGAAGAAGCAATTTTGAAAATATAAAATATTTATTTAGCATTCTTTTATTAACTGTTTTTTCCTTTGGGGTTTTTGCAAAGAGTAAAAGAATTTTACAAAACAAAAGGAGAGAGAAAGTAAGTTTTCTTTTCAAAAAATAAAAGGAGTATTATTACATGCAGAAAAAACGACTTGAAAATGAGAATTCTTAACGTGTTTGTTATTTTTTGAAAACTGTACTTTCCGAGAAAACAGAACTTGACCGGGAATAAAAAATTTATACCTAGCGCAAAGGAATTAATTATGCAATTTTTCTTGCAAAATCGTTGATGATGTAAGCTTTTCGAAATTTCTAGATAAGAATTTACGAAATGGAAATATGAAAGAAATTCTGTATAAGTTTTGTTATTCTTTTATTAATATTAAAAAATAAACATAAGAACTGTTTGTTCAATACCTGCGATAACACTTCTTAATTTGAACTGAAAAGAAATGTATTTGTGAATAATCCAGGATCATAAATGGTTGATTGATAAAAAATATAGAATTATTTTATGTTAGGACTTATAACTATGTTGCAACTAAAATGCATATGGATGTTTTTAAAAAAAGAATTATTGATTCGCCAGAACTTTCGAAATTATAGTAGCTAATTCGCTAACAAAAGAATTTTCAATAATTTAAAGGAAATAACTTTTATCTATCCCATATTCGTTAATAGAAATGTGTTCAGTAAAAGTATAAGAAACATTTTATAGCTGTTATAATTTTATTCAAATAATTCACTATTCTTAAATATATCTTCATGATATGAAATATTATATATATATTCATTTTATTGATGAAAAAATGTGGATGTGAGCAGACATAAGTATTTTTAATTTGTTTTTTATTTTCCAATTGGCTCTTTACGTTGCAACATAAACTCTGATTTTACAGATTGAATTTTATTGTAGATATAAATATGCAATAAACTATTGTATGTTTACAACTCAAAATAAGAATTTAATTGGTTTATATTTATATAATTTCTTCCGTATATGTATTTGCTTAATTTTGCAGCATAACCTTCGGTCCAAATCTTAATACGTTCGGGCGCAACTTATCTATGAGATTGAAAGTTAAATTTTTGCTTAGGCTCAAGGAAAAACTTATCAAGCTGGACTATTCGGTCATAAATAGCTATATTTGAGTTTTTAAATAACTCTTTTGTATTTCCTTGAAATTTCAAGTAACAAAATGTCCAAGAATTCAGGAAGGAGTTGATGTTTCGCCGTTAGGTTGCTTAGGAATGACAACTGTTGTCGATGAGAGTCTAAAATAATTCGACATTTGTGAAACATTATATTGGAAATAATGATCAATATCATTGAATTAGGGGCTGGGATACAGGTATATGAATTTTTGCAGGTATATGAAAAGAAATACTGAAACAATGTTGGAGAATCAAAAATATAAACGTAATCGGGAGCTACTCATCTACCAGATTAGCCTGCCCTCACGTACATCAAAAGAGGACTAGAGTAAAACGACGAAATTCTAGTGTGAGTGGTAAGGAGCCAGGAAGCTATAGAGGTCCAACACCTTTCTCGGTAAAACGGGCACTTATGCATCAAAAATTTGGGTGCTTCATCTCACAGATTAGATGCGCCCGACAGAAGCGTAACAAACCTGAATTACGTTTCAAATATTGAAATTTACGATAAACCTCTTATTTCCATTTGTTTTCAGTATAAAAGAAATATTGGATGGGTTTGAGTTTATATTTAGATACACCTGAGAAAGGAAATTAGAAATTTCTTAGAAACCAATTGCCTTTGAAAATCTGCAAATTCCTTCTCCTGATATTTCGCATAAATTGATATTTGTATCATAATAGTATCAGCCAGGTAATATATTGTTTATATATATAACCTTTTTTAAACAACAGTTCTTCAGTTTTACTTTAATTACTAAAAATATTATTTAAATTCCTAGAAGAAATTTATCCTTTCGGCTAAATTATATATTCCAAGGTTTATTTTTATGTTTATTGGAACCTGGATCAGTTTTTATGGCAGAAATCTGGACACTCTTTTCATTCGATTGCCTATCAGTCATACTTGATTTACTCAGAAACCTTTAGTGTTGCAGAAATCTCTTTGTCCTTGTATAGTTTGAAAGTGTCCCTCTACTTTCAAACTTATTTTTGTGAAACGTCTTCACTATATACTTCTACTCGATCATTATTTATCAGACGTCTTCTGTCACACTAAAGGCATTTACAACTTGAGCTGAAACAATGCTACGAGTGACTGAATCATCGGTGCATAGCACAACATATTTTCTACGAGCCTTATAACTCTTAAAAGGTTCCATTAAACTTCCAATTTTAAATATGCGTTCATATTTCACAGCATATTAATTGTTTGTGTTTAAAATTACATTATACCTACTACGTTGCAGTAAGAAGAAAAGTTCATATTCAGACCTGTTTAACTGGGCGCAATTATGCACCTCGAAGTATTCGCCGTCAACTTGAGGTGCTTATTTAATATTGCCTCAACTTTTCTCTACTTTTGGCCGTAATAATACATTCTTTACGTCATTTTGAGAATTTATCGGCAGTATTTTTTCCATATTATTTATACTGCAAATTTTGTATTCGTTTACTGGCATATATATTTTTAATTTTTTTATTATTTTAATTTTTATTATTTTCCTATTTTTATTAATAACCATTTGGATTTGATTTTTTTATATACATTGTAGATTTGTATCAATTACTTTTGCTTTGTTTTCGTCGGCAAAATATGTGTGTTTTCATGTGTTGTATGATATTATGTATATTTGCGTGCTATTATTTTATTTATGAATGTTTTATTTTCACTCAATTTGTGCATTTCATGCTCCATTTATGGTTACTATCCATGTGTGCATGTAGTTATCCAGTTATTGTATATTTATTTCGTTTCATTTTTTTATGGAATTTGAATTTCTCCCTGCTCAATACCATCCACTTGTTCTTATCGATGTGACCAATTATTATACATTTGCTCTGCCTTTTTTTCTTTATGGAATTTGCATTTGTAATTTTTTCCTTGAAATTTCCTTCCATCGTTCATTGAGTATTTTCTTACTTCTGTAAGCCTCGTGTTATAGTTGGCGCACAAGGAGTTTTTCTCAAGAGAATGAAAGAAAAAATTTGAGTTGCTTTAGGTTTTAACATACCCTCTTTAGAAAGTTCTTCATCTTCATTGGTTTATTTTTATACTCTTTTATTTAACTGAACTTCGGTCACGTTTGTAAAGATGGAATTATGTAATTGGGGTTGTAGGCATCTCCCGATGTGCTCGAGTTCTTAATCTTAGTACGTTCTGTGTTTGTGCGTTCTCCGCAGAAAATACGACGTTTTAATATTTTTAGAATTCAATCGTCAGGTAATGGATTAAATTTAATTAAATTTTGATTCCATAGAAGTTCCGGTTTCTTGTGGTGAATTTATAGAAAATATGGATTATTAGATTCCATAATACTTATAATAATGAATCATGAAATATTTTAAAGGCTAAGAAGTAGAAAATAAACATAGTTTTTAGAAACAAACTTATATTAGTGTACAAAAAGCATGAGGCATTTTTATTAAAAATCTGGAGGTGAAAGCAACGTTGTAAAAGCGTAACCAATTGAAAACACTCATGCAAGAAACCGAAATCCCACTTGATATCATAAAAAATAATTCGTAAAGATTCACTGAAAATTAAATATACATTTTAAATATGATTAAGATTTCAATTTACTTAGAATATAGTTAACAGTGCCTCATGCTCTTAAAATTTTTGTTTCGACTCCAGAATTTGGTTAAAAGAATTATTTTCTACACTTTAGACACTAGCAAAAGCGAATTTTTACGTTTCTGCTAGTGTCTAGTGCATTGTAATTACTCTTTTATCTGATATAATGTCGAAAGCCTTTTACAAAGAGTCTCATCCGAGATTTATAACGTAGCTTTATTTTGTGTGATTCATTGCTTATTTAAACGCTGACATCTACTGAACTGCTTTGTTTAGCATACCGTAAGTAGTTCTTGCGCCATTAATTCCTACCCACCAACCAACTTTGATTATTTGCACATAAAGAAGACAGACGTATAATTCAATATTCAGGCCAAGTCCTTAAACCCGAATATTTAGTGGTAGATCCTAAGACAATGCAGTTTAATGACCAAGTAATATATACCAATCGCGATCTTTTGAAACGAGTAATCAATATGCAGATGGTCCCTTGAAGAGCATCCGAGCTTTGTGGTAAAAAACGGAGCTAGGAAGATGCTCCTTAGACACACAATACGCTTTTCCTTGATGAATAAAAATGGATTTCGGGCTGCCCCTAAATGAGCATCTTTTCTGGGAATATTTTCGCTCGTAACTCTGGGATAAAGAAGGGGGGACAGCGTGTATTATTCGGGCAAACAGGGAAAAAAAAAAGAGAGAAAAGACAGAAAATGAACATTGTCCGCTGCGCCGCTAGCTCAATCAATATGAACACATCGAACGCGCTACCGCTGCATGTACGGTCGCGTGTACCGCTCTTAACGATACAAAAATCCGATAATATATCTGTAATTTCTACCGCTTTATGCCACTGGGATAGAGGCGGGGTAAGATAGAAAGTGACTTTTGAAAGTGGGAGAAATTTAGAGTTGTATATTTATAGTCGACCATTTCCGGAATTTTATGCCGGATTTTCGGATGCTTTCTTTTTACGTCACAAAATCTCCGCCCCTAACTCTAAGAGATATGATAGTTGGTTCTTCAGAATAATGTATATTATCCACTTCCTTTCCGACGAAATGGGGTGCATTAAAGTTAGCATGCCCTATAGTATTTTTATGTGTTGTTGAAGATTGTACTGGACTCTAAATTTGAGGAATTTTGTATTCAATTCAATTTGAAATTCTCGGATTTAAAATTGAATTCATAATTTTAAAAGGGAATCGGTATCAACATAAATGCTATTTAAACTGTTCAATATTACAGAATATTTTTGACGCCTGTTTTGTTTTTGCTAAATTTAAAGAACTTTAAGAAAATTTTAAGATTTAAAGTAGAGTTATTTTGAAAAGATATTATAAATGAAAGATAGGCGAAACCTCAATATTTTTATTATTGTTTCTTAAAATTGGAAAAGGATTTACATCATGTATATAAATCTTTTCCAATTTATATTTACTCTAGAAATTGCAAACAGCGCTGTTACTTATATTGAATTTGTAAATAAGGTGAAAGTTTATGTATTAGAACATAAAAAATGCAATCTACAGAAATTTCGGCTGCAACAAAACTTTTCAATGCTTTTATTAAATATTATATAATTCACATAAAATTCAAATTATGAAAGACTAAAATCTTCATATTAATTTTAAAGATTAGAAAAGTGTTAGTATAATTCACGATAAATAAGTTTCGAAACAAAGTGCATACGTCAGAAAAAGTAATATTTTTTGATTTTATTTAAAAAAATGTAATTTAATGTAAGTTTACAAATTAAGTAAAACATTTTGTAGGAAATTATTTAGAATAAGAATTTTATCCGATATGGAAAAAAATACAGTAGCATATCTGCGATTTCTGTCACGTTATGCCATTGGAAAAGGGTTGGGGATAGAATAGAAAATGTCTTTTGTAATAGTAGAGTAGCATATTTATAGTCTACTATTTCCGGAGTTTTATGTCAGATTTTTTTCCTGATGATTTTCTTTCACGATACAAAATATTTGCCAAGAGATTATAGTTGGTTATTAATCAAAATAATGCATAATATCTAGTTGTTTTCCTGTGTTTCATATTTTATAATATGGCGAGCAGAAATGAAAGGCTTTAAACTTGCCATGCTCCATTGTGTACTACTGCACATCTTTTTCTAAAGTTTGAATACGGCAATGTAATTTCTAGTATCCATCCGCTTAAGGGTGTCATTTTGTATTTAATTTAGATGATATTATTAACTTTATTTTAGGTTTATATCATGATTAATTTATTCCTGGTGATTATATTCACACAATCAATTGGTCTGATTAAGAGAGAGGAAATTCAGTTTTAAGAAACCTTAACTCTTTAAAAGGGTATCAGTATCCTGTCCATGTCAGAATTATCGACAAGATTTAGATTGGTCTGATGAGCACTGACAAATTAATATCTTTGTAACTAAACTTAGAGCCATCTCATATTCATATTACTGAGAAATATATGATGTATCATTACGCCGAGATAAATAGTTCTGAATATTTTACCGATGTATGTTTATACTTGAACGAAAAGTAGTTTTTCGTCTGATGGATTTTCTGTTCCTATTTCCATAGTTTTAATACTTTAACTGGTTTGCCCGTGCAATGTACGGGCTACTCAGACTTGGCCCTAACTGGTTTCCTACGTCGTACGGGCATCCATATTTTCTCCTTTCCTTTGCCGGTATGTCTGTATTTTTAATTCTCGAAACAACACTATCAAGATATTTCAACAGATGGCGTAGTTTGTTCATGTCACTGAAATGCTTTCCGTCAGGGGCTTTCGTTGAAGGTCTTTTTTTTCCCTTCGAAGAACACAAGCGAGAATTGATGCAGCAAAAAGTATTCTCATTTTGGCAACCACTTCTGATAGAAAAATTGACCGGTTAAGGGGTTTAACCGGTCAATTTTAACTGAGTTGAGACACATACTTCGTGATATCTAGCTGATACGGTCACTCGTAGCTGCACATACTGCCAGTTTGACTGTTGTTTACTATAAATCGGTAGACTCTTTTAATTTAGAGCTTCAGTAGACCAGAAAAGTGACTTTCAAAATCTAATCTCGTACCAACTTGATGTTTTATGATTTTTCATTTGCTCGAAATACACTGACGGCCATGTTGTGTCTCTCGTATGGAATAAAAGTTAAACACGTTAAAGTGAAAATGGAACACCTGGAAACTTTCAATCAAACGGATCTTTTTCAATCCAGAACAAAAACGTAAAATAGTCAAAAAATGTAAAGCTAAATGAAAAAGTATCCCCCATCAAGTCTCGGATGTTAACAGATGTTGAAATATGAAAACACAACCAACGATTATTAAAAACAGGGCACTAATCCAAAATATCAACAAGAGTAAATTCATGTCATACTGAAAACAATTGGGCAACTTTCACAAAATAAAAGAGAATCAACTTCATTAAAAATGATGATAGAATCATCGAAAACACTTATGATGAATATACTTTCCTTTTATAAAGAAGTCTATAATGTTTTTCTTTAGCAGCATTAACTGAAAGCTAAAGGTTCGAATCTTTCATGTTTACAAATACTCAGAAGGTGTATTCATTATGAAAAGGTAAATGAGTTTAGATATTAGGCTATTTAACAATGATTCTTAGTAGGGGTTTAACCAATGATATAAAAAATGTGTTATTTGACTAACGCCTTCATCGGGCTTCACATAGGATACTTTTCTGCGGGACAATTGCTAACACCTTCTGCTATTTAAAGGGTTGAGAAGCCAACAATTTGTAAATTAGGTAATATGACTTGATGATGCTTTAATTGCCAAGATTAAAGCAAAGAAGCCTCTTAAGCACGTATTACACTCTACATTCTCATTATTATAAAAGTGTGGAAATATTCCGTGGCCTTAATATTTAAAAGGCTATCTCTATACTTTTACATCAAAAACTCTGGCTTCAACAGTGCGATTTGTATTTAGCAGAAGTGTTTAAAAGACTAATATTATGTTTGAAAATTATATTATAACATATTATACTTGGAAATTATATGATAATATATATTTGGAAACTCTATTATAGCATATTATATTTGGAAATTATATTATCTTTATATTTAGAAATTATTATATTTGGATTTTTTTAATTTATATTGCACATTATATATTTCGTAAAATATAAGAATATTTAGAAAGAGTTAAGTTCATGATAGTTAAAATTCTTTATTCATCAAAAATATTTACTCGATTGTTTATTTAAGGCAATTCTTGAGCCCAATTTTTTAAAGCCATAAATGATCTCTGAGTATCTAAACGACCATATCTGAACTTTCGTACCTATATTAATTCAGTAAATTTCAAATTATCTATAAAATTTTTCTACACCGTATAATATTGATTCTACTTGATTTGTTAAGAATTCTTTTACAAAATGAGCATTTACGCTGCTGAGATGTGTGTGCTAATTATGAGAATTTACCAGGCAACGAAGAAAACACGGAGTCAACCTTCTACTATCCAAACTTCCTCTTCTCCCAGGGGGAGGGCACGAATTCGTAATGAGAAGCCACCAGATAAGGAAGTGGGTTCTCTCTTCTCATGGGGGAATATCAATGGTGTGGGGGTTGAGTTACCTTTACTCAGATGACGGAATGTGACTCCTTCGGGAGGGGTTGGGCTGTGGCTGGTGACGGTTGTTAGGATTCTGTCCCCAGTTTCTGACTGCTGTCGTGGTGAGCGTTCTGAGCTTAATTCCACGCGCTTCAGCGGACCGGGGGTAGTTCCTTTGTGCCTTATCCGAGCTTCAATGCAAAATGAAAATGAGGAAATTTCAAGCTATCGTTATACATATAAGATCTCATCACTTACGAAGACTGATCAACTGCCGTCGTATGTTGTTAGAGTCAAGGTATTATTCATGTATGTATTCCTCACGTCAGGGTTCAATTTTTCCTTGAGTTAACATTATAATCTCACCGCAAATACCTCCCTTGCCTGGAAATTTAAAATCCTTGTGTTAAAGACTAAGTTTTAAAAATTTCTGAATAGTGTTCACACTCAATATAAAATCTTACTGCCGTGGATATGGACCCCATTTTCACTTAAGGTATAGAAATTCATATTAATATATGTGATTTTGGGTTTAAAATTTGTTTATTGAGCTCTTTTAGTCTGTATTTTGCAGCGAGACAAATATTAGAAGTAACGTAAAAGATTTGAAATAAAATCATTAATTAAAAATCCGTACTCATAAAATTAATGGTTTATAATGGAAATAAATGCAGAAATTTCAAGTTTGTAATAATAGAAACAGAAACAAAAAATTTAAAAATCCAATGCTTTCAATGGATTTTCATTAAACAATGGAAAGCTTCATCAATCGTATAATCAGAATTAAAAAAATTACGTGAAATCTTGTTTTAATGTATGCTTACAAATCACTAAAAACACTCATGAAACGTTATTAAATTTTAATACTTAAAACCAGATAAAATTCATTCTTTTAAAAACAAAGGATTGCAATGCACAAAATCTATAAATAAAGTAACATGATGAAAAATTACAATTATAGCTAATTACGCTATAGAAAGCCTTTTATGGTGTTCTATCTGATAATAGTTAAAATAATTGCTTAAATTTCAACTTCATAATAGAAATACAAACGAAAATTGGAAAAGTTTGACGTTCTCAATATATTTTGACTCAAATTTCGAAACTTTATTTTAGCTAATAATTAAGATGAAAAACTTTTTTCCTCCGAAATTCTGCTTTAAAATATGTTTTACAATCGTAAGAAAGAGAAATAGAAATGTCACTTCATGACAGTATTTAATGGGATAAAAACATTTATATTTAAAAATAAAATATTACAATAAATAAATTTAATATTTACATCACAAATGATGAAAAACGTATTAATAAAAGGCGTTCAATATCAGTAGAATACATAAACCTCTTTAAGAACAAAATATACAAATCATAAAATTGCTCTGTAGCATGAAGGGAAAAAATTGAACATAAAGTAGTGATCCATAAATATTCAGAATGCTTTAGACGCATATTTTTCCACCTTTCCTAGGCAAGATTAAATTACTGGAAGAAATACTGTTGCTTACTTAAAAAAGCATAGAGCGTATCACTCTAAGAAAATGTTACTGAGATGTTGTTCCGAAAATTCTGTTTATGTAGTGTGTTAGACAATTTCTTTTAAGATTAGAATGGACGTACTAAACTAAGTTTCACAATTGCTCTTCTTTTGCTATAAATTTTTCATAACAATTTTATTTTATCATTCTTATCTAGTGAAAAAAAAACGTTACAGTAAAATGCAATAGAGTTTTCCATTTTTGGTAAGAAATACATAAAATGTATTAAAATATTGAGAAACTTCAAATTGTTCAATGCGCGTTAACACATAGTATAAAACTGCTTTTCCAGATTTTTTAAAAATAGATATTTCGATTCTACACAATTATTTGCCTGTTTAACACACTCAGGCGGCTCTGAAATTTACATTATTTAAGTGTGACCCACCGGTGGGTCACGGTAGCGCGAACGTGTTAAATATAAAATTACTTTATTTTTCTTTTCGAAAAATAATTACAATAAAGCACGAGGTCCCCCAATGCAAAAAAAATATTATTCATAAGTGATTATTTGTGCAAAATTCTATCATCATACATATTTCTAGAACATAAAGTTTCAGAGTTATAGCTAAAATATGGTGCGCATGGAGCATTTAAAAGATTTGGAAAAATTTTTTAAAGTTCATTTTCAGAAAATGCTAAAAATATATTTTAAATGCTTACATAAGATTCAATAATATCAATAAAAAGTGCTTATATTGAGCGATAAATAATTCCGAATAAAGGTATTGAAAAAAAACTCAAGCGATTGCTGGTTGTCTGTTAATTAACAGACGATAAAAATTAAAAAAATTCCCAATTTTGGTCTGTTTTTCGCTTTTTAATGTCAATTGTACTACTATTAGTACGCTAAACCACTAAATTCTGTTCTAGTCTATCTATGAGACGAAGGCGTTTAAAACAACGCGATGTTTGTTATCTAAAAATAAAACTGATTTACAGATTTAGCAAAGCTGCAAAATGAAAAAAAGGATATAGAAACAAAAGGTATATTTCTGTGTTTAACATAGAAACACTCTTTATTTACAAAAGAATAGTTCAGTACTAAAGTTTCAATCTCTAAATATTTCAGGAAATAAAACTTTCGCAATCTTAGTTTCCAGTTAAAATATATCTGGTTCAGCTTCATGCGATGCTACGTATTCTTTCAGTCTTTTTGTGGAATTTTATATTCTACTGAATCGTTCTATACATGTAGATAAAAAGAATATTTTTGAACGTGGAATATTTTAACTTCTTTACGCAATTTTCAAAGAGCATTTAAATCACGAAAAGGAAAATTTTTCTTGTTTGCAAAGAAGACAGAAAACCGTCCAGTAAACACTGGGACACAAAACTTAGATCCTCAAAGCTTTTAAGGGAAGTTAAATATATTATTCGTAAGAGAATAAGAGATGTCATTTTCTTTGTTGATTTCCATTTCCTTCGCCGTAGGCATTTTCAGAAAGTTTAAACAAGTTACAGCATAAACAACTCAGTGGACATTTAGTATATTTATCAAGAATAAGTCTTAAGTTGAAATTAATGGTATTTTATTTAAAATGGAAAAGCTCGCTGGAAGTTATTTTTCTGAAAGAAACTAATATATTTATACATAATGCAAAAGTGATTCAGGAAAATGGGCAAGTTTGAAAACAACATCAGAACTGAACATTTATTTGCAGGCAGCAAGCAATATGAAATAAATAAAAAAACAGTAATATTTGCAATTGATGAAGGACGCCAAAAACAAAACATATAAGGGTGATTATAATCAAAGTTGCGCTTTAAAACGATGTACATTAAGAACCACCAGTCAGAATAACCTGAAATTAGAGATGAACACGCTTGAAGCAATGGAACTTTGTTTGGTAAGACAAAAAACAAAAATACTTCAAATATTTACCGATAGGTAGCGCTATAAAAGTGTAATAAAGAAAGCTCTCAAATGAAAAATTGCTTTTCTGGGAAATGTCTCATATAGACTGAATGTTGTCAGCCCGAAGAGAAACGATAGTCTATTGTGGGAAAAAGGAAAAGTTTAATATAGGAAACAATAGTATATATGAATAGCGACAGCATTTTTGATAACATCATGAAAAGAATGTTCCGAAACAAACTCCTACGGCTTTCTTAGGAAATGTTCAATAGACTGCTTACCATTTCTGAAGTAATTTCTTCCTTCAACAGTCAAAATACCAATGCTTCAAGTGCATTTAAATCAAATTTCAGGTCATTCTGATTTGTTGCTCTTCATTCACACTGTTTTTAAATAGCGCCTTTAACATCATGAAAAGAATGTTCCGAAACAAACACCTACGGCTTTATTAGGAAATGTTCAATAGACTGCTTACCATTTCTGAAGTAATTTCTTCCTTCAACAGTCAAAATACCAATGCTTCAAGTGCATTTAAATCAAATTTCAGGTCATTCTGATTTGTTGCTCTTCATTCACACTGTTTTTAAATAGCGCCTTTAACATCATGAAAAGAATGTTCCGAAACAAACACCTACGGCTTTCTTAGGAAATGTTCAATAGACTGCTTACCATTTCTGAAGTAATTTCTTCCTTCAACAGTCAAAATACCAATGCTTCAAGTGCATTTAAATCAAATTTCAGGTCATTATGATTTGTTGCTCTTCATTCACACTGTTTTTAAATAGCGCCTTTAACATCATGAAAAGAATGTTCCGAAACAAACACCTACGGCTTTCTTAGGAAATGTTCAATAGACTGCTTACCATTTCTGAAGTAATTTTTTTCCTTCAACAATCAAAATACCAATGATTCGAATGCATTTAGATCAAATTTCAGGTCATTCTGTTTTGTTGCTCTTCATTCACAGTGTTTTTATATAGCGCCATTAATTATAATTGTCCCGTACACGGATTAATGTGTAGTAAATGCAGAAAATGGCAACTTATGGTAAAATCGGTCACATCCCCCTGCTTTCACCTTTTCCTATCATATTGTTATCCTACTGCTAAAAGATTTTTCCTTCAATATGATTGAACCAGTTAAATATATGGCATCGTAACTCTCACGAAAGTGTCTAAGGAACTTTCATTGCTTTGGTAAAATCCTTTCACAGCGAATGTGTGTTGTTCGCCTATCCACGATTCCATTTCTTTTAGTCCCCTTCGAATTATGTTCTCCACTAAATACCGATGTTTTTGCCTTTTAATCTGGACTATTCCCATTTTTCTCGCATTCATGTAACTTACTAGCTATGGTACGAGATTTTCGCAGTCGCACCATATCAAGATTTAATTTTGATTTAACACATTGTGTGCGGGATACGAATTAGATACAAACTCAAATAAAAAGACAAACAATAACTGTGCTAGCTCTAGACAATGTTTATACCATAAAAGAATAAGTGGACGTATTCTACAGGCATTTATTAACATGTCCATTTTATCTACACTAGTAAATATGTGAAATTCTTGAATCAAAATTTTGATGTTTGGTAATTCGAGAAAAACGTATTTTTACGTATCCCGCTTACAAAGTGTTAAAATGAATATGTTTTTTTATTCACCAAAAATCATTTTTGACAACACCAGCTTTACAGCATTATACAGAACACCATTTCATGTCCTGCGACTATAAGCTTTTGGTTATTTAGTGAATGTAGCGGACATAAAGCGGAAGCGACATCGGAAGACGCTCTTCAACTGTCTGGCAAGTTATGACAGAGGTTATGAGTTGGTAAAGGTAGTAGTTTAGTCAGTTGACAGAGGTGGGTCACTACCAAATCTCCAGCATGGTTACAAAACACCCGCTCAAATTAACTATTATGGCTTAATATAAGGAAAGAAAGAGGAGTATGCATATAAAAATATATATAGCGAATACAGAATAAATAATAAAAAGTTGTAATAAGTTTATGAAAGTATTTACAGCATTATACAGAGGATTTTGAAGTATTTGGCAAGAAACTAAAATTAGGTTGGGGGAGGGTGAAATCAGCAAATTTTATTATGAAATGCATATGTGCAAATGGCATTTACATTCCATAACAAAATGTGCAAATGACACATTTAAGTGGCAGAGAGCGTTGTTGAGATCGGTATACGAAAGCGGTCCGCAGGGATAAATCCCCATTACCCGTATTTGTTTCCTTGGTCACGACGATCTTCATATTTGAAATGCGTAGATTTCTTCCTTTGGGGCATATTAATACCATTATCAACGAAAGTCCAATTGAATTGGATTAAAATGTAGAGATCAAACTGTTAGATACCGTTGGATATGTGGGTGAAATGCCTGATATCTTAGCTAGTATAAACTTTCGTGCACATTAGCAGTGCTTCCTAAATTTCTTTTAGAAATCACAGTTGTGAACACATATTGTAAGAAGTTGAGTCATAGAATGTTTGGTTTTATTTTTACCTATCTTTATTAGAGGACGCGGTGGTCTAGTGGTAAGGTTTCGGGCTCCGGGGCTGGAGGATTCCAGGTTCGGAACCCGAATCCACTGAAGATCCGCCGTGTATGCGGGCCTGTTGCACGTTAAATCATACATAGGGGGCCAAACGCCCCCTTGCTGAACTGGTGGGGAAGTTTGGAGAGGGGATGCCAGCTCAGGTATCGTCCTCGTCAACTGACCTTGGTTCAAAATTACGAGGTCCGTCCCAAAGTAGCCCTCGTGTTGCTTCAAAACGGGGCGTTGATATAACTAAACTAAACCTTCTTTCTTTGCTAACTTTTGTTCAGGCCTGTTTATCGAACCAACACTTAAAACGCGCCTTTGCCTTCACACATCCCATTACCTGCTTTCACCCTCCACTCGAGATTGCGGCGACATATATGGTCAATCTCGGTATTGAGATTGGAGAGCTTCGAGTTCGAAACTTGCCTCTACTGAAGATTCGCTTGTTTGCGTGGACCTGGTGGTCAAGCTCCCTCCCGCTATTTCGGCATATATGTCCTTGAATGCGTGTTTGTGAGTGGATGGTGGCATCCCAGGTGTCATGCTCGTCATCTATTCATGATTCAAAATTATGTGGTCTGTTCCAAAATAGTCCTAGAGTTGCTTTAAAATAGAACGTTAATATAACGAATCTAAACCTTTCAACCTACTTTATATTTTTGCCAGGTATTTTAGAATGCCCCTGTATATGTTATATAACGGGCTGGAAGAAATAGAGCATTATAATTAAAGTTTCTTCTGCAGCATCTTTCAAGTGAACATTATAAAGATAAAAAAAAAAATCTCTTTTCACAATAGTTTTTGAATTTTTAATGCTAAATAATTAATCCTGTTCTTGATTTTTTGTTCATATTCTAGTATATCTTTTCACTTAATATTTCCTAAATTTTAAGGTTGGAACCGTGTGGAACACCATGCCGTGACTATGAAATCTCAGTACACAGTAGCTTAGTGTCGTACCATTTCCTGCTAGTAACACTTACAGCGTTTTGTAAATGGAAAAGCCAGAGATTGAAGACTTTTGTTTGCAATTTAGTTACAAGGAGTTTAGAATGCAATGTTTGAAAGCAAATTACTCCTTAGGATCTTGGAACAATGAAGATAAATATGAAAAATTAGACAGAATAACGCCTTTTCTCTTTTCTGTATCTTCGATTGTTGGTTAATCCAGTTATTATTTTGAATATATATAGCTTAAGCCAACTATTATAAGTTTTATAAATTAAAATTCCTTGTATATTTATTCACATAGATATAAATTGCGCGTATATTCATAACTGATTGTTTATAAAACTTCGCTAAATAGAGATATCACACCTAAGTTTTAAAAAAATAAAATCATCTTATATCTTCCTTACTTTTCCATGATATTGATGCTGATTTCAGATACATTGTCAGAAATTGAGTTGCGCAAATCCAATCAATATTTATCATGGACAGACTCATCTATCACAATAAAGTACACTAAACAGCGTTTATGAGAGAAAGCCGATTTAATGGCGTCCACTTATCAAAGATAAACGTTCTTGATAGCAGGGGAATCTCACATGATCACGTTATAGCATCTACAGAAATCGAAGCATATGGCAGACTGTCCCATAGCAATAAGCTGTATGTGAATTTAAACAGACCACTGAATTATGTTAGAATTACGATAACAGATACAACCTTAAATGGATTCCTATTATAGTAAATGCTGCCAAGTTTTGTTTGTTTTTCTCATTTTTCGGACCATCTTAATTCTATATTGCTCATTAGCTTTTCATACATGCTAATCAAAATTATCCACGAATTATTAAGTTCTAAATTTTCTTATAATCTTTTGGCTGAGGAGGTCTATTTTATCGTTCTTTCATGTGTGTCTTCTCAAATAAGAATATAATTTGTGGAAACAATGAAATAGTGAACAAAGCTCTGAATTTCTTTGAAATTCACTTTTCTGAGAAGAATTTTAATAAATGCTTTAAATCTACCTTTAAAATTCGAAAAATCAATAAGAATTTCTTACAAAAACAAAAAACATTATTTAAAATCCATTTCAACTAAATGAGATTAATTGTTCGTAAAGAACATAATACGTTATAAAGCTTAACGCGATTATATATAGGTCACATAAACTGTGCATACTATGGCCTGCTGATGGCATTAAAAAATACGTAATCGAACTCTGAATATGTTAGGTAATCCCACAATTCATTTCACTTTCTTCCTATCTATTCCACGATATTTACATAGTCTTTCGCAATATCGCACCATATGTTTTTTCCATAAATCCACTATAACTATAATTGCATTGATTTCTTTGTTCTAAAACACATGATTGCATATAGGAATGCTCGACAGATTATCTCTCACAATTTGATTCTTTTAATTGCCAGCGAGAGTGTTATCTCCTCGATTTTTTCTTGTATAACCACAATATGACGCATATTGTGTTTGGCTTCATCGTGTCGTGAGGTAAATCGAGCATGAATTTTGGTGTTAATATCCCTTTGTCCAGCTGGATCTGAAATTTAACAAGTATCAACAATCTTAATGCCAAAACCAAATAATAAATTTATTTCGTAAAGCTTGATACACTCCTTAGTTAACGCGGTTAGATACACACGGACAAACGTAGATATAAGCCTCGACGGATTTCGTCCAAATTTTGTTGCAGATCCATTATTTTAATGTAAATATCATATATCAAATTTTGTGCGCTTAGAGTATTCCATTTTTGAGCTATATCCTTCACAGACTGATACTAACATTAATATTTATTTGTAGCAATTATAAACCTGATAGACAATTCCAAAAACGTTCTGTTTTCATTCCGCCTATACAAGAAAGTATGATTTTATTTATAAATATAAAACTTTATTACAACGATTAAAATGACATGATTTTTTCATTTTATTTGAATTGTTTTTATGAAAATATACCGTTCTGGTCACTTTTAGTTTGATACAGTATGCCACAAGACAACTCAGACAATATCAATACCCAATTTCTTCATTCCAGAAATATCTAACTATTGAATCATAAGAAGTAAGTAAGATCTGATAAGATACTTTTCTTAATTAACCAAGTCACGTGAATACTGATCGCAAAGATCACAAATTCACTATATATTCAAGGGATGTTTTTGGTTACAATACTTTTCCACCACGTCCATTTTTAAAAAGTTTAACGAACAAAACTGCAAGTTTTTAGCAGCCATGCATCTTCCCACTAAATAAAACATAGTAGCATTTCAGTAGATAAATCTCTGGATAAAAGACTTAACTAACGACAGAATTTACAGTCTGAAAAATTACCGGCTTCCGCACTTACCTCATAACAAATGATACCAACAAAGCCACTATTTTCATCTAGTACTTTTCTACATGCAGTGCTATACGCAGAGCCTGTATTTTCTGTACTTATCTCCTCCTAGCTTAGGACGGCATTCCTTTCTATTCTTTTTTACCGATACCTTCACGTTTATCGTTAGATCATCATTAGCCGAGTAACAAAACAATGCCAAGAAGAAAAGAAACTACAACTGAGCACAAGAGAAAACCCCAAAGACGTGAATCGGTGTAAAGAATCTTATCTATAAGGAAATGCTTGGATATATTGTTTCTCTTTCGCAGAAAAAGCGTGATAGATTGCCGTTTTTGGGCTTTCACTTCCTATGGTCGTGGAAGTCATCAAAAGTCCGGTATTTTCGACTCATTAACTAACACAGTCTCATTCAGTCGTCGGAACTACAGGGTAAATTATCTTCGCTCCCTTGCTGAACAATGAATGAAAGAGATTTCCTAGGTATACAGGACTAAACTGGAAACTAAACTATTCTTTATTTGTACATTTACGTTCCATATTGAATATACATGGGATATAACTTGGGTTGGACTTTGTATTTTGAACCGTTTCCAGATGAAATGCGAGGCGGTCACTCTCAAAACTACAATACCACATCCCCGCAAATACATAGAACATATAGTCTAAAAATAAGAATAAAAGTAATGGCTTATAATTTCGGAACTTTTCATTATAATTAAAAAAAACTATTTAGTTAAAAAAGGGAAGATCTAGTTTTTTTTAAATATCAATATAGTTCAACGTGCCTACCTTTTGTAACAAGACAAATGCCTAATCGGTAATTGAGTCCTCACCAAATGTTTCGTAGCTTATCAGAATTTATTAAACAAATTGCTTGAATAATATGCATCTTCGACTCATCCACAATTTTAATTATTGTTGGTACACAACGGATTTAATGAGTCCCGAGTCAAAAAGGCTCAATGGACTAAAATACAGGAAACTGCACCACCTCTTCCAGCGTCCCGAAATGTCTCATTCAAAACCACGCGATTTCCGCTTTATCGCAAATTTCTGACTACTGTACACATGCGGCTGAACTGCCTACATCTTAAAAATATTGGAGTCTATTTCAATCCTCGGAGGAGCAGTCTATTACATTCTAAAGAGAAGTTCAGTAACTGTAAGCAATTACTTCGGCGTGCCTTTAGCCCGAACACCCTGTATTTGATCTCCAATGACAGATGTAACATGCCCCAGATCCCTACATGCAAGGGGGATTTTTGATGGAACGTGGTCTAGAAAGAATTTACCACTAATCCTGAAACAGGGACTCTAATGAAGCCACCACAGCCATTTGATATACAGAAAAATTTTAAGATATTTCTTCAAAATACGGTTGTACATTTCTCTAAAATCTAAACTTAAGAATTTTGTATGTAATTGTATTAGCATGAAAATATTATCTGGTAGAATACTTTTCCATATGGGTATTGCTTCTCGGAATTTAAGCCGCAGTTAATGCTCATTCCATGAAGTATATAAAGGACTATCCTATCAGCATATTAGGAGAGAGCATTCGAAAAACAAGTAGGCAATTTTTCTCCCTTCGCATTTCTAAATGCTGATTTGCTGTCCACAGTTTGACATAAAAAACTTTTTAAGCACTCAGAAGTTGAATCAAGTGGGTTTGACTTTCATGATGACCCTCTGTCTTTTTATGCCTATTCGCAAAGGCGAGAAGAAAAGGGTTTACTTGCTTGTGTCTCGAGTCCACTCTCCCAGGCTGCTGGTGTGAAAAGTCTTGATAACTTCTCAGTGTTTACCATACTTATCAGCAGCTTTTATTAATTATAAATTTTATGCAAGATTTCCCCTACTTACCAAGCTAGACGTTCCAAATAGGTAATGCGATAGTAATAGTACTAAATGCCAAAATAAGTAATAAAAGGAACTTTAACATGCCAAATAATCATTTTATTTGGGTTCTAACCATTTTGCACGTCCCAGAAATCCACAAAAATTTATCGGGTGGCAAACTTAAGAAAAAAGAAATCATAAGGCATATATCATCAGCTTGCACTACTCGAGACATAGGTCAATAACTATCCAATTAAGAAAATAAATTAGTTTTTTTTTACTTAGAATAACTCACGCGACGTCACACCTACATGGAAAACAACACCATGTATGACTAACATCTGACTGCAGGTATACTTGCTCTGTGAGGTGTAAAAACCAAAAGGAAGTGTAATGGTAATTAAATTGGCCCAGCAGACATTGCGTATGCCATATGGACCCGTACTGAGGCCTTTATTATGATAATGTGATATATAAAAATGTATATGTGAATTTTAAATTCTGTATGAATTTCAGAGAGCTTTTCAAATACAGTAACAATGATTTTAGAACAAAAAGTGATTAATTGCCATTTATGAATTTTCTCTTCCTTTGGCCCTGGAATTGAAGAAAAGTTCGGATATTTCTCACTCATCAACTAATAGCTTCTCTCAGTCGTCTAATAAGACTACAAGGTAACTGATTTTCACGTAATTAAGGGCTTCTTTCAAGTTAAGGAGAAAGAACGGAAAGCACTTCTTAATTGAATGAGGCTCATTGAGTGTGGAGTCTCAACAACAGTTTAGAGATATTTCATTCGAAATTCGGTCATAAAATTGTCTAGGATAAGTCTAGACGAAAAAGATCCGTTACATTGTCGAGTATCACAGTAGCTGAATTAATTTAATCCACAGTCTAAGAATATTTATGAGGTTATGTAATTTAATCAGTTTTCCGTCCAAGGAGACCTCTTACAAAACCAAATTTCTTCTAATAAATATACATAACAGCACTACATAATATAGAGAAATATGAATTTTTGAAACGAGTTCAGTTTAAAATATTTCTTTTAGAAAAACCTTATCCTAAACTCTTTCCTTTACTCACAAAGAATTACAAAATAAAATGTTCGATATTCAAATTTCAAAACAGCTCACCAGGGATTGCGAACTTTGATTGAAAAGAGGTTTTTTTTTATTATTTTACTGTTGGCAGGCAATATTTAACCAGAGAGTATTTCTTAAATAAATCAATTCCGACAACAAAAGGGGACGCTGTTGCCTAGTGGCAGACTTTGGTTTTAGAGACCAGAGAGTCATGGACTTTATAGTCTTTCATCAGACAATCGCCGTTTACGTGGCAAATCTGTTGAATCAAATCTCTTCCAACTGCGTTGGAAATAGTTGTTTAGGTCCAGATGTAATTTCCGTCCTTTGGTAAAGACAGTGGCGGTTTTTCGCACAGGTGTTAGAGGCGCTCCCTTCGTGAATCGAGAATCCAGGGGGCCTCAAAGCCCATTCGATGTACACAGTAGTGCTAAGCTGACGGGGAATTAGCAAAATTGGGTTGTTCTAGGTGACCTCAAAACATATCGACGTATATTGCAATACAATGAGGACTGAAAATTTGCCACATTGGGTGGGGGTAGGGGCTTCAAAATCTATTCGACGTTTATCGAAGAGCTAAGCTGACGGCGACATTGGGTAGGGGGAGGGGGCCTCAAGTCAGTTTTGCGCCTATGGCCTCATATTGACAAAATCCGCCACTGGGTAAAGATTCAAAGTTGCGCTCCAAATATCCTTATTTTAGATTTTTAAAAGATCTCTATTTATTCATCAATTCAACCCGACAATAAATGTCCTTAGCAGATACAATCTTGGGTTGATAATACCTGCTTATGTCAGAGTTTTTGATATTTTCAGTCATTTTAGTTATATTATTGTTCCGTTTCGAAAAAATATTTTAGGTCTGACCTTGTAATTTTGAGCTATAGTCAGACAGAGAAGTACATGTGATAAATATCTCATAACACTAAGTAATGCGCGACGCTCAAGTGATAATAAGCATCGTCAAATTAAAATCCTATTTAATTTGTTCTCCTGAAATATGAAATTATATGTATGAGTTAATTTTAAATAAGCTGATCGATGCTTGGCTCTATTTATTTAATTGTGGCTGATGGATGAAAAAACATGACCAACATTTCTGATTTCGAATGCAGAAATTTCTACAGATGGCATACAAAACATTAACAGGCATATATTCCGGAAAATCTGTTACCCGCTTTCGGCAAGATCCCGCTGTTCCTGCCAATTAAGAACGATTCTAATATAAATTTAAAAATTGGTCTTCAACTTTCTCTTTGCCTCCCCTTTGCAAGCACTCCAATGCGTCAAGAACTTCAGGACGTTTCAGTTTATTATTTGATATCAAGTATTTCTGGATACGTAAATGATTTTCTACCCAAATTAGCATCGTACTGTTAAATGATCTTATTCATATTTATGATTTAGGCTATACTATTACAATTATTCTGCACTAATTTAAAACTAAATCGTTTTTCTTCAAACGAATCGCCTTATCACGTTCTTGTGATTTCGAAATTGAGATGTTAAAAGATAACGAGCAATTAATTTTCTTTCTACATCACTTTTTATTTCTTTGTTATGAAGTTCTTACAAAAATTGCTTAAAAATAGATAATTTCTAAATAGAGCATCGTCTGAATATGGAGCAAATCACATTTTAGCTTTTAATGATGCCATTAAAAGCTGAAGAAGCAATTTTTTCTTTTACTTTCCAAAATCAAAATAAATTTTAAAAAACATTAACCCCTTCAGACCTGGTGTCCAGTATAGCGGACATCAACTTTGAACTGCTCCTATTAATTCAATAATTGACGAAACTACACGCTGTTTTTTTTATTTGATTCTCGATTTTCTTATCAATATAATCGTTACAAGAATTTTTCGTTTCGGGAAAAGAATCATTTCATTTTTTTTAGTATTTCCAAAAAATTGAGAAAATCATCTCTTTCTTCCCAAAATGGAGCTTGGTGGTGAATTTTGTTTTTCAAGTAATTCCTTGTTTTCAATCATTTTTTTACCATTTAAAAGGCTTCTACAATATTTTATTGCTCATTGTCAACCATTTTAAAGTGAAATTTGTGTGATTTTGTGTCATTTAGTTGAAATATCCGATATTGTCCGGATGCCGGACATGGGGTAACTTCTTTAATTTTTCATCTATAGGCTTGAAATTTCATTTATGTTTTAATCTTTGCAGTAGTACACAGTACGCAGAAGGAAAAATTTCTAACTCCATTATTTCTTAATTCCGACTGAAGGGGTTAAGTGCATGACTGTAAAATAAATCTGCAGTTTATTGTAAATCTTATAATGAGTGTAATTAAGGGAAGTGAATTTACTTTTTAATTCAAATGAAAATAATTATTGTAGCTATAACGTCAAAATTATTTAAGTGTAAATTTATATGCGTTTGCTTATAATGCTCTTGAAATAGAAATAATTGGATTTTCACTATCATTTCACCTTATTTTTCTTCCATATTTAAACCAAAATTTATTAATTTGGAAAGCGATTGTATTTCATAAATTATAATTATACTTCTACAGTTAGGGGTTCGGAGAGTGATTAGAAAAAGAATACAGACTCATTAAGCAGTATTACGAAAAATTTCATTATTTTTAAAGGTATCTTTTTAGTTTAGTTATATTTACGTCCCGTTTTGAAGCAAGACGATGAGTATTTCGGGGCGGACCTCATAATTTTTAACCGCGGTCAGATAATGAGGACGATACCCGAGTTGGCACCCCATCTCCAAGCTTCCACACCACACCAGCGGGAGGACGTCTGGCCTCTACGTATGATTTAAGGTGTAATAGGCCCAATACACGAGGGATCTTCAGTGGAATCGGGTTTCGAACCTGGAACCCTCCGGCTTCGACGCCTACACCTTACCACTCCCAGGTAGCACTTAATATTGTCTAATATCATAAAATTCGCAAAAGTAATATTGGACAATATTTTTCCCAATACTGAAACGGTGTAAAACGTAAGACTTTTTCAATATTGTACAATGTTTTTTTCATAATATTGGATAATGTCGTATAATACTGTATAATATTATACCATATTAAATAATATTGTTCTATACTGAATAATATTATATAATATTGAATAATATAACAATATACTGCATATTTAAAAAATACATTTTAGAAGCATGGAAAAATTTTAATCACTTAATTCCTAAGTGCTAAACTTACGGTAGCACTTTGTGATTTTTTGAACACCTCTACTTAAAGCGACCTTTGAACCCGGGAACTTTTGCTTACCAACACCGCAACTTACCACTGGACCACCGAGACCTGCAGCAGAAAGCGTAAATGATGATAAAATGTAGTTACAGAGTTCGGATCTCTACCAAATTAAAACAATTAATTTATTATAAATTATCGTTACAATTTCGAGTTCAAAATGAAATTTGAAGTCAAAGAGGAAGCAATTTTAGCTTTTATATCTGAGTTTGCTAATTTAATAAATTAAGGTAATAATGTTTAAAAGTATTTATAATAATATGTTTGAAAGGTTTTAAAATAATTTTGAAATTTATTCCTCTTTCAGTGTATTACGAAACGCTTTTAACATTTATAATTACAGTATTGATTGAAAATCAAATACAAGATTCGCAACAATAAATCAAGTGCATATTTTTACGATGAGAATAACTCTTAAATTTTTTTTCACAGAACAATAGATAATGTATATGTGATAGCTTTTTTATGGTTGACTTCCTTAGCTGAATCCGGCCCTCCTTTTATATATAGTAAAACAAAATGTTTGTGTAAACATTATTATTCAAATGAACATTTTGTAAAATATTTTTCGGACATATGATTCAACGCTGATAAATATAGTGTTGCAGTATGATCATGCTGCCATCTGCTGACAATAAGAATAACTTCACCGTAAAATAATGATAATAATCGATAAATGTAGAAATTAAAATATCGTATTCATTCTATTGTATAGCATGATATAATATTCAGTATCTTAAAGAATAATTGTTCCAGTGGAATTTTTTAAAATAAAACCTCCAATCGAGTGATATCCTGAGTTAAAATGAAGATTTTTTTGAAAAAAGATTCTTTTTATATTATTTGTGAAAAATTAATACCTCGGAAATACTGATACATACAATACAATACTTTGTTATTGTATTTGGTATTCCTCGGTGTTCATAATATTGTATAACATTGTGAAAATATTATATATT
Source organism: Araneus ventricosus (assembly GCA_013235015.1). Classification (NCBI taxonomy): domain Eukaryota; kingdom Metazoa; phylum Arthropoda; class Arachnida; order Araneae; family Araneidae; genus Araneus; species Araneus ventricosus. The sequence goes on from BGPR01000157.1 coordinate 625,522, forward strand.
TCTATGCTACTGGCTAGGCTAACGCGACCTTTAAAGGTTTCTTGCATTATTTATTTATTAAATTGAAAATAATATAATTATTACATTTAATTTTAATGAATGCTGAAATTTATAATAAATATGTGTTGTATATCTCTTAACAATAATTTAATGATTAAAACTTATCGAATCATGCAATTTATATTTCATCAAAATTGAAGACAGATATCCATCCTGTCATTCTAGGCAGACCTTTATTATTGTTTGATATTCCGGTATTATTTTTTGTTGGCTCAGTTTATTTAAGATAAGCTTCATTCTTTCAAAATTATTTTTGCACTTCAATTTAAATAATCGAATTGATTTATATAAAGCAAAACTACCCTACTCCACCTCATTTTGTCTACAAAGGACATTCTAAAACCTTATCTACAATGGGAAATTTTTTCCCAACTCTAGATCTGCATATAAGAAGAAAAATAATATAGGAAAATGAAGCGATTTTTATATCTTAAGTGGACGGTGGACTTTATTTGGCATTTTTGCAAATTAAAGTTATGTAACTTATACTAGTTATTGATTTAGAGTTATGAAATTTTGTTTGCATATATTAGAATATAATTACGTCAAATATCTTAAAAAAACTCTTCAAAACAAAATACAATGCTTTTAAAAGTTATAATTAAAAAAATTAAATTTTTAGGCGAAGTAATTTTTAATTTTCTTATTATCAGATAAAAAAATTACATTCCGAACAAAACTGGGTATTATATCGTAATTCTATTTAAAAGTTAATTTTTTAGAAATATTTTTATGCATACTCGAATTTTCAAAAGATTTTTGTGTTTTTCTCACCTAAAATTGACTTTCAACTATCCAAAAGAACTCTGAACATAAAATGCATACCCAATTTTATTTTAATGTTTAACTGGAAACTTTATCATAAATTTTATGTAAATTCCTCGAAAATTAAGAAACCTGGAACATCTGAAAGACATTTGAATCTGAAAAACATCGTATTTAGAAAAGTCATTAAAATATACTAATCCTCTGAACCCATTAAATATTCATTTTTATTTAAGAATATATGTTGTAATGCTATTTTAGCCGCATATAAATATATCTTTTGGAGTTGAAAAGTTTTAAAAAATTTCATATTTTGGTCATTTTTTGCTGACTTCAAAGTCTACCGCCCCCTTTAACACAAAATCTTTCAGCTGGAGTTTTAAGTATATGAGTTTTTGATATAACAGTAATTATATGAAATTATGAAATTAAAATAGTTGTTTGGAATTTGCATATGCCTACTAATAAACATAGAGGGCAGAAGCGCTCAGCGTGAATCTTTTTTCAAACTCAAAATACAGTTATGGTTGAACTTTTAGGAACTGGAGCGCCCATAGTTTAAGAAAACCTGGTTCAAACTTTCCTCTTTAGATTCCCCCATTCCGAAAATATCGATAGTTTAAACTAAATTTGTTTCCTACAACCTTTAGCTAGAGAAGTTTTAGAATATTTACACAATCCCAACATCGTTTGAAACAGTCGAAATAATTTAATGTTATATTTCCCCAAATCCAACTATTGCTGTAACATCATTATTCATTTAACTTAATGTTTGACCAAATTGTCAATTTTAGTCATACCCGGCTATAAATCTGAAATATCTTCACCGAAAGATCAGAATGTCAAATAAATGCATTTCTCTGAGAAATCAACATATGGAAGTTTTACAGTGCTTTAATCTGTCCCGGAATCGTGCAATAGATGAATTATGCCTATCTCTCCCATCCGTACTAATCAAAGTGCTTGCGTAACATTATTTCCCTTAATAATTTAATGTCTAACCGTCTACTGAAGTTCCTGCGCCTTCTGAGGATAACTTCAATTTGTGACAAAGAATTGATGTTGAAAAATGTCAAGCAATGGCCACCTTTATACTTTTTGGGTTCATCAATTTATGAGGCTTGATATGACATAAAGGGGAAGGCTCAAGTCACATGAAAAATAACAAAGAACAGCGAATGGAAAGAAGCAAGGAACTATAGAAGGGGATTTAAAACATATATGATATGTATTATTTCATGATATTAATATATTTTTATGACATGAAAGATATTTATATATTATTTATTTCGAATTCCAGAATTCTTTCACGAGGTATTAGGGCTTAAATGGCATGACAGAAAGGACAGGGGTTAACGACAGAAAGAGCTTAGATATGATAAAATGGGGAGGGATGAGAAAAACAAGAAATTTCAAAAACAACGAAGCATCATGTTATTTTTAAAATGAGTTTTAAAAAGAAATGTGAAATTTGTATTATTTCAAGATATTAAAATATTTGTGATAAAAACGATATTTACGTATTGATTATTTCGAATTCCAAAATTCGATGACTTTAACTCGCGTTGGCACATGAATTCCAAGTAATAAAATTTATAATCCGCTATCTGAAGTAATTAAATTCTTGACTGTTGACCAACCTGATCATTCCTTTGAATAACTTAATTTTATGAAGACAAATCTACGTTTATATGAGACGAAACACAGCTACTCACTGAAAACATTATTTACTCTGTCTTTGATACATTCCTCCATTACAATATACTGCCATTCCCCGATTTCTCAACATTGTTGCAATCTAAGCTTGTGAAGGTGGATGTTTAAGACTTAATGTAGCATGCAAATGAATGCAAGCTATGTGAACCGAGATTAAATATAATCGACTACACAAGACTGTAAGACAAGGAGCGGACTAGATAGATTTCCCAGACTGGAATGCTGCTGCTACCTAACACTACAAGCAATTGGTAGTAGTAATGAACGTTTATAGTTCACAGCTGGTTTAGTTAGGACTACTGGCGTCGAATGAGGCTTAGCAGAGGACAGTCCTATGGTGATTGTGCCCGTAGCGCTAATGGAAATACCAAGCTAATTTATGTTGGAGGCTTCCTGGTCAGGAAATGCTGATTGGCACAGGGTTTCCGAGCCATTGAGGGGGTGAGACGATAATTACTGGATTGCGTTGAAACAATTTTGGATGAGTAATGATGTGAAAGAGAATTTGCGATGCTGAAAGTGAGACGCTTCAAATGCGTCTCACTAACATTAATTTCGGTCTTAATTTTCGAAACAGTCGATTAAAGTCGTGATTTTAATGCAGTTAATTAAAGTCTTGGTTTTGTTTACGATGCAAGTTCAGAGAGAGTTTGGAACTGGGCGCAGCGGCTGGAGATAATAATGATCTAGGTTATGAATTAGCTTTCCCTGATCTCCAGAGGTTGGCAATTTACATATTCGGATTGATAGAATGTTTTGTTTTTTGCTCTGGGATTTATCGCATATTCTGAACACAGTTTATTTTTGTATAAACTTGATTTCTTAAATCTCATACAATTATCTTATGAATTATGATTAGGGATAATAATTTCCTGAAAATAAACAATAGATTAGAAAAAAGACAGCACTGTCAGAAAAGGAATGTTGAACATTTCTAAGCGAAAATATTTTGAATAAGCAGAAAATTCCACTATAATATATTAGTTATAATTTCCACCCGGGATTTAACAAGAATTATTTACATAGAATCAAACGATCCAATAAAGCTAGTGGATCTAAACTTTTTATAGTTTGAGATCAAACTATTTTCATCGTACAATTTTCAGAAGTGCTATGTAGATTATTGAACTCTTAATAGCAATTTTTGGAATTTAAGAAATTAATATCAAAATAAATTTTGTATCAATGCATTTTAAAGGTAAAATTTGAATTTTTGTTTTAAGGAAAGTATATTTTCTCTTACTGTCCTTTCAATAAGTTTTTTGGATTATCATTCCTCATTTTTTCTTACTCCTTTAATAGAGTGCGTTCCACACGTCGAAAATCTTACTTTACGGGATAAATGATGTTAATTAATCATAAATGAAAAGGAGAACATTGAAAAAACTCTTTAAAATGGTTTTTGATAACTTTTAAATATTTATTGAAAACTAAGAAACGCTACTTTCACAGATAATGCCAATTTGGCAAATACATCCAAGAAAAATTTCAACGTTATCTGCTAACCATCCAGTAGACTTACAATGTCGTATTATTTTTTATATTGTTTAGAATATGAAGTTAGTTCATTGTTCTGTAAGGTCTCATATTTCTAAATTTGAATTACTTTCAGCAACCTCATTAAAATCTTTTTCCGGTGCCCTGGTTCGCTAATTATGGAACTATGGGCCATTCTTATAGAACAAGTACGCCTCCAAACCACTGAAAAAGACTAAGCGATCTCATTTTTAACTCTGGGTCGGAGGGATATTTTTTATTTACGCTATGTTGTTAGCTTTTTAAGAAAAATCTGGAGTATACTCATAAGTACCTTTAGACAAAACCATAGTATATCAACAGCATGTACGGCAGAAAACAAGATAGCCGGAAGCAAAAGTCTGTGGAAAACATGCGGGAAAAAGTCTCCCCCCTCTTTTGCTTCAAGGCTCATTTAACGATGGGAAGTCTAGAAGGTCCTCCTTTTCCAAGAACCCAGTGATGCGCGAACATCCTTCGAAAGGCAACTGAACGTTATACCTCATCAACCACACTCAGTAAGGCTCCAAAATGTCTGCCCATGCCCAAGCCAGAAAACCGATGTAGTAAGTATACAGGGGTAAAAAAAAGTATTTCTTTATAGCGAGGAAACAATATATTTAGTTACTGGAGCATTTAGTGTTGCGTGGCCTCTTCCATTTACATGAGGCAGAAAATATTACCTGAATGGATGAGCTTAAAGTTTTTGCGAAGTTGAGGGTGAGTTAATAGGTGAAGAGTGAAGTGTAAAGGAGTGTGATTAGAGGGCTCCTGTGAGGGGTAGTGGAAAACGTAATTTTATGGAAACGTGAGAGTAATTAATAAACTGAAGTAGTGGTGGTAAGTAGTTTACAAACGCTAAGGAGAGCCCTTGCTCTGCAATAAAACTTAATAAATTAGCCATGTGATGGTTCCGTGAGATCATGCGTTAGCCGTGTGTTTTAGAATCTTCTAGACTTTTTTTATTTTTACTGAAAGTGAAACAAAGAATCGTCTTTTTGTTTTACTCATTCATGTGCTTCTTTCATTCTAGGTTCAAGAATAAAATTTTTCCCGATATCGTACAATATTGTTCGATGTTATACATCGTCTTATGAATTGTGCAATATTATAAGATAATGTACAATACCGAATAATATAATACCGTATATTAAATAATACCATACAGTAATTCACAATATTATAAGATATTGTGAATATTGTTCGATATCATTCTATCTTGAACAAAATATGTGTGTTGCTGGGGGTATAATGTTATACTTTAGTTAAGAATATAATGTTAAACGAATTAGTATGCAATTTCCTATAATTATTTTCATCAATCCAATATTTGTAGATTTATTTCATAGACCTATTTGATTCCCTCATATTTTATAACTATTCAACGGTTATAAAAGAAAGTATAAGGCGTTTGCCTAGTTACGACATTTCTTATTGCAAGGAAAATATTCGATAACCATTCACAGTGACAATCAAGTGGACTATTCCAAATAAATGTCTAGTCAAGGAAATGTAAAAATTCTTCGTCTCGGGCGACGTGCTTTTATTTTTTGTTTTATACAAAAGAAATTTGAATTGATTCAACGTAAATAAAAGGCAATATACCATTTTATCTATGTATAAAGATGTAATGATAAATGCATTTACTCTGTATAAAATTTGAAAAATATTAAGATAGCATTCATGCTCATTTTATAGACATATCTGAAATCTATCTCAGCAGAATATCTTATAAATTCAATAGGATAATAATATATAATCAAGCTCAATATGAGTTATTTGGGGACTTGCGAGTTAATGCAAGGGTTTTTAATGACATAGTAGCAACTGAATAACCTACATTATACAAGCTTAATAAAGCAGCCTCTTGCCAGAGAAACACTCGTTAATTCAGACTTTCATAATATATTCTGTGAAAACCACATAATACTAACAATCAGTGCAAGTGACACCAACGGCAGTTCATTTTGAATCACGGGTAAATTATCACATATTTATGAAATACAAAACCACTCAATTTGGCAAACTATTCTTCCACTACTACGAATCAGCTAAGATACAACTCTTCAACATTCATGGCCTAAGCCAAAGTAATCCAGAAAGGCATAATGCATTTTTAACAGGAAACCACAACAATGCATTTCAATCACTAGAATTCTTGGAAATTTATGTGGTAGCCAAGGAGGCTGAAAGAATAAGCGGCTAATTCCAGCGACAAAAGGCGGAAACAGAAAAGTTAGGCCTCCTGTAGCAATGCACATAGCCGATGGCTAATGAAGCTAGCAGTCAATTAGACTGCCCTGGTTGTAACTCTAATTAGCTCTAAGCAACATCCGGGGAAGTTAAACAAACCTTTCCCGTATACGGCTTATATTGCTTTTCAATTTAACCCAGTTCATTATGCATTCCGCATCTTGTTAGAGAAGGGAAGATGTTTTGGGGTGCTTTGTTAGGGGTGTTTTCCGTGCGAAAAGTTCACCGTGTTCCAGTGGAAATGGTTGAAAAGAGGTGACACTGAAAGTAGCGGAGTTTTGGGGGCGGGTATTGAACGAAATTGGAAGTGGAAATGGTAACAAAGATTCACTTTTCGTTTCATTTAATGTTATGCTGAAGAGTTAATTAATGGTAATTTGTCTCTGCTTATGCAAAATGGGGAATCTGAAACTGGGGAGTCTGTATGAGTTTGGTATTATCCTTTGAAGGCTTTGTATATCTAGATGGAAAATGTAGATAAGCCTTGACCTTAAATGTATATTTTGTTGTAAGTTAACTAAATGTTTTTTTATCGCATGGGAACCATTTTTGTTTTCATCCAAAGTGGTATTCAGTGGATCCACTTTTTTTTTTTATCCCATGGAGTTTTTCGGTCCCTTTTTGAAATAAATGCTTTAAACAGAATTTTATGTAATTATGGAAGAAATATAAATAATTATTAAAATTTTCAATATATATTTAGAAAGTTATAATAATATTGTAAGAAGATTGAAAGTAAGGATAAAGAAAAGATAAAATAAAAGATAAAAAGGACATTGAAAGGATTATGAGCTCTAATGAATAATGAATGCTAGTTAACAATACTAAATAAATAATTAAATTTTAAAACGGAACTAAGGTTTTTTATTATTCATGTTTAAACTAATAGAAAATATTGTTTTAAACAAATATAAAAAAATATATAATTAATGTTTGATTTATTACACAAAATTATAGCCAACGCATTTTTGTAACATAAGTTTTCCTTTATTTAGACAAAAATTTCTCTAACCTTGCGATACGGCGTTTGGAAGCTGAGGAACGAAGATACAAATGTGGAGACAAAATTTCAACAAAACTAATTATAAACATTAAGATGGAAAATTTAACTATATTTGAGTTTATTCTATAAATTATATGGTATACTCAATACATTCTTGTTACGTAAATATTATACTGTTAAGATCAGGGTGCCAAAATTCTCAGCAGAATTATTGACACAAAAATAAGAATAGATAATTCTGTTACATAAAAAATTCCACTTTTAACAATAAGACATATAAAGAACATAATAGTTAATTTTACATTAACTATTTGAATTTTCAAAATTGATTGGAGTGTGAGTGAAATTCAACAAAACACATCGAAATAAAGTGCGACAGAAGTTAAGTTAGAAATTCGGGTCTGAAATATTAGAAGGTAGGAAATCGTATCTCATATCATGATCCTTTATTGCAAAGCATTGAAAAACGAAAGCATTGAAGCATAGAAAAACTCATTGCACTTGGGTATAGAATGTGTAGTTTCATTTGTTTTCAGAGCTAGAATGCTGTATTTTCTGACTTGGAAATAATTTTATCTAAATTTAAATAAAAGAGTTACATCCATTTCTTTTTACTTGATTTCAAGAAAAATCTGAGAATATTTATTTAATTGAATTTCTGGAAAATATTTATATAATATATCAAATATGATCCATACATTCATAAGAAATATATTGCCACATTATACCTAATATACTGTCATTACATATAATATTTCGTATAATATTCTATCCACATATATTGCACATAGTCTAGACTAATGTCTACCATAGTTAGACTCTATATAGAATACATAATATTCTGATGGATTATAATGAAATATGACTTGCAATAACAACCGTAAACATCAACTACTTCAAAAGTGGCCTTGGGAATATGGAAATAATGGTAAATAGAAATATTTAAACATTTCTTTGTAATTTTGGATATTACTTCAGTATGTTATGGTTTGCGTGCAAATAAGTTTAAATTATCACTTGTCCATTCATATCGGGTATTACCAATTTAGAAAGAAATTAAATTTAGTAAATTTTTTTTAAATATCTATTGATGATTTAAAATAGCAGTGGTAACTTATATAACTGAAAAACTAGACACATGCAAAGCTTTGTTGAAAGATCGAAAAGGTTTAAAATGCATACGAGTCATTAATATCCAAATTCATCAAATATTAATTAATGAATTTGGATATTAATAACCAAAAATAAGTTAAAATTTACTTATTTTTGGTTATTAATATATAAACCAAATTCATTAATTAATATTTGATGAATTTGGTTTATATATTAATAACCAAATTCATATATTATATACATAATACCATTCGTAATTATGTAACTTTTAATATATTTGAAACCATGTATTTATACTCTCTCATCAGATAATATTTAAGAGGGTATGTGTAATTCCATTTGGAATATCAGGGAAATTACATATGTGTAAATGCCTGATATAATTTTAAGCAATTAAGGACATTTATGTGAAGTGCAAACAAACTCGTATCTTTTTTGTGAATACCAGTTTCAAAAGGTTTATTAAAAATCAAATATTTTTTCTTTAGTATATTATTTCAAAAACTTACTTACCTTTTGGATTTCGAGCATATTAAAATTTTATTTGCTGAGCTTAGCTTGCTTTAAAAGGAGTTAAGTAGCAAGGTAGACTCAGCGTTTAATACGTTAATCGCCAGATGAATCAAATACGATTCACACGGCAATCAAATACGATTCATACCTACCACCTAATACGTAAGATAACACCTCCTCTACTGTAAGTTAAGAGATAGCATAGAAGGAGTCATCTAATTAGATAGATGGTTCGAATTTCAGACACGAGTCGTGACGAACAAGGTGTTAAATACAAATAAAATGAACAGCTGGCCATTTTTATATAGAAACGGGCTTTTCATTTGATTCTTTAAGCAGAAGTTTGCATATTAACAGGTGTAGCATGAGAAACTTTTTATATGAGAATAGCTCATGGAATGTGAAGAATTTTGTTAAGCTATAGAGTTATTAATTAATTTCCCCTAAATATTTCTTCAATAGATTTTCCATTTGAAATTTTGCCCAACACAGTTCACGTGTATTTTTGCATTAGTTTGAATAAATACAATTTCTTACTCTTAGAGGTATTTAGTGTAGCAGGGTAGGAAGATGTTCTGTCATAAATTCATCCATATATTTGATCTATTAAAGTTACAAATGCTTTAATCCTTTCGATTCGACTTTTGCACGATTAAAATTTAACTATGAAAAGCAATTGAATGTTCACACAAAATGTAACGTAAAAAATGTAATTAATAATGCATAATTACACAATAGGGAACGAAGAAAAATATCTGGGACGTATATCCTATTAAGGCCGAAAGGGTTAAAATAAAATATTAGAAGAAAATAAATTTGCATTTTAAAAATTCAGGAAGTAGGATTTCTCCATAGAGAATTTCTGACGTATATCATAAGCATTTTTTATTTAATGAGAATAAGTAAAATTTCATAATCTGAACAGCATTTAGGCTATCAATGTTAGTAAATATTCAGATGTTCTGTCATAAAACCCCCCATACAATGAATCTATCACTCATGAATTTATTTCAAGTCAAAATTTCGGAAGATAAAGAGTCTGCATTCAAATATCTATGCTTACGTCTATATCCGCACCATTTCGATAATTTTATGTTGAAAGAGATTTAACGACAGACATAAAACTATATTTGGCATTGCATTGTTAGATTTTAGCATGGAATACAAATCGTTTACAAACCCGACTTCTTTCTAAAACCTTACATGCACAAAGAAACGAATTTATTCGATAAATAAAATATGCAAAATACAAATAGGCAGTCTAGTTTTCCAAAAGTCCTTTCACGCATAGCAAGTTGCCTGGAGTGATCGTCATTATCAACTTTAACGATCTTATTAAATCTATATTTCTTCGAGGACCTGCGAACATGTTTATTCAAGATATTGAAAGTTTCGACAAAGCTCTGCATGGCTCCTCCTCCTCTATAAGACACCTGTCGCTTTCTCAGATTTAATAGAAGCGTAATAGCTTTCTGGGTACGGAATACCGATGATAATGTGCTAGCCCCTAGGATTGGGAGCATGACCAATACTTACTTGTTTGTTGTTCTCCTCTGCTATATTGATTGTCGGTACTTGCTTTGTCACAATCTCCTATTGCATTTTCCGTGATCGTGTACTAGTGTTATTTCGTGACAAAAAGGGAATTAGCTACTTTTTAGATGTGTTTTCGTGTTTATTACAACTCAATCCTTACTACAGCATGTAAAATATCATAAAAGAAAATCTATATTTTCTATGAAGAACCGCACAGGTATAATCTTTTTTTGTATGGATACGGAAAACATATGTATTGGCTGTTTTTGGTTAATGAATGTTATTAAACTACTGTCTTCGAGTGAGTTATTCATTAACAATCTGTACATTTGTCGTCTCATGGTATTAAACTATAATAATAATAGCTACAAGGACTATTATTATTCCTTTCATTATATTAGAAAAGATATTTTCTGAAAGTATGCTTTTTCTTGTGGAAATAAAAAGAAAGTGAAGAGAAAATACCTTGTCAAAAAAAAAAAGAATATAATTAAGAGCCGTAAACAATACCTAGGGAAGTACGTACGTTGTAGCAGTCTTCGGGGAGTTTTCATACATTAATTTGATATTTTATGCTTGTATTTTTTTCATTTCAAGTGCACAACAACAAGGATACTCTAATTCTTTCTGTGAAGCCTTTTGGTTTTGGCCTTTGTTGGAAATTCAGTTCTTATAATTTGACGAATAATAAAAATGGTGCAAATTGGTTTAAACCTTTAAAGGGACTTTTTTTGGTGATGATATAATAAAATAACTTTGGGATTGAGATTAATTTAGGAAAAGAAATTCATTTAGCTAATTGGTTGACAATTTTTTTGTTAATTAATTAATAACTAATCATCAAGTCAAGATATTTCGTTATGGTTTGAGATAAGAAAGAGGAACATCTAGGTTTTTGTTTCATCGACAAACTTGCCGAGAAATTTACGCCAACCTTTAAAATTGCATTTAGAAATTTATGAATTTGGTGGGAAGTTTACTTCCCAAGGCCTAAGAAAGGGTTAAACGAGCAAGAAGGTGATTTACTCTTATATACATTTAAGTACATCTTCAAGGAAACAAAGCCTGGACTCAACCCTAACATATCCTACTTTGAAGTACTTTTGCTTTATCTCTAGGAATCCTTGCTTTATCTTTCCATTGAAATTACAACATGATGCTACAAGCTGAAAATGAGCGCCTGTAAAAATTCTATATCTTCTATGTCATATATTTCAAAATATTCTTGATCGAATAATCTACGATACAGGATTTTCCCAGTAATACAAGCGTGTTGCACAAGATGGTTGTGCTAATAGAAAAGTTATCATTGCCATGATTCTAATTTTTCTACCAAATTTCTCAAATTTCGGTGCAATGTTCTCTGCACTACATTTCGACACAGAAATACACCTGGGAAATGGTTTAATTGATGTAATAGTTAATCTTTTAATCCACTGCAGAGAACATCATCTATCAGAAACGTGAATGAAATGTGGTTTTATTATTATGCAACATTAAACAACTATCGAAATCAATAAGTATTTTAAGTCTGTCACTAAAATAATAAATCTGATACTTTCGGTATCCAATGAATATCAGAAAAAGCAAATATTTATTGAATTTGAAATATTTTGATTTCATTTGTAAAATTAATCAATTTTTTCTATCTTCCCTAATATTTATTGAACTCAAAAGTTTCTTGCTTTATCTATAATAATAAGACAATTTTCTCCCCTCAATTCTGTTTTTTCGTATTCATTTAGTGCCAGAAAAAATTCTAATACTTAATGAATTCAAAATATTCTTATTCTATGTTTAAAAAAATTAGACCCCTCATCAACTGTTCGACTTCTCTGGAGCTATTTCGAAAACTTCAGATATAAAAAATGAAAGATGGTCTTAGCTTTGAAGATCAAGCAAGGATGTTTAGAATTTAATAGCTATTTGGAATTTCTGACACTACTTTGATACCGAAAACATCAAGGGGAGAAATGAGTTTTATCATCATGATGAAACTAGCAGCTTTAGAATTCAAAGAATTTTTAAGTAGTTTGAAGTTTTCCAATACCGAAAGCATCAGGTAGAAGAAAGGAGAGGCAAAAAGTTTATCAGTATTACATAACAAGCAAACAAACTTCAGGTTCACTAAGTATTCGAGTATATTAAGTTCTGGCTTTTCCTTTGCCAAAACATCCGAAAAAAATAGAGAGGAAACTCAAAAAAGTATGTAATTGATGACGCGAGCTAATTGCCAAGCAGCAGCCAATGAATTGAAAGAGTCCGGAAAGAAAGCACGTGATTTATTCCACTTTGATGCAGAGGGGCAACAGGACTTGTCGCACAGGAAATCTGGGAGCAAGAGGAAAGAAAGCGATATCCATTTATCTTCGGTAAATTAGTTGCAACTTGCTGGAGACTACTTGCCAAACAGAGGAAATGAGAAGTTGTCCTGTCTGTTATAGCTCTGCACGTAGATCCTAAGTTGTGCAGTTTTGTCAACATTTTGTTAGCAAAGTTTCCGACATTTCCTCATATCATAAATTTAATTAATGACTTAAAGTCTTTAACATTTATAAGCGCATTAATGCAACATTTTAATATTTATTGTTCATATTTAACATTTTTGCATTTCTTCATCAGAACTTAGATATCAAGTGTATTTGAAGGAAGATACGGTATAGTATATATAACGTAAAACAATCATAGATCTTCGAATCGCAAGATAACCAGGAAACAACCTCTAACGTGATTCGTAATGTTCGACGATTCTTACACACGTGATATATGTCAAATCTGTCGCCGCAGCAATTTGATTTTGGAAGCTATTTTGCAAAATGCAAGAAGAAGATCGTCACTAATTTGAAGTTAGGTGACATGTCCAGATTTATTTGCTATGCATCAGTAACGTTATGTGATTTGATTCCACTTGATTTGTAACCTGAAAGTAAGTCGTTTACATTGCCATCTAGAAGAACAAATTTCGATAGGTACTCCTCAAACATCCTCATATAAACCCAATATCTCCCCATGAAGGGGAAAGTTGGGTAAGATGGCGAACTTCCTGGCCTTGAAATTCGTTGCAGAAAGTTATCACTTAGGTAAAATCTTCTTGCAACTCTTTATTTTAAAGTGGTATTTTTTAAAAAATTTTTACGTATTTTCCAGTTTGAGTTTCAAAAATTTCATTTTAGAAAAAGTAATTTTCGTGATCTTACAAGACTGTGCGTGTAAGATGGCGATTAATTGGAAGGGTCTAAGTGGCAGTCAGATAAGATTACAAACACACAAATTAGCGTGGAAAGGTTTGTCATCTTACCCTCCTCCAAATTCGTCATCTTACCCGACGTCGCAGTTTTTATTTCGAAAAACATCGAAGGATATCAACTCATCAGAAAAAATAAAATAATACATCATTGAGCACACGTTTTGATTAGATCTTTACGAATATCACATGTATAAATCAAAAATATTTACTATGTGAACACTATCCCTTACCAAGAAGCAACCAAAAGTTACATCGGAACTACACGAAAACACAATGCCACGTACTGTGAATCATACAATTAACGGGATAGAATATTTTGGCGTGAAACTGGTAAGTGGGCGCTAAAGATCTCTGACGATGCAGGATGGGGCTGTCATCTAGCGAAATCTTCGAGAAAATTTGAATTTGTCGTCTCACCCGACTTTTCCCTATCCCCCCCTTCAAAAAAACATGAAACGTCAATTATTTATATGTGACATGACACCATGGAAAGCTGAATCACTCAGTAACCTTTAACACCACACCGCTGTCTCTAGAGTTCATGTGGCTTCTCTCCGGGTTGGTATAGATGTAGGTGGACTTTATTGAGTTGCAAAAAACAGTTACAACATACAGAAGAATGGCAATTGAATAAATTACAAAACTGGTGTTTGCACATAGAATTGATATCAAAATAAAGGAATATATATATATATATACAATATCTTGAACAACAAGGTTTGAATGAAAGAAAAATGATTAATCTAGATGATGACGAACAACATGAGGAATCTTACATCAATGCACAGGTTTTGAGTAACGTATTAGAGATGGGGAGCTATTGCGTGTTAATTGCGGAATACAAGGAATAGGAAGTTTACTATTAAAGGTTTATTAGGAAGGAACGACTTAGTATATTCAGTGTATTGAATGCAGGATAAGCTAGAGTTATTGTACAAAGGCAGGTGAGTACTTATTCCAGTCGCATTATGTTTTCATTGTATATTATAAATTTAATCATTATTATTATTCTTTTTCTTGAATTCGGATTCTCCAGGACTCTTTCGTACTACAGTCTTTCCAGTGAAGTAGGTTTCCTAATATGCCAAGAGAGAGAGTCAATGGGTAAGATGTCGTACAGTGGATGGGATCGCCGACTTCTCCGTAGGCACAAGAGTCACTATCATACAAATGAAAACGGTTAAGGAATGAAGGGAATGGACCGTGTCCTGTGACAAACAGAATTTCTTCACGTGTCCAAAAGACTGGTTTTAGGTGAACTGTTTTGAGCACTTTATGGACAGAACGTCCAATGTTTCCATTATCCCAAAGATTTTGCCATTTTTAATAAAAAAGTTTTTGTACATGTTGTTTAAGTCCGCATCGAGGGTTTAGAGCTTCCATTACAACGCCTTCTGTGATGGCTTTTTTGGAGAGAGTATCGGCTTCTTCATTACCCCGATAGTCAGCATGGGCTTTGGTCCATCTAACCAGAATATTTCGATTCTGTGTGAGAAGGGACTGAATGTCTCGGACAAGTTGATGAGGGGTATGTGGATCAAACACTGCCATTACACTCGAAAGGCTGTCTGTCCAAATTTTAATTATTTCATTCCCTTGACTTGCTCTGATGATCGCTTCTTTCAGTCCCATTAATTCCGCCTGAAACACTGTGTGGAAATTTTCTAATTTTCCCGACTACGACTTTGATGTCGTTTTCGAATGCGCAATAAGAGCACCCTGATCCCATTTCTGTTTTGGAACCATCTGTAAAGAAAATGAGGCTGTCGTCCTCTTTATAGGGCTGTTGTTGAAATTTGATTTATGATATTAAATAATGATGAATGGATGGTTAAATAATGATGGATTCTTTCTTCATAATACCTTGGCTGATAAGAGAGACCTTCAAATTCTATTCCTTTCTCAGACACTTGACGTTTCTGAAAATAGTTTGTTGAGCTTTAAAATGTAATAGTTTGCAGAGCTATCGTTGGAGTGGTTCTGTAAGAGCCGGTAATGTAAAGGAGGAAGATCCTCTGTATTGCAGATAGTTTTTTGTTTCCAATCTTGGAGATACAGAGAGAGCCCAAGCACTAGCCCCTTAAAGGAATATTCTCTTTGCAACTGTTTGGTAGAGTATCCTTTTGTATTTTTGTTTTAGCCCCCATATTAGTCCTGGCCTAAGGAAATTCATTTACAGGCCAACGATTTTGCCTTTGTCATCAGTGGGAGAACTCGCCGGGAACTGGAACAGCACACAAGTTTCGCCCACGAAAAACTGTTAAGAATTGGACTGACAAAAAACAATTTAATATATCAATAGAAAAATCACAATATTTATTAATAAGTAAACTGTCCAGGGGTCCAGTCGTCAGATGGAACTACCAACCAATAAAAAGAAAACACCTCTAAAATACCTGGGAGTTATCTTAGATGAAAATTTAAATTGGATTCCACATATTCAAGAGAAAGGGGCTAAGACAGTCAGCCAATACCAACAACTTTGCCGTATAGCAGGACGAAGATGGGGCTAAAACAAAAATCACTCAGCAACCTAGGAGTAATTTCTACATTGAAGCCATTCATTCCCTTCCTCAGTGTGAATACGGGAAATCAAGAATCAGTGCACCCATCTTAATCGCAATTATGCTTAGGTGTCATAAAAATATTCTTTAGAAAAAACTGTTGTCTGCTTTTCATTCGGATACACCTTATATCTGCATGAAAAAGATTAAACAATATTTTTTTTACGATCCAAAAATAGAAAAAAGTTCTCTCTGAAATTAAAATTGTTTGAGTCCAATTTTTCTCATTCTTCATTTTAATAAAGTGCCTGACGATTAATACATAATATATTGTATTATCTTTATATACATTCCCTTACTAACGATAATTTACAAAAAGAATGAAGGAGTGTAATTAACTCCTGATGATAATATACTATGTATCCAAGCATCTGGATTAAACATTTAGACAATTATTCAGTCATTTCATATGCAAAGTGTTTTAAAATTACCACTGCAGATTTATAATAACTAATGTACTACCATACATTGTTGAGAATGTATTAAAATATGTTTATTCAAATATGTTATAATATAAATGGGAGTATGAAGTCGGTTATAGTGAAACTTATGTTCAATAATACAGCATATCTATTGCTGTTTGTTGCATTATAGAAATATTATAATAGACAGCTATGGATACAATGATACATAATTATAAATTTTAATATTTAAAATTGGAGCAAGATGGCCATGTATGGCATTTGAATCATTAAGCCCTACAATCCTATTCAAAATTTAAAATAGTGTAACTGTGATAACTCGAAAGATCTGCCACGTATCACATTATGGAATTCATAGAATTTGTAGAAATAAAAGCGTAGCTAATTGTTCCATAAGTTAAACTATTCCGTTTAAATACATCAGTAAATATACCATTACATACATTTTTAATAATCTTGTAGTATCTCATTACCAAGATAACGGGGTTCTTTACTTCAATTTGCACTGAAAGAAGCTTTTCTATAGCTCTTTATTAATTATTCTTTATATTGCATATATTTACAAGGCAGTTCCCAAAATGTTTGCTATAAAGTTACGAAGGCCTGGGTGCAGATGAACGATTGGTACTAACGTTTGGAACTGAATCCATCTAGCGTTAAATCCAGAAATGTCCACTCCAACCTCAGCAATTTTGAAATGTTGTTTTCGCCTGATAGTGGCGGCTCGTGTTATGTAAACTTTGGGGGTGCTGAACTTATTGCACATTGAGCAGTAATGCATATTTATACCACCTATATTTTTGGCTTTTTTCATTAACTTTAAATAGTTCCATATTTAATGAATAACTTATAATATTTTTTTCTTCAGGAAAGTATTTTAAATTAATTTTAATAAAAAATTAAGTTCGAAATTTCTTTTTTAGTCCCGCTTTATGTATTCCTTACTATATTTAAAATAATTAACATTAAAATGACAGTATAGTACAGAAATTAAATAATTTTCTTGTTAATTGAAAAAATGTTATAGTATAACTAATATAAGCAGAAGCGTAAACGAATACTATTTATTAGTATCATTAAAAATTATTTAAAAATAAAATCCATTCTTCTTTCGTTTTCAGCGAAAGAATAAAAACATTAACCTTGATGCTTGTACGATGCTAAAAAATTCTTTTATCCATTGAAATCAAAACAGCTACATGTAATTCTATTTTGATTCATATTGTGTGCGTCAGGAAATATTTTCTTTTTTTCTAATGTTAGAAAGTTGAGTTCAGGCTCTGATGTATTACTTTCTGTCCGTCAAGAGAAAATCAAATCTCGCCGTCAAATTGTCTAGTTTACGGCGGTCACTATAGAAACAGGTTATCGTAGGAAGTATCCATTTCTAGTAGGTAGAAGTTCATTTAAATTTGTTCCGCCGCAAACTGGCGCCAAGATTAAAAACTCCGACTTAGGTTGGATTCCTTCTATTCGAAATGAATCTTCCCTAGCATAACCAGTTACTATAGCGACCGCCGTAAACTAGATAATTTGTCGGCGAGAGTTGTCGTGGTGGGCAGACAGTATGTAGTAACGAGTAATTGTCAAGAAGAGAAAAAATATGATTCATTTATTCTATTGCATCTATCTAAAGGTAGGCTGCGATGTTTTAAAATGGGAATATACTTATCAATATTCCGTTCCTTTAAGCGAATCGTGTTTTATTTAAAATCGAGGCTTCTTAAACTTTGAATCATGATCCAAAATAGAAAGGTACAGAATATTGGGGTTCATGAAAATTTTGAAAACATATTTGTATGACGAAAAATTTCTCGTATGTATTTCCTCAGCATTCATAACTAAAAATCATCGCAAAAATCTTTTGGATTACAAGAAATTCCATTACTATAAAAAAAAGTTTTTCCAATGAAATTTTTATTTATCAATAATGATCTTTTATTTCTTTATTTATTTTCAAAGTTTTAGCACGCCAAAAAAATTTCCTGGCGAGAAAATGTTTAAAACTCCGTTTTCAAAGCGACGGGAACTGTCGACTTCGACAGTACACTTTCAGCTTAAAATTATGGTAGGGAAAGGTAGGAAAAGCCTACTCTGTGTGACTGCGCATGCGCGCAGGTGGAATTCGATGCTGCAAGGATCCATAGTTCCAGTTTGAATTGTTGCTTTCTCCTTTGCGCTTCTTCTTCGGGTAGTGAAAAAGTAAGATAGGGAACTTTGTTTCCTGCATAGATTTTCCTTCGCCTTTTATTTGAATATCGAAATCGTTTAATATAAAATTGCGTTAAATTGTTGACAAATTTGAATATTGAATGCGAAATAAAATAAATTTATTAAATTTACTCAATGGAAAAGTTTGGGTGCTGCAGCACCGCAGTCCCTATGCACGAGCCGCCCCTGTCGCCTGACAACCCGAAAACTCTCCAGTACATTCGACCTCAGCGTCGTTCAATGTATCTCGTTCTCTTCTTCCAATCACTGATCCAAGGCTCAACAAACCACATTTTTCATTCCCTTTCCATGAAAAAGGGGAAACAGTGACAACCAC
The DNA here is from genome assembly GCA_013235015.1 of Araneus ventricosus. Lineage (NCBI taxonomy): Eukaryota > Metazoa > Arthropoda > Arachnida > Araneae > Araneidae > Araneus > Araneus ventricosus. The sequence continues at coordinate 644,777 of BGPR01000157.1, forward strand.
CCATTTCGCTGAAATGGAGGTTCACCCCGCGTGAGCCATCCGTTCCTCAACAAACAACACCAAAACAACTACCTGAACCCATTTCATAAGTAATCAGCTAGAGCAGTGATTCCCAAAATTTTTAGTTTTGAGGACCACCTGTTGTGTAAAAAGATACTTTGAGGCCCATTAACTAAATAAACAGGTAAAAAAAATACAAACACACACATATTATATAATATATAAGGTGCCCACACTTATCGTGGTCCAATAGCTAATTTCAAAATCGTTAGGGATAGGCATATAGTTGCAATTGCAAAAATGCTTTAAATGAAGGGAAGAATTATAATATATGTTTTTTGAGTTAATAAATATATTCCTGAAAAAGTTACGAAATCTAACTTTTTATGCAGTCTCCCTGTCCTATCAATCATATTTAGTAAAATATTTCTGACACTAACATTTTAAACAAAAAAGAGTTACACTATTTTGCGATTAAAACTGACCGAGTTATGGAGCTTTGAAAATCGCAAACTTGGACCACTTGACACCATTTCAATAGCCGTCTTAAAGACGATTCACCAATCAATGCTGATTAAAAATCCGCTGATTTGTAAAAATCATGAAATTCAAAGCCCCAAACTCACTCAGTTTTAGTCGCGGAAGAGTGGGCATTTTTTTGGTTAAAATATTAGAGTGCCAAGAATATTTTACTAAATATGACTGGTAGGACCGGGGGAACCGTATAAAATGTTAGAATTCGTTATTTTTTCAGAAATATATTTAGTGACTCAAAAAACATAAAACATAATTCTTCCCTTTATTTACAGCATTTTTCCAATAGGAACTGAATGTCTATCTCTAACGGTTTAGAAATTAGCTATTGGACCACGATAAGTGTGGACACCCTGTACATTAGATGCCCTTATATGCTAGTAATTAGTGAAGCTTACTGTAAAAGGAATTAAAATACATTGTTTTATAAAGCAAGAAACAAGTGAAAACTCTTGAAGCTCCCCTGACTTCGACTCTTGACTAGAATTTCGCGGCCCATTAATACGCTATCCGAGCCCACAAGTAGGCCGCGGCCCATGGGTTGGGAACCACTAGAGCTAGAGTGATTGAATGCAAATCACTACACATCTAATTATGAATATGTTGGCTAATAAGCAATCAAGTATTATTTTTTAAAAGTGGAAAAAGGTACTTTTATGTCTCTACGAATCAATTTATCATTTTCGAATAGAAAATAAGCAATATTACATCAAGTTATTAAAAATAATTGCTCGTAAGAGCAGTTTATTATGATTCTCAGATATAAATAAATAAAATATAAATGATAAAACAAAATTGATACATTTTGATGAAAAAATAAATAACTAAAAAAACTAACGATACTAAGAAAATAAATTGATGGGCTACGATGCTTCGTCAATAAATATATTCAATTTTATACAATTATTTCTAATTGACATTTAAATTTATTTAGAGCCAAGATAATTAATTGTTTTAATATAAAATAATTCTGAAATAACTGAGAGGAAACATTATTTTTAAGGTTAGTATTAAACATAATGGCAATAGAATACAATATTATTTGTTATTATTCTTCAATTGCTCATATATCTGGATTGAAAATTATAATGTTGTATTTCAATTATAATGTTGTTTGTTGTAATACAATGCGGGAATATTAATAGAGACTCGAAAACGCTTATTTTCTATTTCCAAGAATAGTAAAAATTTATTTTATTTTCCAGCTAAATTAATTTTTTCGAAGCTCATAAAAAGCTTGAAATCTGCCTTTCTAAGTAGCTTCTGAAAAGGCAAGATAAAAGAATTTGAGCTTAAACAACTTCCTGGTACCAGTCATTCCTATTAACAGTGTTACTATATCAAAAAGAAATTTTTTATAAATAAAAAAATACATAATTTAAAACAGATAAATATGTGAGGAAGTTTACTGCGAAATGTTTTGTATCGTTTAAAACTCTATGATTTAAATTCATCCTAAAGGGGAAAAAAATCCAAACATATAAAAATTCTTTCATGAAATTTTATGCTTTTGAAAAGAAAAAAAAGACATACCATTTCAGAATTTTTTCGCCGAAGATTTAATTTACTTTTACATATTAAGTAGTTCTTTTTCCACTTTTTTTTGTTGAAAACATAATTTATTTAGTTAAATATATATTTTTTTCTAAATATTAGTATGTGTGGTGGTTTTTAAGAAAAATAAGGGTTTTGCAAAGAGGAAAAGCTTCCGTTTCCCTTGGTATTCAGTAGATTTTTTTTCTTATTTCTAGATTTTAAATAAAATTTTGAAGATCCCCAAACAAATAAAAAATAAACGAGTTTTATTTAACTAGTTTACCTATGAATTAAGAATTCTCTTTAAGAAAATTATAAGCATTTGGTAGCTTAGATTTATGATTTTTCCATAAAAAAAAAAAACAGTTTCTTCTTTTTTTTGAAAGTGGATTCACAAAATATAAAAGTTCTTTGTTATGACGAAAAAATAAAATGCTTATAAATAATATGCTTTGGAATGAAAAATTCTTATTCGAAGCAATTTTTTAATTGTGTTTACAAGTACCGAATATTTGCAAGTAGTGAATAATTAGGCTTATAAATTGAAAATAGTTTCATATTTCAAATTTTGAAAATTCAGAAAGAAGGGTTCTTTTATTTATTATAAACATTTGAGAAACCATTTTATGGTTTTTTAGAACATCTGGAGACTTTTTGATCTGAATTTAGGTTCCTCCCCATGCCTGTTCCAAGACTTATATTTTACATCAAGATCAGATCTGTTTATGCAACCCATTTATAAAGCATAAATCATTAAGGTGGCAAATAACTTAAATCACGATCAAATTTGTTTATGTAATGTATCTATAAAGTAAAATCATTCAAACAGCAAATAATTTTCTGATCGGAGGAATAAAGCAGTGTTCACAGTGATAAATACAATAAAATAGAAAAGGATACATCCAGATATCATCATTAATTTTAATTCTGACTGGGAATTTCCTTGAATATAAAAAATAAAAATTATAAAATAAAAAAAAATCATAAAAATAAAAAATAAAAAGTTCTTAGGGTTTTTTTAGTTAATGCATCGATCTCTCATTAGATAGAGCAATGTGCTCACGCCTGTTCTACTATGAAGGCGATAGGTAAGATTTTAAGCCTTTTTCCCGTCTTCAGACTTTGTTAGTAAAGACTGTTTTGTTTTCGTTCTTGTGAAATGTTTTTTTCCCTATTTTTTTGTTTGTTTTCAATTGTCCGGTATAGGTTCAGACCACAGAGGAAAAGTTTATTTGACCTTAAAGTCGTTTTCCCTTGACAGAAAACTTATCCCAATTAGAATCCAAAATGGAAAGTGACCTTTGACGTAATTTTGAATGTGGATTATTCCTTCCTTGGTTTTTTTCAATCATATGTCGTCAATTTTGTTGCGTTTTAATATCTATTATAGTTTTGTTTTTCTTGCAATTGTTTTAATAAATCCTTATAATTCAGTAAGTTAAGATTAACTTTTAAAATGTGAACGTGATAAAAAAAACACTTATTTTCGTACGAAGTTTATACCTATCCGAAAATAAATAAACTGGTAAGAGACGTACCAGTCCAACCTTTTGATCGGTAAGTAAGCGAACATAAATGTAGAGAGGATTATTTTCGGCGAATCAACAATCACTTAGAGGAAATACCGTGTATTGATTGATTGAACATTTTTTCTGCAGGCGTCCAATGAAATTGCCTAAAGCAGTGATATTTAAAGCTTCAAAACTCGGTCAGTTTTAGTTGCATTAGATCGGAACTTCTTATGTTTAAAATGTTAGTGTCTCAAAATTATTTTACTATATATGACTAATAGGACCGGAGTACTATATGAAAATTTAGACTTCGTAATTTTTTAAGAAGTACATTTCTTGACTCAAAAAACACAAAATATAATTTTTTTAAATGATTAATTTTTCAATTGGAAGTATAAGCCTATCTCTCATTGTTTAGAAATTAGTTGTTGGATAAGGATTAGAAAGGACACCCTGTTTATTTCAGCAAAACTAAGAAATAAATTATGGTATAACGAAATTTTTCATTTGACCGAATAAATGCTATACAAGTAGACTTTTGTTCCAACAGTTAATGGACAGATACTGCGATTTTGCCAATAAACCATAAAAATTTCACATTCCCCTACTAGCATGTTTCTGACTGCGTCTATACATAACAATTTCGTCTTTTACAACCTCCAGACAATTGAAAATACAGTGGTTTAACCCCTAAACTGATTTGTTTTCTCAACTATCTAATTGTATGACACCTTCTATTTTGGGAATATGTTATCATTTTAACTCAATTGAGAACCTAAAAGACAGTTGAAATGTCTATAGTTGCCAAGTAATTTTTGCATCGAATTATAGCATCTGTGAATGACTGTTTTAGTTTATAAGTTTTAAATTGCGATAATTCGATGCACTTAAGGCATACGGGCAAACCAGCTAAGGGGTTAAGACTAACTTCAAATAAAAAGACAAGTCAAAGGAAGAATGAAGCTTTTAGGATCAGTGAGCAAATCAGCTACAGACTGGCACATTAATTGTCAAACCTCTCAAGCGTGTGTATGTAAGTGTACACATATATGCATTTAAATTATATACATATTTCAACCATTCTGAATTGATTTGATTCTTTTTTTAACTCGGCATTAATTTCATTATATGATACTTTGAGGACATGGTGTTTTATGTTTGTATTTAGTTCCAATAGAATTTTAATTACTTCTTAGTCTATTTATTGTTGTAAGTGTTTTCATATTTATTGAATTTTTACTTGCATTTTCGAATGATTGTTATGTTCTGTGCTCTTTGAGTGTAATTTTACTCTTGGTTTTTGGTCTTGGACTTGTTTTGCTGTGTTGTAGAGTGTCTTTCTTCCCCTCAGGTCTGTCTCAGACCTTACATCATCTTGGGTAAGCTGTGTCCGTGTGTATTTTAAATGAAATTAAATTAAACCCCTCTAGTAGCATATCTATGGGGTCCGTAATCATTTTGTATAGTTTTAATCTCTTATTCTATTTTACCATGTCATTTCTTATGCATACGTTCATTGTTTACGAGGACAGTCATAAGTGACTGCAAACCTTATTATCGATTCTATTATCTCATGTGTGATGGATAGATTGTTTGTTAATGAGGGTAGTCAAGTTAGCATGAAACCTTCCTCGTTTCATGCTATCTTCGAATGGCATGAAAAGAGGAAAGAGTTTTTTTTGTTTCTTCTTCTAAATTACTACCTTATGAGGATATTTGAAATGTCAACTATTGGAAATTTAAAGGTTGGAAATCGTGTACTATATTTATATACTTCCATGCTGTAAGTTTTTATGAATATCAGAAACACTCCATAAAGTATAACCATTTACTTTTCTATTAAGAAGAAAAAGAAAAAAAATTCTATCCTTTTGATAAATAATAAATCTGAGAATCTTAAACTCTAGGAGTTTTTGTTTAAGCTTTCTTAAAATACCTCTATGATTTCTTTCTTACAGAAGGTAGTAAAACAAGCAAACCTTTCTATAAAGACAACCAATAAAGATTACACTTTATTGAATAAAATAAAATTCAAAGGCTATTTATATATAAAACAGATAAATCAAGAATCCATTCTTCTGCTACGATTCATCCTTCTGGAACAACTTAAGCTTAATAAAATTTAATCTTCTGGTTTTCTCAGTCCAAAGAACTGCGTTATCTCTCAAAATTATGTGATTCTTGGTCAATTCTTTCTTGCAAAATATAATAAAACAGATAAACCTTCCTATAAAGTTTAACCAATATAAATTGCTCAGAATCGAATCAAATAAAATTTAAAATCTATTTATATATAAAACAGATAAATCTCGAATACATTCTTCGGGAAGACCTCCATTAGATAGGAACAAGTTAGGCTTAATAAAACTTTAATCTTCATGTTTTCTTAGTCCATATAACCGTTAACTCTAAAATAACAGAGTTTATACGATATTAAATCAAGAAAATATTTATATATTGATTAAATATCTTTTTATTATTTGTCTAGGCAAGAATTTTGAAATATTTCTCTGCTATAAAAGTAGTTTTAATTCCTAATAAGAGTTATATTGTGCTTTAAACTTTAGATTATGGAAGATAAAAATCACAGAACCTAAAATTTCAAATAGAAACAGAAAAGTTCTTATCCACTTTTTGGATTCATAAGAATGCAGTAAAGTTCTGGCTAACTACAACCTGGTTTGTCCGAAATGCCTCTGAAATCGCAAATACAAAAACACATGGAACTACTCTCTACTTCACGGAAATAATCGCGAAGGCGAGACTTTTTCTTCAACTATATCCCCAATTTTTTCTTTTCAACCTCCACAAGAAGGTCAGTGACTAATTTTCGAATGCTAAAATTAAAATTAATGGTCATTAACAATATTAATTACGATATTGTTTACCTGTGCCAATCAGGCGCATTGCGCCCGAACTGCCGATGCGAATATTGATCCCGAGGGAGGGTTAACTTTTAATAAAGAATATAAGTGTAGCATACAAAGACAGTTATGAATTCGTTTCATTCTCAAAACATTTAGGAATTACATACTGTAAGTAGATGCAACAGAGTAATAGATGTTCATGGCTTAACCGAAAACCTCTCGGATAAAGATTTATCCGAAATGCCCTCACCTTTAGTTCAGTTAAGCAGGTTTGTACTCGGTAAGACATTCAATTCCTTCCGACCGGCCATATTCCTGATTCCCCCATTAATCATAAATC
>BGPR01000157.1:654332-665191 GCA_013235015.1 Araneus ventricosus
TTTTTTTCCCTTCCTGACTCAGAAGATTCATGAAGTAAATCATATTGTGTGCTATTAGTAATCTAGATACCAATCATTCTTCATGCCCAAGAAATGGGATTCAGTTTCGAGATGGGAAATGAAAGTGTTATTATTGTTGGTTTAAGAAAGTTTGAAAGGATATGCATTAATTCCCATGTCTTATATTCCAAAGATCTCGAAATGTATGGAATTTCAACCAGATGAAGTGTACTCCTCTTGACTTTTTCATATAGTTACACAATACGGAGCGTTTGGTGTTAAGCTTCGTAGCATATTAACCCTCTAACTGCAGAATATTTTTAAATCGCTAATTAGATACAACGTTCGCAGACATATTCAAATACGGTTGAACGCTGTGCAAAGCTATGAGTATAATATGATTCAACGCTGTAATAGTTCTAAGTAAACACAATAGCCTGTGAAAATCGCAGAATGGACCAAAAACTGACTTACTTCTAACCCGCAGAAATAGTGGGATGAGCAGTCAGTGTTAAAGAAAATCGAGTATGAGTTTCGAATTTCTTCCAATTGATCAATTGGGTCATAACTTTGATACAGATTTACAGTTTGGGTGTGAAAAGCGCATGCTAAATTTTATTTATCTTATTCTGTTTATGAGTTGTCGTTCCTCACATGCACACGGATAGGAAAACCTGTCGACTGATTTATTCCGACATTAAACGCAAATCTAGAGTTTGGTGCATAGACTGATCGACAAACAGACATGATTCCAATCATAGTTTTTTCGGACTCAGTTATATTAACGCCCCGTTTTGAAGCAACACGAGGGCTATCTTGGGAAGAGCCTCATAATTTTGAGCCGCGGTCAGATGACGATGACAACCTCTGAACTGAAAGCCCCTCTCCGCACCACACCAATGGGAGGTCGTTCCATCACTACGTATGATTTAACATGCAGAAGGCCTCATATACGGCGTATCTTCAGTGGACTCGGGTTTCGAACCTGGAATCCTCCGGTCCCGAAACCAAGTCCTCACCACTTGGCCAGTGTGGCCTCTTTTTCGGATTCAGAGTGGCCTGAAACGTCTAGATCGAAATTTTTGATGATTACAATACTTACTCTCTGTATACTTCAGTTAAGTGAAAAAACAACCGGTAAAATGCATTGCACTGAGAAACAAGTAATTTTTTGTATTAACACCAAATCCATCGTTGAGCTGACAGTCCAAAGGTATGAGTTTCTTACATGTTAGGTTTCTAAAATTTCTCACTCACATCTTAGACAATTGAAATCAATATCAATCAAATAAACCCAAAAAACTGAGATAAACTCAGAGGGAATGGAATTAAACAAGGAATCCATTCATTCTAGTCCATTTTATCAAGGGCCAAGGACTTTAATTCGAAATGGATTCAAAATATTTGGGAATTTTTCTATAAGAAGCTTGTATTACGCCAAATATAGCTTCTCTTAGCCAGACATTTCCAAACGAAAGACAAAGGAGATCTGTACATGTAAAAAGCATTATTTTAAAAGAAAAAGGAAAACCAAACACAAACATTAAAACACTGGCTGTTAATAATAGCAGCCATCATATAAATAAACTTACTCCATGCCCAGAATAGAGAAAAAAAATGTCCTCACGCTATCATAATCCCACGCTAACTTTCTGTTAAAAAAGTAATCAGCGAATTTTTTTAAAGAAACACTAGAACCATGGCTCCATCTATATTCGAAAAGACAAAACTTGAAGAAGTGAAAACAGGAATTTTAGGGAATGGAACTATTTAGACATATTAATTGAAGTTTGTTACGTGGCCTCGCCACCAAAATTGTGCATCTGAACCATATTTCGGTTCAAATACAGTAAAAGAAAGTGTTCCAAAAGGCATGCCGAGTTTCCATTATTTTTTTTGCGAAACACAAATATAATAAGAAATTTTGAAAGACACTCACTGGTTAACAAAATAAACTGAAAGCGGAAATTTGCGTGCAAAAAAGAACGTAATATAAATACTTAATTTTGTATAATACGATCTCAGTGCCACTCTTTAATGAAGGCTTAGTCAAGAAATTGCCTGAATTTTTATTGTCGAGCAACTCATTGACAGGTCATATGAACAATATTCTGCTAATGAATTAAACAGATTCAGTTCGATTTTAACAATTCAGCTATTATTTATCTTCGTAAAGATTGTTACAATTATAAAAGTAGTTTCTTATAAGAAACTAGCTGATAGTGAGAAATTACAACCGAATTGAAGCGTTTAAAAATGTATAACTATATATAAGCAAAAATTCCAAATTAACTTTCAGTGGTCCTCCTATTTCCCAACATTTTATTCTGACGACGCAACAGCGATGGAAGTGCTGAAACGTTCAATTCATTAAATTACGATAGAACGAGCTATCCTACTACTGTTCGACATCCTACTAAGGTTCAAAATTAGGAGGGAATTTCTTTTTTCGTAATCATTTGAAAATAAAATTTATTTTAAATATTTTGCAGCCTATTAATTTCACATCCGTATTTTCAAAGCTCCGAAACACGCTAATAATATTTAAAAAAATATTAATGGCATTTATATTAACAAGATGTAATCACAGACAAGATGTAGAAAGGAATATGGAGGCTTTACTATAGTAGGGCGCCATTTTTTGTCTTCACCGAATCAGATCGGCAATAATTTTGTCCATCCTTTGATGGCAATTTTCCTTTGGTTTTTTTGAAGCAGATTGAAAAGATCTTGGGAATGAATAGGGGATAATAGCCTTTGAAGATGCCCCATAAGTCCCTTTAATCAATCAAACAATATGTAATCAGTATTATTTGCAGCCGGAAATCCTAAATTCATGCAAGAAATCAGCACTACCAAAAAATAATTATTTCAGAATAACATTTTCAGACATTGTTAAAAGTTATTTTGAAGCTTCCGCTTATTTTTACTCTAATTTCACAATGAATGCTGAAAATTATTGGAACACATAAGTGATATTACATAATAGCCTACATAAGTAAACAAAGTAATATTTTCACCATCCATTTATATGAGTAATGGAAATATTTCCTAGGATGAAAACATAGCATTTCTAATTAGTATTCATCAACAAGATTTACGAAATTTTCTAGATGAATGAAAACTTCATTCAAAATATACAAATGGTATCTCACTAAAATAACAATCTTAATCGCGTAATGTATTAGTTAAATTCTAAATGGAAGGATGAAATTTTATCAAGTGCTTGTTTATCTCTAAATTGTTACAATTTTTATTAATAATTTAAATATATTAAAAATGACTATGTTTAAACAGCTGTGGAAGACAGAATTTATGTCACTTTCCATTTAATTATTATAAATTTTAGAACCACAGCTAAATCCTCGTCATTCATCTCCTTAATTTTATAATCGGTGTCAGTTACTGTAGAGAGAGAAAGAGTCCATGGTCAAAATTTTCTTCACACATGAAACTAACCTATATACACTTAACATGCGCCATTCATTCATTTAAATGACAAATGAATTGAAAATTCACTTTTGTTTTAAAATAACTAAAGTCATTATACTTCAATAATCATCTAATCATTCCAATGTGAATGCTGATAGTTAAGTAAAACGAACTTGAGAGAAAATAAACCAAAGTCAATCACTTGTTGCTTTGGTGAATGAAAAAAAAAATCTTGAGGTTTAGTACACTTTTTCTCGAAATAATTGGAAAACTTCGCCGATTCCAGAGCTCTGTGAAGCCTTATCGCGATTCATTTCCATAATACGTACTTAGCACTCTCTTGAAATCGAACTGTCGTGAAATATCTCTGATTATAAAAAGGCTGTAAACCTACTTGATATTAGGTCTCGCGAGTTCAATTATGCAGTCTGGAAAATCCTCCCCAGACAAACCATACATGAAGTAATCCTCACCAAGTTTATAAAAGCGGGTGGAGTGACAAGAAGAACGAAAAAAATAAACTCGTCCTCCACCTTATTAGTTTATGCATAGAAATTCTGGATTCCCCGAAAAGAAATTCCAAATATTCAGCAGCAAAGCTGAAAAAACTGCAGAAAAAATAAAGTTCTAAAGAAGAACCGGGTTCCATCGACTTTGCAGACACTTTCGTTCTGACTGCTCCATTTGCATGTGCTTCGTTTAGATATTGACTCTGAACTTTCGCAGAAGGTACTACTTTTCTTCACGCAAACAGCGTTGCGCTTCTCCAAATCTCGTTCCTTTTGCTCTTTTTTTACATCTCTGCGGATGTTATGCTGATTGTTTCAAGTGGATTCTTCAGTTTGGCTATCGGTACTCGACACACGTAACATCAGGAGACTGAGGAAACTCTAGAACAGTGTTTGAATACGTAATAGGTACTTAAAACGTGGAACTTAGATATATCTAGGACTAGGGGCAGTCGTCGATTTTTCGGTATGTGGGGCACGTTATCTGGCATGAGAGTCAAACCATTGGGAAGAGAAATCTTGGGAGGGGATAATAATTAAATGCTCCCCTATAATAAAACCCTGAGGTTTTGATAATAATTTTGGATGAGTTAAGGAATACGAGATGAGTCTTTGATAAGAAATGGCGCAGAAGGCAATTGAGGGTATTATTACATGTGAAAGAGAATACAGTGTGAAGAGAATGTGGAATTTGTTGCAGAAGTTGGTGGGGCCATTTAAATTATTCATATTATTGCCTTGTAATGATAGCGAAGGAATTTCGTTTTAAAATAAATACTATTATGGATTAAGGCAACTGTTCTCAACTGTTTAATATTTAAGAACAAAGTTTCCATATCAGTTTTAATCGCGTCATGATTTTGGTTGACGTTTACCTCCTCCTTGAAATGATTTTGGAATCTTAAATAATGAGCACAAACATTTATTTACACATTTTAAACATTGTACTTTATTTTTGCATTAATCAGATCAACATTTTAGACTTCTTTTTTACTTCTTAATACCCTGAGAAAAATGCAGCGTTTCTTTATTGCTGTGTTTCTTTTTCCTCGGTTGATGCATGTTGAAAATTACTAATAGTTTACCATTAAAGAAAATTTTTCAGCTTAATACTGTCACTGTTAACTGCAAATTAGCTAGAGACACTACACTTAAATGTATGACAAAAATATTTCACAATCAGGAAACATTAGCTAATCGCTAAATCTTAAAATAACGTCCTTTTTAATTGATGATAAAAGAAATAAAAACATAAAATGTCGAACACAATGAAATTTCTTTAATTGCAACTTAGTAAATCGTAAACATAACATAAAGCTTTAGATTTCATTCTTCATTCATTTTTTATATGACTTAAATTATTTCTTATGCCATTCAAATTATTGAGAAAATATTACGAAAACGCTTGACAGAGAAGTATATTTAAATGCCCTCTATGCTTAATCCTTAAAATTTCATAATCCTTCTGGATTCTATTCAGAGAATAAAATAAGTTTGCAGGATATACCACATACATATCTGGCCTCTATTACAAGCGACGCAGAATAACAAATTTCTTTTAGAGCTGAAGCAACCAGTTTAGTTACTCATATTATGATCTGCATAAAATATCAATTCAAAATTTATGGACTCTTCCCATCAATATGCTCAAATACGTAAGGTATTAAGTAAACAAAACATGACGTAAGGCGATTATTTTTTCAGTGGCAAATCAAACTGCAATGCTACTTGGCAAATACTCCCATCAACATTTAAGTTTCGTAAATGTTTCAATTATTTCAACATTTTCTCAAGCTCGTTGTAAATGAATTCATCATTAAAAACCTATTATGGTACAACAAAAGAAACTATCAAGGGAGGAAACTTCATTTTTCTATAACAGTTAAATACGTGATAGTCCCCAAATGCAAAATTTACTGTTTTCAGAGTATTCTTAAACCTGAAATACTGATAATCGTCAAAATAATATGTTAAATTCATAAACCTCTTGAATTACGGCTTTGTCTGTCTTTGAATTTTCATATAAAATATATCAAGTGTAGTATTACAACACACAGAGTTTGAAAAAAATATGAATATTTCGAAAATAAACAGATATTGCTCTATATTAAAATATGATAAAAGGTCTAATTTAATACAGAGCACTTTATCATCATTTTAATAAGTTTATAATTTGATTCTCTGATAGAAAATAAAAATTAAGTTTTAAATTGAAGAGCAGAAATAATTGACACTTCTCTTTAACAAAGTGTAACTTTAATTCAGCCAAGTTGTTAAATGCATTCAGAAAAATTTCTTAACCACTTCAAAAATCTAAACTTTTCCGCTTTCCAATTAATTATGTATATGATTAATTGTGGATGAAACATTGTATTGAAAATAAATGACTGCGAAACTTTAAGTATGAGAAAGAAGTTAACGTTCTGTCTTGATCGAAATCATTTTTAACAATTGAGTATCTATTTAATGCTATGCAAAGTGGATTTGTCAGAATCATTTTACGCCATTATCCATTATTGACTTTCTTTTGTCCTAGTCAAGCAGCCTTTCATGAAACAAATGGTAGAAAATGTCACAAAGATAATAGATTATCTTCATATTAGACAGTTCCAGAATATGGTTCTAATATCAAATAAGACTATGTTGTTTAATGTACTTTTGTAGGGCATTTTTATCTTGTGAATCTATCGATATTTAGAATTGATCTGAAATAATTTGTATACAATCTCGTAATTATTATATTCAACTTGCGGTGTTTTTCATTTGCTGACTGCATTTAGGTTTCAGAGAGTTCTGCGCATCAGATTACTAGGATTGAAAGAGTTGCGCAATTTTCAAATCGAATTGCGAGAAAACTAAAAGAATTACAAAGGATGATAAATAATCATTCGCAATTTTTAAATTGTGTCCACTTACATTTTATTTAAATACCAATCATGTATTCAAATTCATATATTCCAAAATTCTGCATCACACCAAAGGGAAAAGGAATATTTTTGTTACTTTCCTACTTACCATTTAAGGTTTCGTTTGCATTTTTGTAAAAATGTTCATTTAATATTGTTAGAAGCTACAATCAATGACGACTGAAGTGTACAGTGCGGTGAAAGCTACGGGTGCCTCATTTTGCCCGCTTGAATAGTCCTAGACACGATTAAAATATATTCAGAAGTAAGAAATATATTTAAATATTAAACATGTTTTTAACACTAGTTTACAACATTCTTTGTGACAGAACACTTTATTTAAAATGAAAATTGCTTAATTTCATGAAACCCTTACTATAACATGGAGACGAGCAAGAACTCATATTACATCTTTTACCTGTGGTAGTTATATTAACGTTCCGTTTTGAAGCAAATCGAGGGCTATTTTTTTTTACCTGCGATTCGGTCGCTCGTAGCTTTTTGTTTAGAGTCAACTTGAGTTGCCGCTGCTTATAGAGTAGCTCAGTATATATCTTTATAAAAAGTGATTTTTTTCAAAAGTTCGTGATTCATTCTATATAAATAAGTTATGACATTGTGATAATTTAAAAAAAACAGTATCCTTAACTCAATAAATTAATCAGATCCTCTTCTAGTAAGAGCACATATTACATTTTTTACTTGCCATTCGGTCACTCGTAGCTTTTTATTTAGAGTCGAGTTCAGTCGCCGTTGACCATAGAAGACCATGTTCAGAACATAATTTAATAAAAGTAAATTTTTTTCAAAAGTTCGTGATTCATTCTATATAAATAAGTTATGGTATTGTAATAAATTAAAAGAAAACAGTATCCTTAATTCATTAAATTAGTCAGTTCCCCTTTTTTTCTAATTCTGTCTACAAGTCTTCTTTTTGTAAAAAAGTAATAATAAGAACGTTATTCAAGATGGAAATTATTTCCTCCTTCTTCCAATAGACATAATGGTTTTCACAAAGTTAATAAATTCCAAATTTTTGTGCCATAATTTTATTCATTGGACTGAATGCTGTACTTACACTACCCATTTGGTCTGAAGGATCGCAGCTAAAGTTAATTACTTGAATATTGATCTAAATCGCTAGAAAAGAGTTAGAAAGAAATAAAAAAGGATAAGTAATCAATATGGAATTTGTGTAATATGAATTTCAAAGCAACTCTTTATTGAAAATCGTTAAATATTTCAGAAACTACGCTTTTATTAAATCACTTCAAACTCCGAATCTTTTAAAACTACAGAGTAATGAAGTATTACGTGTTATTTGCCAAGCAAAAGTGTTTGCTCGGCTGAGGATTATTATCACTAGTATTTCATTGCTTTTGTGTTTTGTTTTCTTACTCCTATTAAATATTCCTTTTTTAGGGTCAAGGTTTAGGTACTACCAAAAACAAAATCCGCACATGAATCAATATGACTGTATTTATTGAAGAGTTAATTATAAGTTAATGCTTTCTTGTCAAATTCCTTATTAAATCCTTATTAAATTTTCCAAAATTTAAATTTGACACAAAATTTTAAAATTCGAAAGCAAATATCACGAGGAAGTAGTAAAAAAATTCAGTTAATACAATTCTAAAACTTCTTTTTAAGATCATCACTTCGTTGATATTTCATTCCTTTAATCATTCTTTAATTTTTGATAACTAAATAATTTGAGACCAATTTTATAATTCACTCTTAGAGTGAAAAACACATTTTCATTCATTTTAGGGCGACATGAAATTTGAAATAAAGTTGTATCATTTTTGCAAAGTAAGCATATTATTTTATAAATAATACCCAATCTGAATGCATGTTGAAAGGACTTTCAATAAATTATTACTTAGAAACCTATATTGATATAAGTGTTTCTTTATAAGATAGATTAAATTAAATTAGGAAATATTCATTATACCATTTATTCTTATTAATATCAGTATTCTTACTTTACTAATAACAATGGTTTTAATTTCCTTATTAATATTAGTGTTTGAAGCTAAATTGCAATATTTTTTTATTATTAATATAACTGAGCAACGTATTTTATTAAATCACGACCTTAATCTTCTCCTTACTAAATTGATGATATCTTTAAAATGGATAGGATAATCAGAAAGAATATCTCTGAAATATTAGTATTCTATTTTTCCAAGCGGAACTCATCTGTGTCTTTCTCAATTCCTTGTAGATAGTTTTACTTTCTCTCCTACTGTATCACTCCAACAATTACGACCATTTATTGTTAATGAATGCACGAGAATTGATAGCTCTTAGTTTCGAAATAAACCTCGCATATTATGTTCCTTTGATTTGCAAAGGGAGCGAAATTATTCCATGCTTCTTGGTAAAATCTATGTTTTGAAAGGGTATTTTGAGATCCCAGCCTCCAGCAAAGGTTAAGGTTAATACATATAAGACTTTTTTAACCTCATTTACAATAGAGATAGTATTAGAATAATTTTTCGATACTTTCAACTTTATTTCTATGATGACAGATTTTTCACTCACTTCCTGATAAACTAAAATTTTAAAATTTTTACAGTTCTTTTAACTTATGAAAAAGATTTTGCGATTATCAGAACTAGATCATCAGTTAATTGCTTGATTTTGATTAATTTTGATAACATATGAAAGGCACCATATGGTAGTGAACTTGAAAACAAATATTATAAGATCCCATTTATAACAATAAAATAAATGCAAAGTAAATCAGACAAGTAATCAATTAAAACAAATAATGAAACAAGTTTTAACAAGTTGAAACAAGTTTTAATAACAAGTTTTTATTAGCATATTAAGAAAGAAAAAATATTTTTTTTTATAAAAATACAGAGATCAAAACAAAAGAATAAAGAGGGAGGCGTTGAAAATAATTCAATAAGGGAATTAGAAAACTATCAAACATTCCTTTAAAACTAAAAATATATTGTTTAGCAACGGATTCGGAAACCCTCCGCGCTTTTGCGCATGCGCCGGGCGGAGTTATTTTCATCAAAATAGGAGGAAAGTGAAGAATGGAAGGGCGATGTTTACATTTTACTGAGCGTGATCTAACAAAGAACTCCGGAAATGCGCTCATATGACTCGTTGCCTGACACCCCTTTCTGCTGTAATATCGTCCAGAAGTGGTAGTCTCGGAATCCGTTGCTGAACAGTACTCTAAATTTGATTGAAATTCCAATTAAATTAGTGTGTTTCTATCGGCTCCGCACGTTTAAAATATGTTTTGGACTCCCACTTTTTGATAAAAAAATTACTATTCATTTTTTAGTACACTAAGTAATAAAAGCTTGTTTAATTATTTTTATCACTGTTGCGTAAATGAGCACATAATTTTATCAATTTTTTACAATGAAAGACTTATTTCCTTCACTTTTTAACTTCATTTAATTTTCCTACCTTTTGCAATTTATTTTTAAGTGCATAGCACTAATTCTAATCTCTTTAAGTGGAAGCACCAAAGATGGCCTTCTTTATCTCAAGTCATGTGACCATCAAAGTAGGTAGTAAAGCATCCGTAAAATGTAACGTCTTCTGCAACGAAACCTTTAAGTTTGTTTCTTGGTTCTCTTTTAACATTAATTTAATCACTTAGAATCGAGTCTTTAAAGCAAACAATGAGACTGCTTTTCAAGAACCTCAAGTGGTGTTTTGTTCGATCCTAATTTAAAGTTAAGTACTAGATTTTATGACTCAAAAAGTGATTTGCGTTCGACTGATTCTCATGGTTTACGGTCGACGATGTTCTCTGTTATTATACATTTAAATAATATGGCCCCGTCTTTAAGACTGGTCGTAAAATTCGATTTGGAAAATATGTCCACTTGAAAAGAAGCACTTAAGGTTTCTCTTACTGTTTTATTGGAGACGAAGAAGAAAATCTGGTTTGAATTCATCTTCCGGATATTGCAATCACTTTTCGTTCGTTTATTACGATTCGAAATTAAACTGATAAGGATGAATAGAAATTTGG
>BGPR01000157.1:665201-746848 GCA_013235015.1 Araneus ventricosus
AGGGGAAAGCACTGATGAATACAAAAGTATCGCATCCTATCTACGAAAGAAATTACAATGAACTTGTTTTACAGGAAGAAGGCAATTTCAATAAAAAGAACTGGGAGTTCTGAATGTAGAGAATTGTTACTCTACCGCACTGTTTCAGTAGTGGAAGTTTTTTATTGCTTTACAATAAGCAACTGTTCGAGTCTAAAGCAATTAAAATGAAGGTATTGACCAGGTAACGGAAATCCATTAAATTTAACTGGTTCCTGCTGAAATGATTACGCTGAAATATTTTCAAACGTTTGCGTGAAAATAGTATTAGATTTCTTCTCAGAAAATAATTGGTTCTTACTGTGAGTCGCAAGAGAGTGTCTAAAAATAGATTTCCCTCCTCAAAATTTTAAATGGGATGCAACTGAATATACCTGGTATCTGCATCGAATAAGGACAAACTTTCTAAAACTGTCTAGAGTACGAGAACCCAGATTTAAGCGTAGAGGCAAATTTTCGCTAATTTGGCCTCATTTGCTTAATTTATGAAAATGTCTAAAATATGATCTATTTAATGAGGCCATATTAAATGTAAGAACTTTTAAGTATTTTGATGCACATTTCTCTTTCTATCTGATGATAAAAATTGAATTTTCAATACTAAGCATACATTTCGGAGAAAATTTATTTTTAAATATATATTGACTTTCTTTTTTAAATTAACATTTGCATATTAGTTTAGTTACACTTTGAGTTTTTTTATGGTTGTTGTTCCCCCACATGAATAGTCCATATTTGATGCTACTATATTTCACATTGTATTAATATATGTTTATTTATTGTATTACATATTGTTACAAGCATGGAAAGTCACTTCCCAGTAATGTGAGTCTTATGGTTGGGAAGAGAATTTTACAGGGATAAGTATGAGATGACTAGCAGCAGCCACGTCTGATTCCCCGACCTTGGCGACAAATTTGGCGACGAAATATGGGATCTCAAAGGTGCTGGAATCTTCTCGATATTTCCATTAGGAGAGAAGATACGCTTGAATGTACTAGATAATTCCATGTGACGTCACGGCCTGCCGGGGGAAACTATATAAGCAGAGTGCTTGGATGACGGATGGTGTTGTTCGACTCGGATCGCCTTGGAGCGTGAATGTCTTTGGAGTTCGTCCGCAGTGCGAGCTAGGAAGCTGGTGAGCTGAGCGTTATTGAAAGTGCAGTTATTGTCGTTACTAGTTATTTGCTGACTGTTTGTGTTGTTAGATAACAAAGTGCTGAACTGTTATTACCTGTGAATTGTTGTCTGTTTACATTGGTAATCTGTGCAAAATCTATTATTTCCTGGTACATGTGTTACGTGTTTTCCTGCATATTTGTAAACAAACCTTCAATCTCCATTATCCTGCGTGGTGGACTGTTTACACAATACACCCACAGTAATCTTTCTGCAACAATATATTATTGTCTTTGAGGATTATATCTTCATTCTGTATTTGTTTTGAATTTTTGAATGTTTACACAATTTTCCACTTTTTCATTGTACTCTTCCCCGCCTATCATTTAAACGGTCCATACCCTATGGGTGAGTGGAACGACGTGCGTAATAAATCTACACTATTAAAATTCGACGTACATGTATGTATATAAGTATATGAGGCTATGTTCTCATGAATCGCTGAACGTAGAAATGCGCCGAAAGTACCAAAAGATGGCAAATGATCCAAGGAATCCATTTTGATAATTTAAAAATCCGAAATTACAATTAATTAATAAAATATTAATTGAAAACGCCAAAATGAATTATTGGCCTTCCCCTGTAAAGCCGTCTATTGTGCAGAGACTACGAAGGACGGACGGTCGTGGCGTAAATCTTTCTCGGTCGTTTTTAAAACTGCCATCCTTCCCTCCGTACTAAAGTACGGCAAAAAATAATTCCGGAATCGGATAGACCATTCATTTCGACAGGACACGGTATAATGTTTTTACAAAATAATGATTTTTTTTGTATTTTTTGCGATTTTTTTAAAAGTAAGTTGATTTTGATGCGTTTTCCAACCGCACCGTATCTCTTTCTCATCATCGTGATCAACCAAGTTTACATCCTGGGAATGGGCACGCTTTGTTCTCTTCGACCGAGTTATTTAAAAACTTAGATTACCAGAACCTTTTTTGCGATTTTTCGAAAATTACTCGAAATTGGACTTAAACATATAATAACTTCGCGATTTCTCGAAATAATCGCACGAAACTTTTTTCCGTGTGTGTGGTTACATTTTCCATGTTTGGAGAGAAGGTTAAAAATTTTCCTCCAAAATTGAGGATTTTAAATTTTTTTGTGTTTTTCGTCTAATAATCTTTTTTTCAAGACTTTGCATTTATAAAATTTCACTTCTACATTTTTTTTGGTTAAAAATTACCATAGTTTATTATTAGTGTGGGAAATTTGGAAACTCTTACTTTAAAATTTCACCCTTAAAAAAGATTTAAAACTTCGTCCATTCCTAAAGTATTTATTTAGTTCAGAGGCCTCCATGTGAACCTCTCCGCTTAAGGCATTATGCAACCTCCAGCAACGCAACTTCGACGGTGAAATCATTACGTCATAACAATTTTTTACATCTGGAAAGCCAGCCTACGCAGGTAGTAAATAAATAAAATACTAAACTTATTTCAGAGTAGAAGTTTTTTTAATAGCTTTATGCTTTATATCGGAAACAATTTAAAATCGTATGAAAACTATTGCACGTTGCAAATTAAAATGTCATATATAACTACAGTTTAAAAATATATTGATATATGCAACCCTAAATAACTCATGGCTTAAGTTTAATTTTTATTGCATTTTGCTCCATCTGCATTATTTTTTTAAATAAAGTAGTGAGTAATGATTCTCTACAATAACATTGACACCCTCCGTCAAATTATTGAATTGAGAAAAATACATTTAATTTTTTTTTCTCGGGAAATTTTAAAATTCTCCCGAATGATTCAAAAAATATCCGTACAGAAAGTCAGTGTTATTGGTTTCAAAATTTTCTGTACAACCATTGTACAATAACCAAAATGATGGAAATATGAAATTTCTGCATTCAGAATGATTAAACTTCTACACCAATCCAATTTCGGTAAAAGTGAAATAATAATGATTTTTAGATAAAACTTCTGTACTGAAAAATTGTAGACGGAAATCAAAGTAAAACGATAAGGAGAGATGACTTACATGTATTGGCACATTTCAATGTACAGATGGGATGCAAAACAATCTAAATACCTGCGAAGAAGTTTGTTGCTTTTGGCACACGCGGTTTAGTCATGTCAGTTTACACAGAAGTCTGCCACTTAATTGTTGTGAAAAGGAAAATACCAGTCTTTCAGCAGCATTCATAGGTATTGCTTGGGCACATGTTATTGTTCACCAACGGGTTCCGAGACTACCACTATTGGAAAGGGGTGTCAGGCAATGAGTCATATGAGCGCATATCCGGAGTTCTTTGTTAGAAAACGCTCAGTAAAATGTAAACATCACCCTTCCATTCTTCACTTTCCCCCTGTTTTGATGAAAATAACTCCGCCCGGCGCATGTGCAAAAGCGCGGAGGGTTTCCAAGTCCGTTGCTAGACAATACTCTCCGAGAGACGCTGCAATGTTAAATCCTACAGACTTTCAAAAAGGCACTATTCTTGACGCATGTTAATTGGAGATTCTGAGGTCACAACAGCAAAGGTTTGGGGAGAGGTGCAAAGAGTGCACTATCATTTTTCTGGACAAAATGCACGAAGCAGGTAAGATGACATCTTTAACACTAGGTTTACCGGGTAGGTCATCTTGACACATTTCGAACTTCATGAGTAAAATTATAGAAAGAAGTTAGATTTCTTTCTACCACTTGTACTGACTTTCATTCATTCAACGAGATGAGTACAATATATCGAAATTCGTGTTTATGAAAGCCTCCCAGTTTTGAAGTTCTTTATATGGTGTACCTATCTCTACCAATACGGGTCGATTTGACGCATTAGTAAAATAAGCATTAACACCAGAAAATTGGTTCTGTTTATGCGCTACGCATTTGTGATAGAAGACCCTGAGGCAGAAAAGAGATAAGCATCGGAAAAACAAACTAAAGTCAATACGAGAATTTCTGTCTGAGTCTGCTGAAGACGTCTTAGCAGTTTCAGTTTCAAAAGGAACAAAGCCAACACCTATACAGAATGTAAAAAGACTGTTTACGGAAAATGTCTAAGGGAAATTAAGTACATCTGGAAAACATGCGCGGAATAAATGTAATGCAATATAACGCTAAATATTATAATTTCATGTACACATACATCTTATAGTTTAGTTTATTTTTATAGCAGTATACATTACGTATTTTTAAGTTGTTCTTAACCCCTTAAGAATCACATTTTTCTACTATCTAATAAGATGACCCCTCCTGTTTTGGAAAGAGGCTTCATTCATCTAAGACGGCATAGAATACTTGAGATACTTGTGGATTCTACGGAATTTTTGTATGAAATTATAAAGCTAATTAATGATTAAATTTTAGCTTAAAAGCCTAAAAATGCGATAATTCGATGCTCGTCAATATGTCTGGCGCGAGACTTAAGGAGTTAAAGAAAATGTGTTATTTTGTTCATGGTTCAAATTTACCCGTGTCGGTAGAGTAGGTAGTTAAGAAATGTGGGTCACTGAATCATCGGGTTGAGTGGTTCAAAAATTTATTGAAAAATAGGGAGTGCATTTTGCGACTTGAAGAGATCTTCCGATTCTTTGGGACATGTGCATTAGGCTTAATCAGTACTGAGTTTTGGACTTGATTGGAGTGTTCCGGTTTCTGGAATTTTTTTTTTATTATTATTTTCTGCAACTTGCTGTCACTCTAATAATCGGTTAACTGTTCTCGATGGTTTTAGGAATTGTTTTGTTTTCTTTTGAATTATTTTGTCCATCGTAAAGTTTTTGTTAGATTTCTTGTGTGCTTCTGTGTAGTTTTTTGTAATGCTTATTGTTTTTCGATTTTTATTTGTAATTCTTTGGTTTTAAATGATATTGATTTTAATTTGGTTATCTTTATTTTTTTGTATGTGTTTTGTGTTTTTAATGCTTAGTTTTTTGCGTTTTGTGTTTTTGCTTTATATATTTTTGTGTTTTGTGTTCTTAATGTGAAGCTTTTTGTGTTTTGCTAAAAGGGTTTTTGCGTTGTGTGTTTTTGCTCTTAACTTTTTTGAGTTTTGTGTTTTTAATGTTAAGAGTTTTGTGTTTTTGCTCCTTGCGTTGTGTTTTTGCTCTTTATCTATTTTTGAGTTCAATGTTGTAAACGATATTTTTTAAATTGTTCTGCTCAGCCCTTGGGGTTCTTTGTAAATTCCTTTTTAATGTAGTTCATTTTTTTTGTTTTATGTTTCCCTCCGGCCTGTGGAAGGCCTTACACCCTCTTCGATTGGCTGGACCGGCGCGGGTGGTAAGTAAGTCGGTACACTTAGTGTTACAGAACAGAACGCCGTCTCTTACCCCCGTACCCGTGACCAGACAGGTCACTGAACGGTTTGATGGGCAAGACACGGGAATTTTATTTAAGAAAAACAAAATAAACAAAAAGAAGGAAATATATACACTATGTACAGCACAGGCATTTTCACTTTTACACTATAAGTTCGAAATAGTCTTTTCTTTAGATGATGTTATACCTTTCTATTATTTGAAGGGGGAATGTCCGGTAATTGAGCTACTAAGTTCAGCTCGCTTGAAAGTTGAAGGCTAGGGAGGCCGGAAAAGATCTCTGTTTTCGCTAATGAATTTGATAAACCCACGAATTTTATGCCTGTAGACGAGGTTATTGGCGACCCTTTTCAGCCATTCTTGTTCGAAGTTTGGCGCTGGCTTCCTCATATGCCAAGACATTAGCTTAGTGTTACAGAGGAAGAGTGGGTGGAAGAAAAATATAACTGAAAATGATAGATGAGCGTCGAGACACACTATATGACAGAAGAACTAGCAAACGAGATAGCTTTTGAGACCAAATGCCGTCTCCGAAATTCCGTTCCAATCAAGACTGTTAGATATAAATATTCTCTCCAATCAAACTGCAGGCAGCTTGAGAGATACACCTACAGTCAGGTTTAAATGATTGAAATGACTGGCAGAGGAAGGACACGCTTATTTAATAATCAAAGCAGGTTTATTACGAACACGTTTATTTAAAGATCAAAATATTCGGAGATGAAAATCTCCTTTTTTTAGGAGTTAAAATACAATTACACCAGAATAAAATAATCCTAATACAATCGAACACACACACACCATCCAACCAAAACTATTACATGAAACTAATTTACTGAACAAATTTATCGTAGTGTGGATATTTGCGAATTCTTGTCATCTGTTACTTACTATTAATAAAATTTTTCTATCTTACAGGCATTCGCTGGGTTTTGTACCCTAACTATAACTGCAGAAGTGAGCGACAGGGAGAAGGATGTATGGAACATTAATGTTGTGCATAAAGCATATGAAGATAATAATACTGCATGATGTAAACAGAATTATTCGAAGCGGGAAAACGTAAATTCATGCTAGAAAACAGAACTACCACTGTCATAAAGAATTATCTCAGAATAACATTTTCAGACATTGTTAAAAGTTATTTTGAAGCTTCCGTTTATTTTTACTCTAATTTGGCAATGAATCCTGAATATTGCTGAAGCACATTAGTAATGTTCACTTTTAGGAAGCAGAGCTTACGTAAGTAGAATAGTTTTAAATAAATAGAGGTAAACAAGCAAATGCTACATAATAGCCTACATAAGAAAACAAATTAATATTTTCATCATCCATTTATATTAATAGTGGAAATATTCCCTAGGCTGAAAACAAAACATTTATAATTAGTATTCGTCAACAAGATTTACGAAATTTTGTAGATGACTGAAAACTTCATTCAAAATATACAAGTGGCATCTGACCAAGATAACAATCTTCATCACGCAATGTATTAGTTAAACTCTAAATGGAAGGAAAAAATTTTAGCATGCACTTGTTTATCTCAAAATTGTTGCAACTTTTATTAATAATTTAAACGTAGAGTCATTTTTAATATATTTAAACATCTGTGGAAGACTGAATTTATGTCCATTTAATTATTATATTTCTCCGAATTTTAGAACCATCTAAACTTTCGTCACCATCTAATTTGATTTTAGTCTATTTTCAGGTCTTCGATGACGTCACTTTTCCCGGCTGTTAACAACGGAAAAAGTGACGTCTCCCAACCCAACCGGGGGTACCAGAATAGCCCCCTTTGTGATCGGTATCATTTACTGTAGAGAAAGAAAGAGTTCATGGTTAAAATTTTATTCACACATGAACTGACCTATATACACTTAACATACGCCATTCATTCATTTAAATGACAAATGAATTGAAAATTCACTTTTGTTTTAAAATAACTGAAGTCATTATACTTCAATAAATCATTCAAATGTGAATGCCTATAGTTAAGTAAAACGAACTTGAGAGAAAATGAACGAAAGTCAATCACCTGTTGCTTTGCTGAATGGAAAAAAAACCTTGAGGTACACTTTTTCTCAAAATAATTGGAAAACTTCGCCGATTCCAGAGCTCTTTGAAGCCTTATTGCGATTCATTTCCATAATACGTACTTAGCACTCTCTTGAAATCGAACTGTCGCCGTGAAATATCTCTAATTATAAAAAAGCTTTAAAGCAACTTGATATCAGGTCCCGCGAGTTCAATTATGCTGTCTGGAAAATCCTCCCCAGTCAAAACATATATGAAGTAATCCTCACCAAGTTTATAAAAGCGGGTGGAGTGACAAGAAGAACGAAAAAAATAAACTCGTTCTTTTCCACCTTATTAGTTTATGCATATAAACTCGGGATTCCCCCGAAAAGAAATTCCAAATATTCAACAGCAGTTTCCGTGCCAACCAAAACTCTTATATACAAATATTCTCTTCAGTCAACCTACAGACAGGTTGATTGAAGAGGTTTAAATGATTCAAATGGGTGGAGAGGAAGGACACGTATATTCAATAATCAAAACAGGTTTATTACGAACAAAATTTATTTAAACATCAAAATATTCGTAGATGAAAATCTCTTTCCTTAGGAGTTAAAATACAATTAGAGCAGAATAAAATAATCCTAAGGCCCATTTCACATTATGCGGTTTAACCGTTTACGGCGCAAAGTTGTTTATTTTTTTTTGCCGTGCCATGTTTGCTTTCACACTTGACGATTTGCGCCGTCAGTATTTGAGTGCGGTTTCTAATTTCATAGCTGTTTCAGTATGGATCGGAAGCAAATAGAAGCAGTATGGTCTTGCACTCATCAATCAAAAGAAACGAGACTATTATCGCCTCACTTTTGGAAGAACAACGTGCAGATGAATATCGGAATGTCTGTAGCATCTTTTGATGAATTCCACAACCGAATAAAAAATTATACTCTGCGGCAAAATACTAACATTTCCCGTTCAACCGACAAAATGGTAGCTGTGAATCTGAAGTAACTGTTTTGCCTGTTAAATCATAGGTAGGGGTGAAACGTCCTCCCTCTGCTGTGAGACGAAAGTTTAGAGAGGGGGTGCCAGCTCAGGTGTCGTCCTAGTCATGTGACCGCGGTTCAAAATGACGAGGTCCGTCCTAAAATAGCCCTCGTGTTGCTTCAAAACGGGACGTTAATATAACTAAACAAATTCGAGAGTAACTGACACTTATTTTTAAATCTTAATCGTTTGTGTTTAAAACATAAAGTGTTATAGGACCTTTTAACAAAGAAAAAGCAATAGCGAAAGTGCGACTGTTTATTACTTAGCAAAAACTTATAGATTTTGTTTCTACCATAATTGCATAAAATAAGTTCCTCCCTAGATATGGATTTTAAAGCCAGTGTAATGATTTTAAGCATTGCAAATGTATATATTAATAATATATTACGTAAATCGATTATACATAAGTTGTGGAACATGGATTTCATTTGCGCGCAGGATTTAAAAAATCTAAGCACCCCATTGCAAACAAATGTTATGAAAATTCCCTTCGAAATATCAGCTTTAAAATCATTTAACATGGTAAATAATCAGATATGCTTTAATCACTTTTTATGACGTTAAAATAGTATACCTTTTTCTTGAAAATTATATGTAAGATACCACGCATTGAAAAAAAACTATAACGTAATGCTTTGATTTTGCATGTTTTTTCATTGTGTTTGTATAAACATAGCAGGGAAATTTTCTGTGTGTTTGACGAACAATATTTTAAAAATCCTGTATGTAAGTATTTAAAGTATAAATCACTCACCAAACATCTCTTTATATTGAGATGGGTTTTGACTACATCATCTCAATTATTTAAAGTACACTCATGTGCAATATCATGATATATTCATGATTTAAATTTTCAAATAAAATCATAAAAAAATCGGAAACTTTAATAGAATCCACATAAAGAGTTAAAAATACTGAAGAATTCTATAAGACTGTCGGAATTACTTATGAAAGGTAAAAAGTTTCTTGAAATTGCGACTTCAGAAATAAAACATATGTTGCTACCTTAGAATTCAGTCATGATTATTAGACACTGCTATCCAGATTTTTATTAATTTGCATGAAATACTATATAATTCGTTTCCAATACCTTATACATAGCCGTCTTATCCAAAGGGCAAATTAGGCAGAAGAACAGGGCGCTATTGATCCAAGGGATCATAAAAACTTTCTACACTGATTTTGAACCAAAAAAAATTTCTTTAATTGTAATTTTAAATATGTTATACAATTTTATATGCTATAATATGGTATAGAACCTAGTTAATAAAATAACCTAGTAGAATATAATGTTATCAAAACATTATAATGCTCCTGAATTATTTTTTTGCTAGGTATTTTGTTTGGGCCATAAACACCCAGTTTCCTAGTTAGAGTGCTTATGGAGCGGCGAACACTGTAAAATCTTAAGACGGCCGTGATCTTACACAATATAAAAATACATAAAATTCGTTAGCATTGGCATATTTAGAAATAAAATAAAATAGCTAAATTTGAAATAGGAAAAAATAACGAAAACATTAAAAAATTACACAGTCAACTCTCAAATTAAATGAAAGTGCGTTCTATAATAACAATGAAATCATTTAAAAATGACAAAGACAATAGTAAAATTAAATTTTGAAGTATTCTATAAAAATAATGGAATCATTAATCAACTGCAAAAGCTTCGAGAAGGCTAAAGAACAAGTGACCTTGTGAAGGTGACGGACGGCAGCCGGATGAAATTCGCGCAGTGTGAAAGCGTCAGTATATTTTCATGTATTACTACTAAGACGAAGTCGTAACGGTGCCGTTCTATTCAGTCCCGCACGCCGCTGGTTTAAACCCCAACAAACGGACTCAAACCGCGATCGGCTAGTGTGAAAGCTCCCACTCATTTCTTTAGTTTACCACCAAGAGGCGGCCTAATACATTCTTGCCGTAACGGTTAAACCGTATAATGTGAAAGGGGCCTAATAAACCCGAATGCACGCATACCATCCAACCAAAACTATTACATGAAGCTTCTATACCGAACAAATTTATCGCTGGTGGATATTTGTCATCTGTTACTTACTATTAATAAAATCTTTCTATCTCACAGGTATTCGTTGGGTTTTGTACCCTAACTTTAACTGCTGAAGTGAGTGACAGGGAGAAGGATGTATGGTACATTAATGTTGTGCATAAGCATATGAAGATAATATATATTGCGTGACGTTTATAAATCTTATTGTAAAAGGAGATTTATGTACAAATCAGTTTCTATTTTCATTTTGCGTAGGAAGTAAAGTAGAATATTTAAAAGAATTGAAAACGCGAGGATCACCAGATGAAAGTCAGACAGAATAATTAAAAGAAAAGACTTAGATAATAACAAGGATATGTGATCTTGGCCAAGGCACAAAATCCTCTCAGAATAAGCTGTGCCAAACTATACTACCAAAATAAATTTTTTCTGCCAATAACCAGTGCACTGTGCAATTCTATTATAGAATTAGAAAAGTTTTATGTAAATTTCAGTTTCTATTTTCATTTTTTCTAAGAAGTACAACAGAATATTTAAAAGAATTGAAAAAGCGAGGAACACCAAATGAAAGTCCTACAGAATATTGTACAATACAATCCTTAGATAATAATAGGAAGGATAGTATAGGATATGTGATCTTGGCCATGGCACAAAATCCTCTCGGGATAAGCTGTGCCGAGCAATACTACTGAAATAAATTGTTTCTGCTAATAACCAGTGTACTGTACAAATCTATTATAGAATTAGAAAAGCAATAGTAAAAGCAATGAATACAATATTAATTGTTACTAAAATGAACAATATCTCTCAAATACATAAAAAAGTGAAAATGAGGTTTCTGTCCGGTATGGAAGGTAGGTCAGAACCAATGGCTATAACGTGTTTCAACCGGACCCATCTAGAGAAAGGCATTCAATCAAAAAGTGATGGAAGACAGTCCAAGTAACGTCAGCAGGGATATTACAGGGAACGGTTAGAGGACGAAAAGGAATTGGTTTAGTTTAGTTATATTAATCCTCAGATCACTGAGGATTCTCAAAATCTGAGTGTAATTGTATACAGAGGTTTGTTTACTAATGTATTAATTATTAACCCAAGGGGTACCTTAATGACCACTCGCCCAACTGCCTTCTCCCCGTTTCCGGAACAGTAACCGGCCGAAATCCGCCCCACTAGTATAGAAGTTGCATGGCCGGTTACGGCCGGATAAGGAGTCAGAGGGTTAAAGTCCCGTTTTCGAACAACAAGAGAACGATTTTAGATCTGACCTCACAATTTTGAAAAGGGATCAGGATAATATCTGATCCTGCTTTCTATCTCCCTCCAAGTTTCCTTGCTATACCAGAGGGAGGAATTTTGACCTCCAAGGCAGATTTAACGTAATTCATACACGGGAGAATCTTGGTGGAATCGAGTTTCGAGCTTGGAATCCTCCGCTCACGAAGGCGCAAGACCACCGTGGCACTGAGGAAGTGTATGGAATTCATTCATTCAATTAACTTTTTTAGAGTTAAGTCTTTCACTTAACGAAACCATCACAAACAATCCTTAAATCTGAAATGACTATAAAAATATTCCTCGGCATCTATTTTAAAAGTTTCACTACGATTTTTTGCATATATGAATGGGTCAGTGGATGATCTTTTTTTCGTCTGATTTTATTTTCGTTAAGATATTGATTAAAGAAACAAAAACACTCTACTGAAAACAATATCGAACATCTGGCAGGAACAAAAAAATAAATTCAAAGAAAGGGAAATATCTGTTCCTAAAATATTTTAATCCTCTTAGGACTTTAAAAGCAATTTTATCCTTTAATCTTTATATCAAAGATAAAATCCACAGGTCGATTTACAAGAACATAGGGCTATATTCAGGCATCAAGAGCTTATGCTAATAAGCTCAGATTGAAATTTCTTCACAACTTAAAATTATTTCTAGGAAAGTATTAGCTTTTATTCATTGATTTAAATTCATTTAGCACGCAGTTGAAGTGCTTCCTTTTAAATGTAACAAAAATTCATAACATAAAATTATTTTTTTCGTAATGCATTAATTTTTATTCATTATTTTATTTTAATACGGGGTTATGTCACATTTATTTAGATGTGACACTTTCATTCAAATAAACTTGAGACAGACACGTCTTTACTACTCTAAAGAAAAAACACTTTGGGGCAAATTATGTTAAATGTGGACTCTGTGGTATTAAATTTATTATCCAGGACCAGATTCCCCATAGGGACAACCTAGGCCATGGCCTAGAGCAGCGGTTCCCAACCTTTTTGACTGTGCGGAACACCTTTTGTATAAAAAATATTTTGCGGCCCACTAACTAAATATACAAGTAAAAAATTAAAAACTACATTTATCTATACTTATAAAAGGCACTGTTTGTGTGTGTGTGCGTACGATGTCCAGACAAATCTATCACACTTACAACCTTGAAAATTGGCACACAGGTAGTCTTAATGGCGACTCAATGCACCTCGAAGCCGGAATTTTAAAATTTAATCTAGAAATTTTTTTATTTAATGTTTTATGTTGTTTTGGTTTATTGTTCGCACTAATTTCTCAAAAGAATGAATTTGAATAATTGTACGAAAAAAATAGACACACCATCGAAAAGAGCACACGATTTCCGTTTTAATGAAGTTAGATTTGAATTTGTAACGTAATTTACTGCATTTGAGAAATTATTAAAAAATAGTCACTTTCTCCTTATATTTTAACTGTCAATTTCTATTTCCTCGCATCCAACGTTCTGATAAAGCTATGATTTTCAGCATTTTTGTGGTAACAATAGAAATATTTATATCTCATTTAAAACAAGAACAGTTAAAATATCTTTGTCCGTTCATTTTTAATATTTTTTTTCTTAAAGGGTTAAAAAAATTCTTCTCGAATGAAGTTCTAATCCGAAACGGCCAGTTTCTGCCTGGCTACGTCTGGCGCCATCTTTCGGAATTATTCCCTCCTCAGTTTTTAGCGTGTTTTGCTAGGAATAATTTGAAATCGTTTCTTTGGATGCAAGGATTTAGTCGTAAATTAAGCAGTGCTGAAACATTCTGACATGGGTGATAAGTTGGCTTTGAACTTCTAACGTAATTCGCTGAATTATGAGAAAAAAATTTTCCGTGATGAGCTAAAAGAGTTTCTTTAACATGTGCGTAAAATGTGCCATAGCTTTTCGCGCAAGCTCCAGGGGGGTGACGAAGGGGGTACTGTCATGACCTTCGAAGGTCACTGTACTGTGGTTTTACGATCCAGAGAAAAGACTGTATTGCATCAGCCTAACTTAGATACACTATTGCTGTATAATATTGATTTTCACGCTGCAATTTTTTAATATTGTTTTTCTACAGTTAAAATGTCATTATCGCGGAAAAATTAAGCGGGAAAATCAATAATGCGTAACTTTTGTTTTGATTTAGT
Source organism: Araneus ventricosus (assembly GCA_013235015.1). Lineage (NCBI taxonomy): Eukaryota > Metazoa > Arthropoda > Arachnida > Araneae > Araneidae > Araneus > Araneus ventricosus. Next base: position 679,206 of record BGPR01000157.1, read on the forward strand.
TTTCAAAACTTTTTCGTGTCACTGTGAGCGATTTTTTTTTTTCATTTTTTTGAAGTCCTGATTCCACGGGCAACGCTTTGCGCGTACTGCTAGTATATTATATGCACATATATGTCAGCAATTAGTAAAGCTTACTGTGAAAGGATTAAAAATATATTGTTTATTAATCAGAAAATTAACAAGTGACGACTCTTGGATCTTCCCTGACTTTGGCTCTTGACTAGAGTTCCGCCCGCACTAATCCGCCATCCGAGGCCCACAAGTGGTAGCCCATAGTTGGGAACCGCTGGTATAGAGCACAACAACCGGACGGCGCAAACATAAAAGAATTTATAATAAAACATTTAAAAATTTCAATCTTATTCTGAAAAGACTATAAAATACTGTTTTATAGGCTTATTCATGCTTTGAATAAACTTCTTCTTCAAAACTTCGACCTCTCTATTTTGATGAGTGTCTACATTTTATGCATACCTGATCTGTAAAAATAATTTTTGGAATTATGTTTGTCTATCTTTGAACACATTACTTCAAAAACGCAACGAACGGAAAGGATGGAATTTGGTGTTCAGCAAGGCCAGATTTCCCAAAGATCTAACGTAGGCGATAGCTTAGAGTGCAACAATCGGAGGGCGCTAACATAAAAGAAATTACAATAAAATGTTCACAAATTTCAGTCTTACTTTGAAATGACTATATGAAATACTGATTTTTAAGCACATTCATACTTTAAAGAAGCACATACATACATTAAATAAACTGGCGGCACATTTACGTTGCCTATCTCTATAGTTGTGGTGTGTGCACGAGGGGAGAGGGCACAGAATTAAGTGTTTTGGCTTGGAGTGCAGAAATGTATGAATACGGCTATGAAATCACACCGTTGACAATGAAAAGGTAAAATGATTTTAAATTAATTGAGATTCGTGAAATATAAAAATAAAAGGAATGCCAATTTAATTTAGTTGGGATTGGTAATCGGTTCATAGTAATAAATGCTAATATTATTTTAAATAGCTGTACAATAATCAGTTTTTTATATACAAATATTAACTCATCATAAGCCTTAAATAGTTATCTCTTTAATTCTTTAATTTTTTCTTCAATTTTTTTAAAATTAAAATTATTACTTTCATTTTAGCTTTTGAAAATTGGATATTAATATAGAAAGTTTTAATTTGAAACCAACACAGTGTTTACTAGTATATCAGGTTTTTTAAAAATTAATTGAAGGTATTGAATACTCAACAAAGTGCGAGTTAATTTGAACAAACACTGTAAAAATTATTTATGAAATCATTTTCAGCAAAGATTATTGCTTGTGTAATTTCTACAACAAATAATGATACTTATTTTTATTTCATATCCATTTTCTTATTTTTCCTATAGTTTTAGGCTTTGTGAAAACTGTAGATAGTTTTTATACCTCTTTTATTGTCAAGAATAAAATAAAATCAAAAAATTAAAATATAAGGATATTAATAAGCCGTACGCATAATAAAAATTTTTCTTATTTGAAAAAATGCAAAATACTTATTTAATTACCCATCATTAAAACTAAATTTCTATTTCATTTTTACAAAATATTTCAGATACCTGATTTTTCATCTTCAAAAATGTATCACAGTATCAACGAAGCAGAATTTATAAAAATTAAAAGTAAAGTGCTAAACTTTTTCTTCGAACTTTTTACAACGATATCTATGTGATAGTATGTTTTTTGCAACGAATTCTTTTTTCTATTTTCATTCTTTCTGTTAATATCTTCTGAAATTTTTTGGCAAAAAAAGGGTTAATATTGATTTTCCATCATCATTAATAGCTCTACTCAATACTTTTTTTCTAAACCTACTGAGAAGTTTCTTATCTTCTTCCTTAGTTGAAATTATCTTCGTTCCTATAGAACAATAGGTCGTCACGGCAAAGTGTTGCGATACTAGTTGAAACAATTCTGTAAAAATTTCATATAAATTTTAGTTTGTTTTCATATATTTAGATTGCGGAAATAATTTTGTTTAAATAAATGTAAGACAATTCGCTGCATGAAATGCATGAGGCATTTGCATTGAATTCATCATCATGCCATGATATTTTAAGAAGGAATAAATGGTATATAATCAATCAAACCAATATTTTTACTGAGTATAAACATGTCGATACCTTTGCCTTTAAATTTTATACAAAATTATCCTTCGCCTATTTTCAAATTAGTTTTTTTCTTATCATCTATATGGTTACCAAAACTGCTAACAATAAGATGTTCTCCCTATATATGGATCTATCGCATTTGCAAGCTTCTTCACTTATTCTAAATTCTTCTTTTAAATTCTGTTATACCATTTTCTTTTTATAGAACTTCCATTTTAGTAGCTACCTTTGTTTTTTACTTTAGAGATTGCCTTGACCACAAAACCTAAACAGTTTATTGACCATCTACAAAGCTTGCCTTCTTATTCGAAGAAATATGATGTCACATATATCAAGTTCATGGTAACAATAATTTTCGTGTACTCAAATTCGTGTTAGTCAAATCTTCTCTATCAATTAAATATGTAAGAATAAAAAAATCAAATAGGAAATTGTTCATAAAGTAAATGAAGCTTATTTCCATATGATAGTCACAGTAAGCTCTGGGAAAAGAAGAAATTTACAAAAAATGTGATTTTCTTTAAATGTGATTATAAATACCACACGCATTTTTCTTAGATTTAAGAGTTTTTCGCAGTCTAAATGCTTTTATTTGTTGAAGATATTTCTGGATCTTTCTTTAAATAAGCATATAATATCACATAAAACTACGCACGCTGACTCGTTGCCCAGTCAATTTAATAGCACGAGTTAATTAATTAAATTAAGCATAGAAGTGTTATTTAAACATTTGTGACTTAAGGTACATTTTAATAATACAGTTATATGTAATAAATAATAAAATTCATAGCATACTGGATCGTATCAATAAAAACAGGAAAAATACAGGGCTTTTAAATTCAATTTGAAACATGGTTTAATAGATTTCAAATTAATTGAATGCAAATATCTTTAACATACATAATTAAATATAAAGTCGGTACTTAACCTCCTAAGGATTTAACCCGAGTATACTCAAGTACCTCCGAGTAATTCAAACACCTTTTTTCACGTTCAAGTGTTAATGTTTTATGTGGTAAATGTGAAATGTACCTGGTGGTCCTTTAAGTAGTTTAAAGCAGTGTGTAACAAGGTTTCCAGTGTGAACATTATTGTGGCTAACATAAAAATTTTTTTGCGAGTTCCAGTATATTCGCTTTTGGCTTTTATAACGTTTGCTCTTTTTAATCCTGAGTTACTCATATCCACCTTGAATCAGTTTTGAAATTAATCATGGCGACCAATATTTTTTTCGAAACAGGTAAAAACAGCAGTAATTATTCATTGGTTAACTTGTAGTAGCGCAGAAGACAATACGAATTCGAAATATGTTCTTCAAGATATTTATAAAAAATGATCTCAATCTTTATTCTTTCAACCATAAAATTTCTCTACAAAACTGAAAACTCTTTTCTAAGTTGAATCGTTTAGAATACGATGTTTACAATACAAAGTTATACATACTGTATCAATGTTTTTCCAAGCAAATAATGTTTTAGTAAAGTGAAAAACGATCGAATATAAAAAGGAGAAAATAAACGTAGAAGCAGCTTTTTTAAACAATATAATCTCGCCCTTTAACAAGGAACTTAACACATCTCCTGAACGCAAGACACCAGCTCTTTTTAAGCTTCGCATTGGGAATTATCGACAAACTTCCCCCAAACCAATTTCTGTTTTCCAGAACATAATCCTTCAACTACAAAGTAAGTTGTTCCTGTTTTTCAACAAACAGGGAAATCGAAGCAACAAAAAAAAAAGACCCAGAGATTACTCGCTGGAAAAAAATACGGTTTTGTTTATTTTATTTTTTTCACGATTGCTTTGAAATGTGAAATCAAATCGAAACACAAAAACACCTCTAAATATTACATCTTCAACGGGGTAAGATTCTCTGTTGGAAGAGTGTGAAGCCAGAAAAGAAATTGGGTCCAAAGTCCAAACAAATCTGCTCTAAAACTCATCCAATTTCACTTTGAGTATCCAATTTATCGATCTGGGGAAGAAATTTAAGAGAAAAATAAAAGCAGCCAAAGAGGAAACAAAAAAAGTAAGTAATGTTCCCGACTTAAAAGGTCAAATGCAGGTCCTGACGAGTTGATGCTGAATTCTTTTAGTAATAAGATCTTTTCTCTCTTCTTGAAGAGCTGTAATGAACTGGTAGTTCTAATTAAATTCTTTAAGTGTTAAAAAGAAGACAGTTGCTCTTAATGAATTATATACTTAACAGCTTGTAACACTGTCATGTTGTGATTTAATTAAATTTCTTTTAGTTTCCTGAAAAAAATGTCCTTGACGCAATTTTCTTCGCTTTTGTTTGGTATTGCACTCTAAATGTTTTCTTAATACATGACATATTCGGGGTTAGATAAATCATTGCAGATGTAATTATTATAAAACCGAGTTCATTTAGTTTCTCTTTAGAAAAATTTAGTTGAAAATCTAAATTAGAAATTGAAGTAATTATTTTCTTCGTTATTAAAATCCTTGCAACTAATTTAATTTTTTCATTTCATTCACTAGCAGAGTAAAAATAGTATTTGGTTAACAAAGTTTGGTTTTCTTAAAGTATAAATTTAAACTTAAAAAAATGTAACCTTAGCATTCTTTATTGATGAGTGATCCACTAAATGAATGCAATGTTTAATTGTTATCAATCGTCAAATAACTCCTAAAATTGTAATCATTGCCTTAATATTGATGATAATTTGAAGTTTTGAGCCCGACTTTTATTTTGCATTTTTCCCTTTCTTAGTGTAAACCAGTGGCAGTGTTCTCCCAACTTTCTCGTATACTTCCACAATATGGTGTCTTTTACATTTATCTGCTTCGCATAATGAAGAGAATCAAGTATTCAGTTTGGATCCCTTCCCCGAGATCGACTTGGTCTAAAATTCGAAGGTGTTTTATGACGCAAGAGCCATTGATTTGACTATGCTACGCCAAACAAAAATGGAATTTATGTAAGTGTAGAAAAGGGAATTAAAACAATGGTGGAGGGACAGGATAAAAAGCACACAGTAAAGTGAAACCAGAAATTAAATCAATGAAAGAAACTTAATGGACTTCAAAAATGCGGAAAGGTTAGCATGAGGCGTTTTATTAATTAAAGAGGAAAGTGAAACTGAAGGTGTTTGAAAAAATTGTAAACGTCGAGCTTTAAAGTTTGTGCATTCTGAAAGCATACGGCGGACGGAAATACGACAATTACAGAACAGAACGCCGTCTCTTACCCCCGTAAGCCGTGACCAGACCGATCACTGAACAGTTTAATGGGCAGGACACGGGAATTTTATTTAAGAAAGAAAAAAAAAGAAAGAAATATTTACACTATGTACAGCACAGGCATTTTCACGTTTACACTATTGGTTCGTAATAGTCTTCTTTTCATTAGATGTTGTTTTAACCTTCTTTTATGAAGGGGGGGGGGATTTCCGCTAATTTAGAGCATGTTGGTTGAGCTCGCTGGAAAGTTGAAGGCTAGAGAGGCCGCCAAAGATCTCCGTTTTCGTTTATGAATTTGACAATCCTACGAATTTTATGCCTGGAGACGAGGTCATTGGCGACTCTTCAGCCATTCTTGTTCGAAGTTTGGCACTGGCTTCCCCATATGGTAAGACACTGTGAGAATACACTCCGTGGCATAGTGAAGTGCCGTGCCAATTCCACCACAACTGCAATAATCGTTGTCAGATAGGTGAAATCTTTTGATGTAGGCAGGGAAAGGGCCATGTTGAGAGAAGATGATAGCATCCTCTCTAACCCAGTTAGTGGGACGGAGACTAACTGAGGGCATGATGTTATAGATTTTCCTGCCTGTATCGCCATTCTTCCATGAGGTTTGTAACTCCTCAAGCATGCTCTTCCGGAGTAGGCCTTTTATGTGCGGTTTAGGAAGCCGCTCATAAAAGGCCTACTCCGGAAGAGCATGCATGGGGAATAAGTGATAATGAGTAAATCTGGTATGACCGATGCACAAACGAGTTAAAAGTGTATCCGCTTTCCTGTTTGTTAATGATTGTCAAGGTTGCACGAAGGGTTTCACAGCATGGAGTTTATTATTAACCACTAAATAAATCCAAGGTTTCGTTTTTATAAACTGCCAAATAAATCCTAAAATTTTAATCATTGCCTTAATATTGATGATAATTTGAAGTTTTCAGCCCGACTTTTATTTTGTATTTTCTCCTTTCATAGTGTAAACCAGTGGCAGTGTTCTCCCGTCTTTCTCGTATACTTCCAAAATTCGAAACAGATCTAAATTTCGGTATCAAAACCATATAACAAATTTCTTTTGTCTATCTTATTGTGTGACTGAGTTATCGCACTCACATATGCATGAATAAGCAGATAGATAGCTTGTCTACGAAATGCAGGATTTGGTTTATTGCGTTTCTGAATTACCGTTGTCACATGATCCCGAACAAAGAGACAAGATCTTCAGTAAATGGATTTCCTCAAAGATTTGATAGATATCTATAATTTTTAAAACTGAATAAAAGTACCAGAGTTATATATTTCCACGCCCTAGAACAAAGCACTTAACTCTGTGTCCTCTTCTCTCATGTACAGACCACAACTATAGAGGTAGGCAACGTAAACGTGCCGCCAGTTTATTTAAGGTATGTGTTTGTGAATATGCTTAAAAAACAGTATTTCACATAGTCTTTTCAAAATAAGATTGAAATTTTTAAACATTTTATTGCAATTTATTTTATGTTAGCGCCCTCCGATTGTTGTACTATCGCCTACGTTGGATCTTTGGGAAATTTGGCCTTGCTGAATACCAAAATTCCATCCTTCCCGTTCGTTACGTTCTTGATGTAATTTGTCCAAAGATAGACAAATATAATTCCAAAAATTCTTTTTACGGATCAGGTATGCATAAAATGTAGACACTCATCAAAATATAGAGGTCGAAGTTTTGAAGATTTCAATCCTTTTTCTTTGTATAAGAATAAGTAAACAAAATATGTTGACTTTAAAATCAACTTGTTGGTTTGCTTACCCATCTTCTGAGTTTATCTTATCGTCCCAACTTAACCACTTAAGCACAAATGAAGATATGAACCTAAACAATGCTAATTTTAAAAGGAGAAAATTCCACTAGGCTCTTTCCAAAGCATACACTTAATCACTTAATAATTGATTCACTCTACTAATCAATTTGTGCAAATCCTAAATTTTCTGTGCAATTCAGAATTGTGAACGAGAGTGGTAATATTGTTTTCAACGAAAATTAAAATTTTTTGAAAGAAAGATACTATACAATTATTTTGGTATAAATTTTTAACAACACTCTATCAGAAACAAGCAATGCACAAAAGAAAGTCAAATGAACAAAGAAAAACTACGAAGCAAATGATTATAATTACTAAAAGTAAATCATTCCATTGCGCTCTTTTTAAAGCATACACCAATATCGTTTAAAAGTTTAAACAAGACAGAAATTAATTTAGGTATATGTTGAATTTCTTTCCAGTTATCTATATAGACAATATAGTTTCCTATGAAATTTATACCTTTTGAAAAAGACATCGAGTAATCCTTTATGCATGCTATTTTAACGAGACAATCAAAACTAACCAAACGGGAGATGAACGCAAAATTAGCAAAGAAAAACAACGAAACAGTTCGAGTAATTCGTGAAAGGAAATTTCAAGTCGTCATAGGCAAAAGCATTATGCAACATCTGGTATATATCATTTATAAAATGCAAGTTTTAAGTTAGTAATTATTTTTCTCTAATTTTTTAAAAATTTCAAAGTTATTAATCTATTGTCAGACAACATAAATTTAGAATATCTGAAAATGTATTATGTTGTATGTGGCAATCTTCTAAGAATTAAAATTTCTGCATTAGAAGAGACCGTTTCATTATTATTCAAATTAAGATGATTATAAAAATGCACGTTTTAATATTATCATTAAAAGCTCATTACTTTGAATAATGATGTTTATTTCATAATAAGATAAGCCTCAGTTCAAATAAATAAAAGGAAAACAGTGACACAAGTGAAAAATCTTATTTATCTGCCATAAAATATTATTCGAAACAGAATAAGTAGTTTTTTCAGTAGATCATCAATTCAGGAACATTTTCCATACAAATGAAAATGCTCTTTGCTGTGGAAATAACAAAAAAGTCCAATTTTTCAGCAATACCCATAAACCCCAAGAAAATTTCGATTTTGGTCGTGATTAATAGATGCGCGTTTCTCCAATAATGTAATTCTCTAAACTTCTGCCATCTAAAAATGAATCGTTAAAAGACTAAAGAAAATTCCATCAGCAATGTCATTTTATAAATCATATAAATCTTAGAGTATTAAAGTCTCGTCTTAGGAGAGGCTTAGTGATTAAAGGCTTTGAAGTGTAATCTTCCATCTTTTTTTTCTTTTGTGACATATTAATAAAATAATATATTGCCCTGAGAAATTTATACTTTGTTCTTCATTTATTTTCGAAATTTAAGATTTCATTTCCCTGCGATTAATCAAGCTTTTTCTTAACTCTTTGGTGGCTTGTTGTATTTTTAACTTTATAAAGAGTACAGCCATTGATTTTTTGTGATTATTGAAGCTGTGTTCTTAAATTCGGGGCTAGAAGAGGATAGTGTTAAATTTATATTCTTTTTATCTAAGATGGCTATAGAACCAAAATAAGAAGGATTAAGCGGTATCTACAAAGAGGTAAAAGAAGTTTTTTCAATCATGTTTTTAGAAGTAAATCAAAAAGATTTCTTCAAAAATTTAGAAAAGAAGGTGTATACCAGGTAATGATTCAATCCTTTATTTTAATTTCATTTTTATTTTGATGTAAAAATTGGATACAAGTTTTATTTAATCATTTCTATTCGTATTTAGTTAAAACAGGTTATAAATCATAGGTCGAGGTCTATAGTTTAAAAAGCCCTGTTCACAAAAGATTATGATGACATCATACAAACTTTTTTGATAAAATTACACGGGTCATTTGCATCAACACATATATATATATATAATCGATTCTGCATTAGTTGGAACATACTTTGGACTAGAACATTTTGATCCAAATAAACAAATCTCATATAAAATTAAACTATCAACATTTTTCTTCGTTGTTTTAATAAATTATTGAACAAAAATAAAACTTCCACGAAAATAATGCTAATATTTACTACTTCTTCACCGACTGATGAAAGCCATTGATCTAGTGCTTCCTAGCCTTGCAGATTCTTTTCATCATGTTATATGTTGTATGTAACATTCCTGCTTTATTTAAAGACCTTTCCTAAAGGAGTTCATTTCCTCGTTGTAAGAGATGCACCGTGTTATGTTTCCCCACAATAGGCACCTCAAATATGGGGGATGAGAACCTGCCGTAAAAGTAAGCAGAGTCTCACTTCCCGATGAGATATATTAATAGAGGGGGCTGAATTAACCCTTACTGATGACGGGTCAGACCCCTGTCTGATGGGTCCCCACATGAGCCACTCGTAATGGGGGATATCATGAGCTGGCCACAATTCCCGATTAATTGTCGCGGCGGCCAGGTTCATTCATGTTGGATCCACATGCCTAGGCTAGTCAAAGTAATTCGTTTACGATTACACCAGTAAGCTCAGTAATCTTATGACGGCTTGCATTAAATGGCTAGCTTTTAATTTTATCCAACAAGGCAAATGTATTTGAAAGGGTAAAATCCTTTTTTGTCATCTTGGCAAGGGCTATAAATTCCACGAAAGAAGGTTTATTCTTATGTTATACATGCGTATCGGTGTAGTGGTAACGACCCAGATAGCAATGAAATTTGCGGAAAGGTTGCCATTTCACTTTCCGTAGGCTGTCAGCGAAAGCATTTCCGTGCAAACCGTTTCAGAAACTATTGCCGCAAATTTGACGTAGGAAAGCTTTTTATGAACCACATGTCAAATCGTATGTAGCCCCTCCGTTATAGTGGTTTGTGCGCTTGCCTTCCAACTCTATGAACGCGGGTTCATCCCTGGCTCGGAGGAATTTGAAGTTTTGTCACTATCTACAACGAAATCGTAAAGAAGGTTAAATTAAAAATAAGATTAATCAAATTAATTAAAATTAATAATTAAGCTTTGCTTAATTAAGATTCCTAATTTATCTAATTAATTGACATTCCAGATAACTCTAAGATGACGTCAGAAGAAGGGGGATAAAGAACGGGGGTTTACCCATCTGTAGGAGCACGGCTTTGAAGAGGGGGTGGAAAAGGGGGGTTGGACCCCTCTGTAGGAGTAAGGCTTCGGAGGGGGGGTTCTATTTTGTCCGTCGAAGAAGTGCTCTTAACAAACTTTTGAAAGGCCTGAAACAAGCTTGTAATAGAAGCTTGGGGAAATCTTACTGAAAACCTTACAGGAAACCTCGCCTCTTGTTGCCTAGCAAACCTTTCCGCTACCTTACCGAAAAGTTCAACCCTTGTCATGGAAGCCTTTGTGACAACCCTTTACCCTTGCCGACGACAAGGTTTCTAAACCTTTTATACAAATTTTCTTTGCTATCTAGGGATAGACTAAAAACTTTTGTTTCTTTAATGGGCAACGAAAAATGATTGACTAGCACTTCCAGTAAAATTTCTAAATATACAGTAACATAACCCCTGTTCACGTGGTGACATCAGTCTTCATAATCGAATAAGCCATATTAGGAAATGCATCTACTACTGTCCCAATTATTCTTATAGATTATGCATTAGTTTGTTTATTTGATTTCCGTTACTTGAAATTTGTCTCACGAAGTATGCTGTTGCCCGAATTATCAGATGGCCCAAATATACGGAATTGACTCTATTTGAATTTCTTATTTAAAACAAAACTTCGGATTTTGTAGTCTGATTGCAAAAAAATGTAACTGACAGCGATGGAAGAAGCATGCGAGAGCACTATATTAATTAACCTGTTCAATACGTATCACTTTAACCTAAAGTATACACTAAGCTAATAAACGGAGGTTTTCGCCTACTGCATGGTATTTTCCAAGAACAAAAATCTAAAATACATAATTTCTACCCATTTAGAGAGTAAATAGTAATGCTGGGAGATATTTACTTCCCTCCTGTAATTATTGCCTAATATTAATTTATTTTGGGATAGAGTGATTTGCAGCCGAAAATCATGATCAACAAACTAAACATCCGAAATTCAGAAAAGGATTCACTTCTTATGAATGCAAGAGAAATGCACCAATTATGAGTACGAAACGACGCGATGTTTGTAATAAACACCAAACGAAACGATTATCTCAAATAAATTTCCTTCTCAAACATACTTTTTTTATGATTTTACATTTTGAAACAAAATAATATTTTTCATCATAAAGTTGTGAGTAAATCATAAACAGGCATCTCTACCAATAGAAACATGGGAATTATTCTGGTTATTTAGTGCTTTGAAAATAAATAATCAAATACAAAAGCCAATTAACACAGCTTTAGTTTGATAATACGTGAAATAGATTTTCTTCTGAAGTGTTTTTCATCATATTTTTAAATTTTAGTAACCCACCAATGTTCTAATGGTTTAAAACGAGGCATGACTGAGGAATTTGAATCAGGAAGATGGTCATGGGTTCTTGACTGTTGTCTTAGATAGCATTAATGGAAAAAGCTAGACCGATGTGCTCTTTAACAGAGAACTGACCGCTACAGTCGGACAGACTGTTGGAGGTTTTCCTGAAAGCAAAATACAAATGTAGGCTAATTACCCCACAAAATCCTTCCGAAAGACAATCTACCCACTTAAGGTAAAGCTGGTTTGCACCTCAGACGGTACCTAGGGGCTCCAAGGTCAATTAGACCAACATAAACTGTCACACTTTCTCGTTATCATGATTTGGCTCATGGACTGGGTTAGATACAAGCTTGGCGAAGAGGGAATAGTTCATGAATGGGGAACCAGCTGCCTTCTTGTGTTTCTTATGCGGCATTACCAGTTATTTATTTATAATTTACATTGAAATGCTATAATTGTCTGTATTATAATTATAATTAGTGAACAATAACCATTAAGGTTCTGATCATGAGGCCTTTTGCCCAACTGCCGAGATTTAAGTGCAAACAGTTTCCCCACCACCACATTAGTCAGTAACAAAAATTTTACAAAAAAGAATAGAAGAATTACGAAAATAATTTACAGAAAATAAAACGTCCACTGCTGAAAATAACTATAGATATGATTTTTATATATTTTTTCTACACATAGATTTATGACATTATGATATATGTGTCGCAACGGCATGTGTTAATTTCAATCCATTTTACTCTCTAATTATTCTATTTGATTTTCCTATTCACAAACAAAACATTTTTTCTCCCTTCAACTCTCAAAACAACGTGACATTCGAATGGAATGAGATTGTGTGCAAGTGTTTTCGAGAAAGGAAAAAAAATATTTCCGCGACAGTTTCAAGCTAAATTTAAAATAAAGAATCGTTCGCTTAAAAACAAACGGAGAAAAAACCGGAGAAAGTATGGAACGTCTCCTTCAAAATCCTATCATGTCAAGTGCTGACAACGGGAAAATCCCCTAGTGAAAAATTCTGACTGGAAAAGTTTTTGCAAATTCAATTTCTAACAAAGCATTACGGTTTTGGAGAAATTCAGAAATTTCTTTTCTCGAATGTAAATAAGTAATGAACGCTAGTGTCAGCAGAATAATTTTTGAAAAATATTCAGATATTACATTTATTGCCGCCAAATGGAGCCTACAATTTAAATTGTCTTCTATTTTATTTTATCGCGACATTTCTGATATTTAAATATATTAATGTATTGGAAAACATCTCTAAATAAAAATCAGAAATTCACATATCTATTCGTTTCAGCTTGTAACGGTATAAAAGCCATGTGATTGTAAAATTTATTTGCAAATATCTGTAGATAACGGAATCCATGAGTAGGATACGAGTTGGGAGTGGGCGGTGATGCCGACTCTCATGTGTAGTCTACAATTCGAGACTTAGTTCTCAATTTTTTTCTTCAATTCGAGACAAAGCGACTTTATATGAAGCATACATCTGAAACATACCTTTCTACTAAACCTAAACCTAATCCATGAGTATTTTAAAATCTAAAGTCAATATTATGAAAAAGGCGTTTATGTCAGTATGATAAAACTAAAGTCAGTATTATAAGTAAAGGTATTAATATCAGTATTATAAAAACTAAAATACTTGATTAAAGACTCACTTAAAGGTTTCCGATTATTTCAAAAAAATACCACATTTCTGAATATACTTCCAGGGGTTCTGTAACTTACCTAAAATAATAAAAAAAACCATTTCAGACAGTAGTAAAAATTTCAACAATAATAAATAAGATTAATACTGAAATTAGTCTGATAAGATTAATACTGAAATTAATTCATTATTACTAAAGTATACGCATATTTATATAATACTACGTTGCTCGTGGCATAATGACTTCAACAAAATAAAAAGCCCGAAGTTTTGAAAATGAAATAAAAACACACACACATACACACACAAATATATATATATTATTGATTTCGCTCTCGATTTGTAGTGAAAGTACACGCAGGAACTTGAGCGAGAGCACATCCTCTCTTGTCTTCGCCTACCTAGGGAGACTTTCGAGACGGATCCTTTGCTTGCTCTCGATTTCTTGAGGGTGAGTGGGCTCATGGATGGTGTATAGCTGCCGCTAGACAGAGAGGGATTAGTAACAACAACAACTTGAGCGAGATGAATAACGTGTTCTTTGAACTAAAGATATCAGCATATAAGCGTGACTATCAAAAAGTGTAAATCAAATGATTCTTGGATCAGTAAAATGAAGTAATTAAGATTAGCTGACCCAATAAAATGATCGAGAGTATGACGTGACTTTCGCTTAGTACCGCCAGCCAATCGGATAGTAGAAAAGCATTCTGGGAACTGAGAGTAACCTTGCGTCTGTCGAAAGCTTCGTCGAGTCGGATATGCGAGAGAAAATGTTTTGAACTTATCAATAGAAAAATTCATAGAAAATCGGAGAAAAAGATATTGTAACCATTCTTGTTTTTTAAAACAAGGATAAATATTCCGGTTTATACCAAAAAAAATTGAAAATGATAGCGTTATTAGAACGTCGGATGCAAGAAAAAAGGAATTGAAAGTTAAAAATATAAAAGAAAAGTGAATATTATATAAAAATTCCTCAAAATTCAGTAAATTACGTTGAAAATTCAAAACAAACTTCATTGGAACGAAAATTGTTTGTTCTATCCGATGGTGCATTTATTGTTTTTCAACAATCATTAGAAAAGATGCTATGGCCGTAAACGTTCCAAAAATGACCCAAATCAGCACAAAACATTAAATAAAAAATTTCTAGATTAAATTTTAAAATTCTGGCTTCGAGGTGCATTGAGTCACCATTACGACTAGCTGTGTGCCAAATTTCATGGCTGTAAGGGCGACAGATTCGTCTGGACATCGCACACACACACGCAAACATTCCCTTTTATAAGTATAGATATTTACGTTCATTACATTTTAGAAGTATTATGATGATATTGCGTGTTTCGTGACTGAGATAATAAATAATGTTTAAGAATCGATTGCTTACTATGTGTTACTAATCTTCAATATAAATCTTTGCAACGAAAAGAATACTTCCTTTGCTCAACAAAATTTGTTTGATGTTTATTACTTTTTTGTTTCGTTTTGCTAAGATAATATAGAAAATAATAATATCTAGGTTTTAATATGAATAATTACATAATTCTCATAGGTGCTTCGCTCAGCATTCCAGTTATATTTTTTTGTTCAGGCACATAAGAGAATGTCAGCTCTGATACGAGGTAGACTTTGGGGATGGTTTGTCTTAATCTCTTCGGTTACAACACGTGCATCGAATTGCAGAATTGTTACTATTTTAATCCGTAACTAAATCAACGCAACAATAATTTTAAAATACAAAAATCACTTGGGCATGCTTAAATGTCTCACGTATCTTTAACCATCTTAAATAGGGTGGAATAATAAAAAATATCCCAAATATGGGTGGTGTCATCTGATTAAGATGTTAAATATTTGCTCAGGTCAAGTGGTTAATTTCAGGAAGTGACATTCCTGAGACAGTTTCACATCTCATAATGAAATTTGCGATTTAATACTCTCCAAGAAATTTTAAAAAATTAAGGACATTATTTTCACAAGGGAATTTAATAACAGTTCACGTGAAGTTACAATCGCATGATAACCGTAACTACATATACAGATGTCTCATAAAAATGCAACAAGCGCTTATTTCCTTAAATATTGATCCTAGTCATATACTTCCAATTATAAAATAAGGTTAGAATTTGAATGAAAATACTTTGACATCCAAGGAGATTGATAATACAATGCCACAAAAATTAAATTTTTATACGGGTTTAGTGAAAAAATGTCAGCAGCGAAATATTTTCCTTACATTCATCTATTCACATACAAAGTTGCACGCTTCTATCTTCAAAACTTACAGAGATATAAAAAGACAAATTTATTGACTTAGACCACTTTACCTTTCACTGTTGTTTGTTCCAGTCTGTCCACGTGCATTTTAGGCATAATATGCATACTTCCATAAGTTATTTAAAGGGAGGAACCAAGAAGTTACAATGCATTTTTTAATTCTTGTTAAATCTAAAAATCAGTCAAATAATACATTAATTAAAGTATTTACAAAAAATGGTTAATCTTCTGAAAGTTTGGAAAAAATATTAACGTTGATATATTGGCAGTGATGGTTCATCTGATCAGAAACAAGGAGTGTTATAAAAATATTACTAGAATGCAAGTGAAATACAATTTTTCAAAAGTAGCTTTACCTTCAAATAATCCAAAATTGTAGATGTAATTATCCGAATTGTATCTTAAAAAATTAAAGTCCTTTTTCTCTATTAGAGACATTTAGCAACAGAAATAAAATACTTAGAACCAGCCAAGTTCCCGTTTAGGTAACATGAAAGTGAATCTGAAACTTAAAAACAGCCAATGAGAGAGAAATCGAAAAAACTAAGTCAAGAGCGCGAAGGCGAACCATGGGCGAGATTGAAAAAAAAAAGAATGTAAGTTGGCCTAGCATCAAACAGGAGCATCCGGAAATCCAATTCTATCTAAGTTCAAAGACAGAAAGGATAGCAATTCGCCTTCTCCCATTATGTCACTTACTTGTACGCAATGAGCAAATTTTGGTGCGACGTCTTTTTTCGTTCATAATCGAACTCACAAGTGACATTCATCATCAAGTGACATTCATTGACTCACAAGTGACATTCATTGACTCACAAGTGACATTCATTGACTCACAAGTGACATTCATTGACTCACAAGTGACATTCAAGAGTGGACAAGCGAAGCGAACATCGAGTGGACAAGTAAGCGAATAAGAATAAAAGAGAATTTTACAACAACTCTGTAGCCGTAAAGGACTAGTCTCCACTGCATTTAGGTAAAACTTAATAATACGCATAAAGCTGAGAGCAAATAATTTAATATTATTGTCCGATATTAGGCTATTTTCCTGTTTTAGGTTAAATTTTCTTTTCTGAATTTGTCTTTCTATTCTTTATCAAGTTAATAGTTGCAACTATCTGCCAATGAAATTGTGTAACAGTATGCGTCATTGGGTAAATCTTTTTCAATCCATTACGATTGGATAATGTACAGCTAGACAAATATTTGAATTTCACTGTTCTTCTATGTTGAAAAAATGGGCATTTCTGCGATAAACATCTCCATATAAATTTGTGAGCAGCCCTTTAAAATTAAAAATTATTATATCTCTGGAAGTTTTGCAGATAGAATCGTGAAAATTAGTTTATACATACAAGAGTGTAAGAGGAACATTTTACTCGTCGACACTTTTTCTCTACGGGGTACGTATAAAAATTTAATTTTTTTAACTTTTTTATTCGACTTCCACAGAAGCCAAATCCACAGAAATTCCTACCTTATTTGATGAAACTTTGTAATTGGAAGTATATGCTTAGGTGCAATATTTAAAGAAATAAATGCTTGTTTCACTTTTTTGAGACGCCCTGTATCATTTAACATCTAACCGCAGTTTGTTTCACGCTGTGCTGTTGCGGCACTTCTATTTTTCTACAGAAAAATATATAATTATTTCCAAAGTTATTTTGGCTTGTTCGTTGATGTGCAGACAAGTTCTGAGATAAACATCGCTCCTACAAATCTGAAGAGGCAACAACAGTGCGCTATAAAAACGATATTTTCATATTTCTTGTTGTATTTTACTCTAAATGTTTGATATACTTTGATTGATTTGATAGGCGCCATTTTGGCGCTCTTCTTTCACTTGAAATGGTTCAAACCTGAGCGAAATAATCACATTATTTTAGTACTTTTATAGCAAACAAACATTTATGCTATTTTCATGTCATTAAAATAACTAAAAATTATAACATGTACGTAAAATCGTAAAATCCACGGAACATAGCCAAAGATTTAGAAAATGGCAAAAACGAAAAATAAAATGAAACAGAAATAAAAAAATCTTTTTCTATGCACCAGTTTGCATCAGCATCCCCCGCCCAAAGTATTTTAAAGATAATATATATTTAAACTAATTGCCAGTTCTTTCGAGTAGTAGTTCAACAGTTGATTATAAGCAAACTAATATTAAGTAAACTATGTATACTACTTAAGAAAAGACGATAAGTCTTAGTGAATCTTGTCAGTTTTAATAAATCTGTATTTCGTAAATAACTTTTCATTAAATTATCGACGTTCAATGATTTTAATGTTTTCGCTATTCATTCTTTATGTGAGAATGAATAATATTATAATAAAGAATGTAATAAGAGAATAATAATTATAAAGAGTTAATATATTATATGAAATTGAGTAAAATATTTATAATTCACAGCTTCGTAACCTGTTTTAGGAAAATATTTTTATGCAAAAATCTATTATTCTCTGTTTTATACCACTTCACATGCATCATAAAAAATAATGCCTAACACCGAGAACTCAATTACATATTAAGAAACAACGCGTATATGAACCATAAATTTAAATTACACCTACTTTATATCTACGTCAAATAGAATAAACTGGGCTGCATTCTTCTGGTAAATGCTTCCCTCCAAATTGTTAATGTTTATCTTCTCTTGGAAGCCCCAAATAGTGATACCATTCTGCTTTTACTCAAGGGACAAAAACCTAATTGTATTACAAAATTTACAGTCCGTTATGCAAATACAATTCCGCAGCTGAAACCATGCAATCTTTTAAAGGAAGCCGCCGTTTGAGCCTCTACTATTTTCTCTTTCTGTCCAAAATAACAGCTTCTGCTAGCCCAGCTTCCAGCGGCAAATAATGAGATTTTCCTACTGTTGGGGAATTGAAGACATTCATGATATCGCTTTGGGAGTAAGGGAAGGTTCCCTTTTCGCTAGATTACTCTTAAATAAGTACATTAAAGGCTGGCTGTACCTTCAGGAGACCCCTGTTTAAGAAGAGGTTTGCTCTTTTCGATAATTAATACTCTCAAAGGATCATCGACCTGTTATCAAAGGGAAAAGATAGAACAAGCATTTCCTTGGAGCAAAAGCAGATTTTTTTTTTGCTTCCTCCTGTCCCATGTTTTAAAGGATCGTATTGATTTGGAGGAGGAGGTCTTGCACTTCGTCAAGAAAATTTGGTTACTCTTTCCGTTGGAGAAAGAAATCAGAGTTGTAATACCATTAACTAAGATGTAACTTAATCCAGTTACAACTTCAAAGGTAATTTCTCGAAATCGGGGAAATTAATCGACTAATCTATTTTCATCCCATTTTTCTGATCGCAAAGCATTCCTTTTCGAATGGGATGGATATGAATTAACTTTGATATTTTTACTGGGGATTATTTGTTGGCTTTAAATCGCCAGGAATTAAAGTTTTGCAAATTGAATGAATTGAAGAATGATGAAGTTGCGTTCAATTAACTTTCAGTGATGAATATATAAAGCTATCTTTTAGTGTACTCTATAAAAGGCAAGAATCGGACTTTTAATAAAGTTTAGCTAAGAATAATAACAATTTTATATATAAATGTGCATCTGGATAAGGATGGTTAAATAAATGTTCAGATTAAATCAAGCCAGGTTGATGATCTTGTTGCAGCATAAGCAATCGGCTGTCTTTACCTTTATTGTTCAAATAGATTTAAAAGTCTGAGATTAAAAATTAATGAACTGTGATTAATGGGATTAATAAGTAAATTTGTTGATTATTTCTTGTAACCTTCCAGTAGTCGCTGGTATATGTAGCAGATACTTATATCGTTCTTTTGTAAATTTAAGTGTAATTTTTATTTATACAATATTTGTTTGGTAGAAGCTAATAAACACAGATCACATAAATAAAAATTGCATTTATATTTGTAAGTCACCACGATTTAAATATGTTACACGATGCACTAAAGAAATACCTCGTACATATGCGCGACTGCTGGAAGGTTAAAGGGCAAATAGAATTTCCATTATTTCCTTTAAGTCTTAGTTTTGCCAACTTAGTTTCAAGCACATTTTGAATGAAAATAGCTCTCCATGTAGATGGTATAACATCTAGCAATTACATGAACTGTGGTTTTAAGTATAAACGATTTTGGAATTCTGACTCTCAAAACCATAAAATCTTTTATACTCAGAACACTAAATATTATACGCAGAAACCTTTAAAAAGTCTAAAGAAAGTATAGATTTAGAGAGTTGAGTTAAAATTTGTTTTTCAAGTTTTTTCTATGAATTCTTGATCTTAATGAAACCACAGTATATTTTAAATTTTGAGTAGAATATTTCATTATAGTTGTTAGATCCTGACGTGGGATTTCTTTTAATGTGAGAGATGGAGGCAGTAAGAAGACTAAAAACGTTTTAATACCGGTTATTTATTTAGATTTCTACGGGACACATGGGCAATGAAGACATAAAATGATGGAAGGCTATATACATGATGATAAATATAAATTGCTTTCATGCTCAGTTACATTTGAGCTGTTACTCAAATATCAAACTATATTGACATTCTAAAACGATACCCTACTGGCAAATCCTAGCCCAGTCACTCACTAAAACCACTTAGTCGCGCGCGAACAGAACTTCCCGCATGCGTCTACACTCATTGATTGCTAAAACTCATGTCTTCCGACATGGCGTCTTCCGCTCTGAGGCGGAACAGGGTTGCTGGAATCTGGCGATGTAGGATTGCCAAAATTTGGCCTCCCTTACAATGATCATCAAACTCGTTTCGCTTGTTAGATTTCTAACCCAATACCTAACTTCAGGTACACACATTGAGTAAAAATTCAGTATGTTTTCACAGACAATCAACATTTAGTCTTCGGAAATAGTGTTACAACTCACCCTTAAGTAATTCAACTTTTATAAAAAAACGCACCTCACCGAAATTCAAATAATTAACAACACAGTACGGAAAAATAACATACCTATGAATTTTCCACTAACCTACCCTAATAGAAAAGAAAAAGGGACAAACCAAATTCATTTATTCAAAGTTTAATTTTTCCGAAACTGTGCATTAATGCTGACAGACTCTTCATTATTAAAACTTTTACAACCACATTTGCATTTGGTTATACTCAATAGATTTTGTTACGGTAGTATTTTCATTTCTTCAGTTTTGACCTTCTTGCTTCAGTAATTCATTCACCAAACATTTTGTTGTTGTTGCATAAAATCATAGTCTCTCATCAATTTTGATATGTATAAACAGTCTTTCAAACCAAACACTTATCTTTGCAGATATTTTGCAAATGCATTCAACTTTTCAGAGTTCTGATACAACTGTTTGCTCATAATACGTTGCAAAATTTGATGCATTTCTCCTTCATCACAGTATTCTGACAATGCGACTTCGATTTAACTCGACACAGCAAATATGGAAATTTCTTATACAGCACGTATTCACAATTTATAGAACGAGTTAGTTACATTTATAGTTATACTTCCAGACAAAAGGAATGTAAGTTTGCCTTCCGGCTTGCCGTGGGGGATTTTTAAACACTTTTACTAAGTTCGAAATGCTTCACGTTTGTATGTAAAGTTGGAATTTTATGATCGATTTTTAACTCGCTTCTTAATTCACAAGAGTTCTTAAATTTTTTTATATTTATTGGGTCTTGATGACAATGCAATATTTTAATAATTTTAGCGCTCTCAATTATCAATTTTTTTAAAAAAAATCCTCTACATAATAAAAACGTTTGCACTCGGTAGGTTTCAGTGGCGCCATCTATAGCACTTTTGGGAACTAAAATACTTTTTCTTTTTTAATGCCTTGGTGAACGCGTTTTTTTAAAGTTTTTTTTTATAATTATTACTTATTTTTCCTTGACAATCAAAACTTGGTTGACATTCACCACTGGCATGTGGTTAATACTAAAGTTCCGTTGATTCTTATCAATTAAAACTTTTAAAATCCAAGCACATGTGTATCTGGCAAATTTTAAATGTAGCTAAAATAAAGGCTTGTTATAAATTACATAGTAAGCACTTTTGATAACCAAAATGTGTTGATTAATATTATCACAGTAATCTATTCACTAGATTATACTGTTAATAGTAGAAAAAATTCCACAGTTTTCTCCGATTTTGATATGGATTTGTTACTTTTTAGGATAAACAGTTACAAGTTATACTGAAACAGTTACGAACAATTGCATTTTATATATACAACACATATAACAAGAACCGTTATAAAGGAACAGAAAAAAATAAAATTTTATATTGAACAAACAAAACTCGCAAGTAAATGTAACATTTCAAGTATCATAATAATTAATTTTCAGATGGAGAACAAAAAATTCAAACATAAAACTTCTAATAAACAGTGTTTATGATCTTCGTAAACAATTAACATTTAGTTTCCAAAGTTATTATTGTAGTTTAATCATAAGCAATTTCATATTTCACGAAGCACTCATCGCAATAAAATTCAAATACTGCATAACAATGCTCAAAAAATAATATAACCATAAATTTTCCAACCAACTCAGCCACCATTACAGCAGAGAGCAAAGATAAACCGAATCCATTTATCCCGTTTTAAGTTTTAATTTTAGCAAAACTATAACTGCAGGCAGACTCTTTACAATTAAAACTTTTACAACCCAGGCGCATATGCATCTGGTTATTTTGACGCCTATTCGCTCTCTCCCTTGTGCTTGGATGGATGACGATAATTTCCTCGCCCGTGCACGTTCGCTTACTCATTTTCTATTTTACTTCCCTCTTATCGCTTTGCTTCCCTGCTGGAAGTTTATAATTTTGCCTCTTTTTTTGCCTCCCTTTTGCCTCCTCGTTCATTTAGTTTCTTTTTGGGCTTCCTTATCTTCATTTTCGGTCTCATTTAAGAACTTGCTGCGTAGACGATGAAAATTTTCTTCGTTCTTTCACTCATTTCGCTTCAGAGGGCTTACTTTCCAAGAACCGAGCGATGTTTCAGTCGCGGAATAAATATTTTAGTTATTTTTTTCTATTCCAGTGGCGTTATTGAATCGTAAATCATTTTCAAGAAGTTCTGGCGCCTCCACGGCGCAGTGGGGATCAGTCTTCCTATTAAATCCTGCTGTTTAATCTAGTACAGCTTTCAAAATCAGTTAATTGGAGTATGATTTTTAATTTTGCTTCTGGGTATAAGCGTAATGAACTGCTGCGCTTATTATTAGAAACATTTTTGAATTGAAAATTGTTTCGATGATTTAAAAAAGCTTTTTTGTTTTCCTTTTTTTTCTGTAAGTCCCAGATGTTACAGTAACTGAATGAATACGTACATACTTCATACATATCTAGTCGGCCAAGTTGAGACGTGACGTCACATTACATCATAGAACAACATCCCGTCGGTGTTGCACGGTATGCATATCTGCATTTTTACTTTCTCGTATACGAAGTATACAAAGAGAAAGTATTGTAATCGTCAAAAAATTCGAACTCGAGATTTTGACGGATCTCCACGTTTTAGACCTCCCTGAGTCCGAAAAACACAATTTTGGAATTATGTCTGTATGTCTGTCTGTGTGTGTGTCTGTTTGTGAACACGATAACTCGAAAACTATTAGAGCTACGGGGATGAAATTTGGTATGTGGTATTTAAACATAATTTGTAGGTTTCCATCAGATTTTGGACAAAATCCGTCAACGGGAAGTCTGTCTATTTGTATGTCCGCGGTCATGTGAACGCTATAACTCAAAAACTTGAATAGCTAAATGGATTAAATTTGGTATACAGTTTTATCGTTATGAATGTAGGTCCGTATAAACGTTTGGGCCAAATCCGTCAAAAAGAGGCGTTCAAATTGCATATTCAATTTCTTTTAATCCGATTCTCGTGCGCATGCGTATTGGTAGCAATCTGTTAATGTTGTAAATTTTATTTACAACAATAAATAATGTTTTCAAGCATCAATTGTTAACAATTTTTTTATTGTTGTAAATCAAACCGATCTTATTATTTCAGGAAATCTTTTATTCACGCGCTTTTGCAATTGTTACGGTTGTGGTAGTATAAATTGTTTTCTTGGGAATTCAATTCCAAAGCAGAATTTTCGCTTTAGTATTCATTGCATTGCCTATTTAATCGCGCCTGCTTCAAAGTAATATTTTTTGAAACGTGACAACAGATATTTGATTTCAGGTTTGTTTGTTTTTTTTTGTTTTATTTTCTCGTATACGAAGTATACAAAGAGAAAGTATCTCCACTACGAATCTCCACTTAGAAAGTATACGAGAAAATTTAGGGAAGACCACTCCCGCTGGTTTATTTTAATGTGGTGTTACTTGAACTGACTCCATTCCTATTTTCTGGCACTTTGTTCAACAAAGACACTACTTGAATACTTTGCAACGCTTTGGTGTATTTAAAATACTTAGAATATTTAAGTTTGGTTCTGAATAGAAGTACAATCAATTACTTCGCTTATTATTATAGGCACGTCTGGAACAGGAAGCTGTTTCGATGATTGCAAAAAATTTTTTTGTCTTCTTTTTTTCTGTGAGTACCAGATGTCGCAGTAACTGAATGAATTCATACATACTTCCCCCATACACATCCAATGGGCCAAGCTGTGACATTGCAACATAAAACAGCATCCAGTTGGTGTTGCACGTAATGCATATCTGCATTTTTTATGTGACTGTGATGTGACCCCATTCTTATTTTCTGGCACTTTGTTCAATAATGGCACTGCTTGGATACTCTGCAATGTTTCGGTGTAGTTAAAATGCTTCGAATTTGTAAATTTGCTTCTGAATAGAAGTCTAATCAATCAAGTAGCTTATTATTATAGACATATCTGAAAAAGGAAACTGCTTCGATGCTAAAAAAAATCTCTGTAGCTCCTAGATGTTACTGTAATGGCGTGAATTCATACTCATTTGGTACACATCCAATGGGCCAAACTATGATGAAACTATGATCATCACATTACAGCAATATCCAGTTAGCGTAGCAAAATATCCCGGCCGGGCGCGTTTTTGTAACCAATGGATTGGAAGTTGACTATAACTAAAAAATGGGTGGTATCTGTCATCTGATAAGAAAAATAGATCTCTTGAGATTCTGAAAAATAGAGCAGTCATTCCTTCCGGCATTTACTGTATACAACTAACTAGGAAGTAGAAAATCAAAATGATTCATTTAACAGAACATAAAGGAATTTTTTTTTGCTAAAGGGGGTATTTACTGTTAATGATTTCTAACATCAAATTAAATAAAGTATTAAAGATGGAAAATTTACTACAAGCTGAGAAAAACTTTTATTTTTCCTTCAACTCGCAAAATCTATCGAAATTAAGACGTTAGAATCGCACATCATGGAAAAAAAATATTAAAACAACATAACTTATTTGCTTACTTGATTCAGTGATTTTATATGTTTTACAATATCTGAAATAAACGCATATTTTTAAAATGAATTCATAACTTATGATCCAATTGGAGTAAAGTGATCGCAGACGATAAATATTAATGATGGAATTTGTGGATTTAAGCTTTGTCACTCAATAACTGCTAATAACACCTATCGTAATACCTTTAGCTATTAATCTTAATATTTCAACGTGTCTTATATTAACTACAGAAACTTGTGCTCAAATCTTTGTTAAGAATGAGGAAATCTACCATATTTAAAGATATTATTGTTTCAGTTTGTAAATGAATTAAATTTACGATAATTACCTTAACAAATATTGCCAAACAGCCCATAGCGGTGGTAAATTTATGTATTAGTTAAGTTAACTACCTACAATGTTTGAGTTAACTGCCTGTTGTATTTGAAAAGACATTACTTAATTTCTATTGCAACATTAGTGTTATAGTTTAATTAGTGTTAAATAAAAATGAGGAATGGCTTTCCTCTTTAGAAGATATTTTGTGGCAATATTTTAGAGGATTATTAATGCGAAATCGATTAATATAATCATGGATGACCTGAGGAAGATTAATCACTTTTGGTTATTCTCTGCATTCGTTGCAACAGTAATACGCATCAATATTTAGTGCCATTATAAGGATAAAAACCAAAGGAAAAAAAGATAGCGGCATGTTTGTAACTTGAAATAAGGTAGAGTAGGGTATTTCAAAAAAGTAATTAAGGTACGGGGTATTTAAAAAACAGTGGCCAAAATGCAAAGGGTAGGTCAGGTCTACATAAACAATTCATTTTCGCAATAGAAGAAGGGGTCGGAAACGCAAAGGGTTTGCTACAGGGGTCTGTTTATCAATGAATTAAGTAAAAGAAAACGATATATCGGATGAAATGTACAACACAGATTGAATAAAATGCAAATCTACAACAGCACAACAACCCAGTTTTATGAATAACAACATACGAAGCGTGTATCACTTAAGACTGCAAGCCTTTTGAACATTTGCTCTCTTCCAAATACTCTCGTCCAACACTAATTAAGAATTCCAAACATTTGTTGCTGAAACTGCATCCTAGTTGCCATCGTCTCTGTTATCCTGCCTATGACTTGTAATGCAAGGATTAGTGTTTCCTTTTCTTAATTCACTGGCAAAGAGCCCCTTGTAGCGAATCCGTGTTCTGCTGCGAAAATGACTCATTTTTGTAAGCCTTACCTAACCGTTCATTTTGGCTATGTCCAGTGGCGATTCCGGGGGCTGAGGGCTGTAGCCCTCCCCCCAGAGTTAAACCAAAATTCTTAATTTTTTTTCAAATCACTACACCTGTTTGCTCTTAACATCTTTCTTTTTAAATAAAACGTGGCAACATTACTTTCTGGCTTCGCAGGATAGAAAATTTCCCCTCTTTTGTATTTACATATGTACATTTATATATTATATATGTATATTTACATTTGTACATTTTTTGGCTAGTTATTTCATTGTGTTTTTATTAAATTATCGAAAGTATTGTAGTGTCATTTGTGATTATTATTGTCAGGTGAGTAAAGTTCATGTGTTTTCACTTGCATAAGCCATGATGTCACGAGGAAGCAAAATTTTCATGACCTCAGCTCCCCCCAGACCAAAATCCTGGATTCGCCACTGGCCATGTCGGTTTGAAACACCCTGTATATGACACATAAGAGTATTTCTATCAACCTTTATGTTTTATTGAACACATAATAAAGAGTTAAGGGGGTTTAATTAGTAAGGATTATTTTATATTCGGCTATATTTATGGTGTACTGTATTGCAGGATTAATCAACATACTTTTTATAAAAAACACTTTTATTTTAATATAATTTTCACCGAAAAAACCGTTCGTTCGCTGGAACTATACACAACAGTCGTTACACTTCGGTCTCTCTACAATACCAACTTTTTTCTTTAAAAAAACTAACATCTTATATCCTGCGTTGCTAAGCAACGCTAGTAAGACGAATATCGTATTGCCACACTACATTTTAGAAAGAAAACTTTAGAAACAACTAAATATTTTTGTAACGAATATCATAACCGTATGTAGACAAAGGAATCAATTCACGTCATATTACAGATATGTGACAAAAAGAAAATACAACTAACACTTGACTGAACGTTGGTTACGTGACGTTACTATCGCCATACACGATTCGCAATGGATTCCAAAATCAATATCAATGTTATTTTTGAATCGATTGCGCACACTTTACCTACATCACGTGAACATAAATTGATTCCATTTCATCCTTTTGTGTCGAAAAGTAAGTTAAATGGAGCGAAATCTATCTTTCTATAGGTAAGGATCGTGTGTCTAAAATTTGTCAAGGAAATACTATCAGATGTTAAGAGATACGATTATAACTCCAAATATTTAAAATTGCCTTAATTTATAAATGAAGTTCTGCATATTAAGCTATTTATTACTTCTATTTCCAAAACAATATCATTTCTGTAGTTAACGAAAGCAAATGGATTCCATTTTCGTTCAGGAGGTATGCACAATATATTCTTACTAGAAGATTTGTGTCCGTCTCAGATGGGCTTTCAGCTTGCAAACAACATCTCAGATATGATTGTCAAAGATTTATCAAAGAAAGTTATAGTAGAAAATCTCATGTATATTGGCAGAGTGCTTAAGAAATAAAAAAACGCGAGAAACCAAACTGACGAATCAATTGACTTAACTTCCATTTTGTTAATAACTTTATTTTTAACAATTACTTTCGCTTTGTTGAAGTAAAAATAATGCAAAATCGACTAACAGAAAAAAAATGCATCACTAAATACAAAATTAAAAATACTGAATTGATTAATACAAATCTTTAAGTAAAGGAAGCCTTTCAGTATAAGAACGGTTAAGGAAAAAATATTAAATATATAAATATTCAATTCCAAAATTAAATACGAAAAGAAAGAACCCTTTTAACAAAAACTGGTAGCTTTTACAACTAAATAAAAAAGAAAGTAAACGACAAGTACTTCAAAATTCAACAAAACTCCGAGAAGTGGACAAATAAATTAATTCTTGTATAATTTCTGTTTGATGTAACAGAGTTCTGCGTCGATGAATCAACATAAAATAAAAGAGAAAGGAAACTGCTAAATTCAGCTCAAGAAAAAAACCCTGTTAAATTGCAATAACGTTCGTTGAATACTTTGAAGATCCTATAGTTTCGCAAAAAATTCAGTGTTTCCCATACTCAGATAAAAAAGCGAACAAAATAAACAAACAAAAAATACTGGAAGATTATATTGGAAAATAAATTAATTCTGGTGTAACTCCTATTTGATATTAAATCATCACAGTATCCCGTTTGTTTGCTAATTTGCAGACAGGCCGTCTGAATATCTTTGGTACGTAGCCAAAGCACGTGACTATCACCGATTTCGAAGCGTAATTAAATTATAGATAATCAATAATAATTTTGATAACAACAAAAAAAATAAAGATCATCAGTTAACTTTATATTAACACGTTGGTTGTCTATGATGCCATTTGACTCACGAATGTGATTCACACTTACTATCAAATTATATGACCCCTTCTCTACTACAATTAAGATATAGTAGATAAGAGGTCATTTAATTAGATAGAAAGCCCGAATCATAAGTGTGAGCCATGGCAGCGAACGTGTTAACGTGTCATGCAAGACAAAGACATTTGGAAAAATAATAAATTCTTCTAAACTTTAATAAAGTTTTTTGAACTCAAATACTTCAAAATTCGAATTTTTCAGAATTTTTAACCTACTTGAATAATGGTCATTCAGATTCCATTTCGTTTTACTCTGTGCCGTGATTACATAGAACACCCGTCATAACGATTTCTATTTAAAATAAACACAATTTTCTTTCATTTTGAAGGGGATCATATTCGTTAGTTAACTGAATGAAATATATAGGACACAATTTAAATTATAATTGTTTATTTCAATACATTTAAGTGCAAAAATTTATGTATTATGTAAGAATTTGAATGTCGGGCTCTATTAACTTTAATTGTAACTATATCAGCCATAATGGCCGATATTCTTGTTAAAGGGTTAGAAATGGAAAACTTCAGTATTGAATGCTCGTGTTTATTCATGATTGGATATAATGGAATTCTATATTGAATGCGTGAAAATACCAATAATTCTGGGAAAAAATTATTAAGTTTTAATTTCTGAAAAAGTTTCAGAGTCATTTTGATCAAAAGAAATGGCCATTTCTTTTTCTGCAAAAAAGTTCAATGCATTCTTTTAACCTGGACATCTTTTTCTTACCATTTTTTTAAAGTCATCAGTGAATCCTCATTTCTTTCAAAAATAAATCAAGGTGACGCGATAAGTTCTTGAATACATTAACCTACTTTTTAAAACTTCATCAAGGTTACTCTAATCCGAAACAGATTTTCCATCCTAAAATTTGTTTTTGTGTGCAATGATGTAATTTATATTTTTATAAATTTCTTTATCGGCAAGCTAAAGATCAGAAAACCTTTTGCAACCCGAAGAAAACATCGCCAAATTTATAACCCTATCTGCAGAAGGAATCAAAGAATGTGAAATAAGAAGGTAGCCACTTGCTAATGAAGTACTTTTCATTTACATTTAAAAATGCAATTGAAATGAAAAATATGTTATGGGGGATTATTTGGATATTTGATATTTGTTCTAATGGTTTTATTTTAAAATTAATTTAATATTCTTTCTTTTCCGATCATTTCTGTAAGTTCTGTTATGTTGCTGTGTTTTTCTATATATATAAAAGGAATACAGATTTTAAAGATATTCAAACCTCGACCTTCAATATGGCTAATTCTTTCCTCGCAGTATCAAACCCATACCAGTAGAAACTTATATTTATTCTTATTACAGTGAAAATAGTATAATTGTAAAATTTGTGATAAATGAGAAATGTCTAAATTAACATGTGCTATTTAAAAACAATTCTTTCAGAATACCATGTTGTATGAACATTGTCTGTATTGGTTTTATTGCTAATTTCATCGCATATATATTTGCACTTGCTCAAAAATTGTTGTTTCTACCAAGAAATTGTTGAAACTCCAATTACTTTATTTTTGACTGGTTATGATTCCCATCATTTTTATTTTCACACAAGGAGTTAAGTTTTTTGCAGTCATCAGAATAAATGAAAGTTGACCAAAAGTATGACAAACGCACTGCTTGTCAAAGGCGAATATCATTGAAATGCTTAGCTTATGCTAACAAATAGATTTCAGAGATGAAGATGAATATAAAATAGCAATTAGCTTTTGATGGAAATGGTGGTTCTGTATGATGGTTCTGTACGAGAAATTCTCGTATAGCTCCACAATAGGGCACTTTTTGTGTTTAGGTTCTACAAGTAAGGAAGATAATCGAATATGAATTTTGAACCCCTCCCGTTTGACCGAATGGGTCTAAAATTTCAAAGATATATGTAGTTTTGGTGTTGTTCAATGTGGTTACCACATTCTAATTTTTATTCATCTACCTCGTTGCGTATTTGAATTATTATCTTCACATACACATTGCCAAACAAACAGGCAGACAGTCTCACCGTTGATAGACTCCATCGAAAAGATGACCAGATGTAGACTTTTTGTGTGAAGGTCACATATTGAACTCTTTCTTCTAATTAGTTCCTTTTTCCTTGAGATATGACTTTCACGTACACAAGAATAGGTAGACTGGCTTCTCTGAAATTTGCTCTACATTGTGATTAAATTTATCCATCTAGCTAACTGTGATCACGTTATCATGTTCACATGTGCATGTGCGAACAAGCAGTTTTACTTTAGTCAGATCCCACTTACAGCCTCATTTGTAATTTCGGCGTAAAGATCCCATACTGTTCTTCATTATCGTAGATGATTCCGTAAGCGAATTATCGTGTCAACAGACTGACAAATTCCAAAGACTTAACCTAAATGTTGGAGACATAATTCCAGATAGTGTTTTCGGATTCTGGGAGGTCTAAAACAAAAGGTTTTCACCAAAATCTTGAGGTCGAATGTTTTTATTTCGATACTTTCTCATCCTGTGTTTTTCATACAAGAAAATTAAACAGTAATCATGGTAGCTAGTATCGAAATAAGTTTCGCTTAAGAAGACAGAACGCCGCCTCATGTCCCTGTTCCTGCAACCATTACAGCTGCCGTGTCAGTTGGATGGACATGGGACAAGCTTAAGAAGACAACGAGACCTCAAATACTAGCAGAAGACTATTAACAGAATTTTAAATATCTCACTAATTATTCACATACATAAAGAGATTCTTTTAACAGATTTTACTGTATACTAAACCCCATCACGGCACATATTAATCATACAGGAAAAAGACAGCCCTTAATATAATAACAATAAACAATTTCCACCTAACTTTACCCAAATTTCTTTATCGGGAAAATATGCTTATCAGCTTCCTCCCTATTTTTCCCAAAACATCCATCTCCATTATCATATAAAACCCATATACATCTAACCCAAACACGGACCTATTTTTCTTCAGCAAATGCTATGATTTATGGCATTACTCGAAGGTCTCATATGCGAT
The DNA here is from genome assembly GCA_013235015.1 of Araneus ventricosus. NCBI lineage: Eukaryota > Metazoa > Arthropoda > Arachnida > Araneae > Araneidae > Araneus > Araneus ventricosus. Next base: position 710,786 of record BGPR01000157.1, read on the forward strand.
AACTAGCAAACCGGAAAAACCTCCCATCCTTTCGTGTATCCTAAGCCAAATCCAAAAGAAAAACATATCCATACATCACGGAAGAAGAAAATGAGAAATAGACCCCCGAAGTGTCATACGAGACACTACCATTTAGCGCCGGTTACCTAAGTATTATCCAGGGATTTCGCAACAGGCCATTGGCTTTGCCTCCTGTGACAAATGAAATGAGGCACACGAGCCGTTATGTGGCCCTGCCTCAGCCGAAGATTAAATGGAACTGCAAATAGACTGCTTTGTATCGAGGAGAGCTGGTTACATTTTTCCTCTTTAACTATTAAACCGTTCTTTGAATGCTTTTAATTAATCTGGATGTTTATTTATGTTCTTTTTATCTCTCTTTCTTTGCAATGGCAAAGAGAGTATTCGGAAACTCAGGCGAAGTGTAAAAGAAATGAACTATTCTTAGGTTTATCAAAGGAAGGTTTTATTTGTATTAAAAGACTTATAATGAAAAGATATATGAAGTTAAAATGTATGTGCCATACTTTGACATGTATGAATGCTACAATGTTTTCACCAGCTTTTATTTGTATGAAATTGGGTGAATTAAAAAAAATGAAGAAAGTTACATTATCATTTTAGTGTTTGCAATAATAAGTTAATGTGGTATTTCGATAGTTTTTATTATACAAGACGAACAATAAATGACACCGCAACGCCCTGTAAACAGTTTTATTGACGAATAACATTACATACGAAAAATCGAGAGACAAAACAAATACTTATGCGAACAAGAAAGTTCTAAGAACTGTTGCATAAAAAGAATTCTTAAGCCAAATTTCACTCATGTTGTTACTCGAGCGAATAAATACAACGAATTAAGTGCAATTATTTGTAATAAAGGGATCATTCTAATTTAATTGTACAATTTTAAACATTGTAATTTAATATCCGATTATTTCTTTGCACTCATACGTGTATAATATGCATAATTATACACGTATGAGTGCAAGGATTGATTAAGGGATTTAAGAAGCTGAAAAATGTTGTTATTAATTTGTTTCAATTCCTAAAAATTAATCTGTATGTTTTTGCTATTATATGGTTTTTATAATAAGCGCTATCCAACAAGAATGTGTAGCAGATGCATCATTCAAAATGTCAAGTCTCTCGACATAAAGGGTTAACTTACAAAAAAGTACATGAGCAAAAAAATATTCATGCAAGCAAAAATAAGGAAAAAAACAATTCTATGAAAGATTTTATGAGAATATTCTAATAAAAATGATTAATTTTAAACTGTCCTTGTCGCGTATGAATTCAACCAATTTAATACAAACGTTTTCCAGGTAAGCATCATTTTATACAAATATTTATAAAAACAAAAATCGATCTATTGCCCAGTACAATTTTTTCCTCAACTGAAAGTTCCATCATAGTTAGTGACAACAAAAGACATAAATTTAAAGGTTTTGGTTGTTTCCTCTTTATCAAAATGTTGGTAATAAAAAGATAATTACAATTAATCAATGATTTAATCAACCATTCAGAGTTTAAAATTTGTTAAAAAAATGACTTTCCCATGAATTCTCTAATTTTAGTTTCTTCCATGGTTCAACCAAAGAAAACATACAAAAATCAAGTACACTTTTTAAATTCACATTTCAAGGGATGATTAAAGAATTTTGCAGCTTATTTGCAAAATTTTGATCTAGAAACCGAAAAATAACGGAATGAATTCCTATGACATCACAATAACAGGTCAAACATCAGTGCGCATGCATCTAGCAAATAACGGCGCGTGTTCTACGCTGTGGTTGTTATGGGCGAATTTTCTGGTTTGTTTACTTACATTACAAACCTTGACTTTATCTGCTTGTATGTTGGACTTCCGCTTTGATGAGCCATTGACTTAGCATTACCCGAAATACCGTTAACAAACCAGAAAACTCATCCATATCCTTTTTTCCCCTTTTCTAAATAAGATATACAATAGATTTCAAAATTAAAGTGACACAGGGAATTTTACATGCATAGCATGTTCGTGAATTGACTCCATAACAAATTAAATTTCTAGAATCTACAAACAATTTCCAAAATCAAAGTTTTTATTTCAGCAGAACAAATGAAACTGGAATGGCTCATTCGACACGTATGAAGTTAGAATGTAAATAATCCATTTCAGACAGCAAAAAGAAGTTTCTTAAGTAATTTTTAATTATCTTATTTATATAAGACTAGGTGATATATGGCTTTGATCGGGATGTAAATACAAAAATGTCTAATATTTTTAATGTAAAAATAATTTTTATGATACACAAAATGTTCGTATCGTCTACAACTTTGTTTTAAATTAAAACGACATTATCAGTTGCTCAAAATTATTTTTAAAAGCCGCTGAAGCTAATTTTCTCCACAAGTTATTAATGGACGAATTTTCTGTTTTATTTACTTACATTAAAAACCTCGACTTTATTTGAATGGCTTTTGGACTTCCGCTTTGGAAATTCCGTTGTCTTCGTATTACACCGGAATTACGTAGTCATAGCATTTTAATGTGGACAAATAACAAAGACAAATAAATAAAACAGAAAACTATTCCATAAGCTTTAAATAATGACATGAAATTTATTTAAAACTTGCAAGTGCACAAACTATTTATCACTTTCACTTTTATTACATTATTGTTCAGCTTCCTTCAAAGTGTGTCAAAAGAGCTTGATCTGAGCATGCGTAGTAGAAATATACTTTTTAATTAATAAAATATGAACTATTTACTTAATTATAACGAAATTTTTAGTAAAACCATCCTTCTGCTTCATTGTATTTCTGGTACAATTTTTAAGAAAATCTATTTAGAAGTTTTAATTTCCAAAGCGTACAAAAAATGGCGTTTGAGTTTTATTTATATAATACTCTTTTTCAATAGTTTTTCTATTAACCATTTCCAAATAATCTCTTTCTATTGTGTTTCCAAATAATTCTTTAGATAAACCATAAACCATATATCTGTAAAACACTATGCCTTTCTTTTCTTGAAAATCAGCTTTTGAAAATTCAAGTACTTTCAGAACGCATCGGATTTCTTTTTCATTTTTCTCCTCAAAGCACGTCACGACTTTATCGTGGCGAAACAAAGTTATTATTCAGATTTCAATATTCTTTGATATCTTCAAACTTCCACCGATACGGTTCATGTGCTAAATGATTTATAAAAGAGAAAGGCAGTCTTTATTTAAAGACACACGCACAAAAGATATCAGCACTAAATGTCAAAAATCGCTTGCACATCATCGAAGAAAACCGAGCAGGAAAGAAAATCCGAGTCTGCTTTTTTAAAATCCAGACTATAATGTCGTTATCTATTCTTTTTTTCTTAGTTCCTTTACTTTTTGGTACAAAGATTTATTTTTTCACTTTATATCTTAAGCTCCGTTTTGTTTTTGCATGGTACAGAACACGTTCATAAAAGACAAGCGGGAAATATTTTGTGGAAACGATTTTTTTCTGCATTAGAATAGAATTTATTTATTTTCTCGTGAAAAAATTCTTTTCTGAAAGACACATTTTTCAATACATAACTTCCATTCCATTATTCAAATTGCAGAGAAAATATATAATTTGTTAACAAGAACTAGGTACCCCATTCTTGAAATATAACAAAAAATTAATTATAACCAATTTATAAAAGTTCTTTTTCTATTAGAATTATCTATTCATTCGAATTCTGCCTTTAACCCTACATGGAATATTCTAACGAACAATTTTAAATCATGTAACAAAAGCTGTTCAATCAACCAGGATAATGAAACTGAAAGAAAATAAAATTCGCCATCAATAAAATCTCAGCATAACAAAATTTATAAGGTACCTTGTTCCCAGCTGATTAAAGCAAATAGCAAAAGAATAAAACAGAAACTTGAAGCTAGAAAGAAATATTTTTCAATGGGTAATTGTTAAAAAAAGTCTTTCAGCTGATATGAAAGTCATAACTTTAAAGAAAAAGGAAACTTCGAAGCAATAAATCTCAAGAATAGAAAAGATTGCGATTTTGTGAGTGTTCTCAAGAAAAAAAATAAAATAAAACTAAATTATTCCATGAGGTGAAAAATAATGAGTTCTCACAATTTTTCTAAACGATTTTCTTTATTTCTTTACATCGTCAAATCGTCATTTGACGAACTTTTTATTTATTTCTCTTTTGGGCGGAAATCTATGGAAAGAACAGCTAGGTGCTAATTTCAAATGAACCTGAGATTTTTCTTTTACGACCGAACAAAAAACGAAAAAGAAAGAACAAAATGGCGAATCACAGTTTTCGAGTAAATGGCGTTTCTTTGTTAAGTTTGACCTGAAGCGATGCAACAACAGCTGAAAAGGGAATTTTTTTTGTGATGGTTTTTGCCAGTTAAAGCTTGCTAACGCTTTCGGCGGGAATTTCTCAGAAGTATCGGTTTGTGATCTGGCAACACCCTAATGTCGTCTGCAGATGGTCGCGTTTCGACTGAGTTCGTTACAAATATCCACCAGAAAGGTAAGAAGAAAATAAAATGTATCGGTTTGTATGAGAAAGAAGAATAAAAAAGTGGGCACATAAGTAACGTAGATTGGAAAGAGATGCGGCGGGCATACATCTTCAAACTTCATTCTTTTTCTTTATTCTGTAACACAAGGAAGTACACCACTGACGATTTCTTATTTTCTTTCCATCTCATAATACTAATACAGATATCGTGGCCGCGAATGAAGGACTTTTTAGGAGAAATATTTTGCCATTCTTTAGAAATACATTTCCGATCTTAAGTTTGTTTTAAAATAGTTTTAATTCGATGTTAAATGAATTATATAACACTTGGTTAGTTTATTGCAGTCTTAAAGATTTTTGGTAAGTACAGGATAATTACAGAGGAATCATCAGGTTTTGAAACGATATAACCGTTAAAATACTAATTACATTCGTCACTGCCAATCGGAGGGGGGGGAGGAGGTGCAGATGCTAAATTTTTATCTCCACGTGAGAACCCAGATGCAGATTAAACTGGTTTTCGCGCTAAGCAATAACTGAAAAGAAGATTTTATTTTATCAGGAGACGCTGCATTGTCTGATGTGGTGCTGACGTCTTAGTTGGCTAGGGCAGTAAAAAAATTAGACAGAATGTTTAATCGTCAAATGCGAATGAATTTCATATTCATAGTTGGTTGGTAATACCAATAAGAGAGTTTTAGCAGGTTAACCAGGATAGTATGAACAGAAAGGTGCATTAATAACAAAAAATTCAAGAATAGGCATTCCCATGGTGACCGAAAGAGACTAAGTACCTTTCTTTTCAATTACTTCAAAAGGCGGAGAGCATTCATTTGAGAGGATGCTAATTTTAAGAGGAATACTAAAATTTCTCAAACCTGTAATCAAATGGTTAAACGTCTTCCATTACACATATTTAAGGTTTTTTTCTTATTTTGTGAAGCTTGTTTAGTGTTTTGAATATCCTGTAATAACATAAAGCTTAAAAATAATGCTTTGAAGTGCTTACAAATAATGCTTTTTGATGTAAATATCTCCTTTATATTTTGTTGTGAAATTTCGGGCTAAGAGAAGCTATATTTGGCGTAATGCAAGCTTCTTACATAAAAATTTCCCAATTACTATTTTGAATACATTTCGAATAAAGTCCTTAATTCTTGAAAAAAATTGGACTAGAATGGATTCCTTGTTTGTTTTTTTTTCGATTTCCTCCGAGTTTATTTTTCTTTTTTGGCTTTCTTTGTATGATATTGAGTTCCACTGCAATAACATAACTGATTAATTTCTATTTTCCTAAGAGAATTTATTAGTTATTAGCTCAGTATTAGATACATTATTTTTGAATACATTCTTGTATTTGTTAATCTTCCCTTACCTCCAATCTTTCATGCCAATATTGCGACTCCCTTTTCATACTAGGTAAATGTTCCATTAAATATTCTTCTGATAGGAATTTGTTAAGATTGTGTTAGTTGTCTGATGGAGTTTAATAATAAAAACTCGGATTTGGTTTGCAGCATCCAACTTATAGCAATAGTTGTACATAGAAAGATGCAGAAATACTTCCTCAATATCAATTATGCGTAAACAAGAAATCAAACTTTAGAGACATAGTCATAGTACTTAAAGCAAAAGGTAAAAAAAGACAAGTTGCTGAAAATGAAAGCTCTTTTTCAATACATAAGTCAAGAAGTCAATGCAAGTCAATGTCTATCATTCGACAAACATTCCAAAGAGACAAGGAGGAGTTGTTTCGGAGACAAGAGCAATCAAAAATCGCCAAACTAGAAGCCAAACGATGTTAACTTTAAGTTTGGCGAAATTAAGATAAAACTTCACTCATTAATAGTTTAATAAAGGTTTTATCAATAGTTCAACAAAGGTTATTGTATTGCAATAAAGGTTAAAACAATAACGTAGGACATTGCTCATATTATCAGCTATTCAGAGTTGTAATAAATTTCTAATTCATAATTTAAAATTGAAGAAAGATGTTCTGGATATCCTTTCCTTACACCATTACTCTCATAATTTTTTCATTAATTGTTATTTTAAATTCAGTTTCTCATTTTATTTGAAAAGCGAATTTCCACTGAATGTAATTTGTTAGAATTAAGAAAATATCAAAATGAAAAGGTACATGACTTTTGGTATATTAAAAAGCTGAAATAATGAAGGTTCTATAATTATTTCTTGATTTTAATAACTATTGTTCATTTTGTGTCTCTAAAATTAGAATTCTAAAAAACGTGAACCAAATTTTCAATTTATCTCTATAATTATAAGCAAAAAATGCTCTTCGCGTATAATTATAGAAAATGTAGAAAGAATTTCATACATGGAAATAAGTAAAAACCAAATGGTTCTTACATTTCCTAAGAAGAATAAGCAATTTTTCACTTAAATTCCGAAGACAGAAAACAATTAATTTCTTAATTTCAAGTTCTAAATTATAATTCCATATTTTCAAAACTCCAAGCAAGCGGACATTAAAGCTTTTATTTCATCTCACTCAACTGTGTTCTGCGAAACCATGGACACAAAAATTCATTAGAACGAAATTTTTGAACTAAAAAACTGCAGATAATTTTTGATAAACGTAGATTAAGACAGACAAAAGATTTTCTACGAAAACTGGAGATTCTAATTAATATTCCGAGACATTTCAATGAATCAATTTCTTTCCAAGAATCTTGCTTAATGATTTTAAGTATCTATTTAATCCGATACCCATTTCTCTCAAAAAGCGAGAGTTTCGACAAAAAAGCTTGTTAGTAGATTTTACCGAAACACAAAAAAATATTTTTTCAAAGTTTCTTTTGGGTGATAGTTAATTAAGAGATTCGGAGAAACTTTTCTTCAACTTAAAAGTTAATTTTTAATGCAAAAATAAAGCAAGAAATTTTAAATTAGATCCAGTTTTTAATTTAAAACTTTACTGCTAAGTAACTGATAATTCCAAACGAATAATTTTTACTTTGCTTAGTTTTTTTGTAAAAGTTCATTAAGATTGTATAGTTTCAGTATTTTTTTCCCTAAAATTTTTGATTATGTATTCCGAATCCATTCTTACGGATATCCAACTAGGCATAATAAAATTCATCTCTTTCACTATTTCAAAAATAGTTGCATAGTAGTTTAGTTTAATTATATTAACGTTCCATTTTTGAAGCAACACAAGGGATCTTTTGGGGCGGACCTTGTACTTTTGAACCGCGGTCAGATGACTATTACGGCATCTGAGCTGGCGCCCCCCTCTCGAAACTTCCGCACCACATCAGTGGGAGGGCATTTGGCCCCTTACATATCATGTCACGTGCAACTGACCCAATACGCGATTGATCCTCAGTGGAATCGTGTTTCGAACCTGGAGCTCTCAGGCTCCGAGGCCGACACCTTGCCACTAGGTCGCCACGGCCCTATTGTTGCATTGAAGTCTACTTTAAGAATTCATTAGATGAGAATTGGGCTAGTTTCGTAATATTAACGTCCCTCTTTGAAGCAACACGAAGTCTATTTTGGGATGGATCTCGTAATTTTGAACCGCGGTCAGATTACGAGAGCTGTGACCCCCCTCTTCAAACTTCCGCGCCACACCAGTGGTAGGGCAATTGTCCCCTTACGTATGATTTTACATTCAACGGGCCCACACAGACGGAGAATCTTCTGTGGAATTGGGTTTCGAACATGGAACCCTCCGGCCTGGGGCGGAGGGTATACCACTAGGCCACCGCGACCTCAAATGAGAGATGGGAAAGAATTAAGGCATTCAATATGCTTTTCCCAGAGTCAATGTATGTAATTTGAGTAAAGACTTTGAAGATAAATACAAAATCTGCGTTACACGCACGACTGTGGTTACGTTAATATTTGCATTAATTTCGAATATCACAGAGAAATTTGAAAAACTAAAGGTTAATTTAAAATATAAGACAAAAAATTTCAAGCTTTCTACCATTTCCTATCAAAAGGGATAACTTGAGTCAACGTGGTAAATACTGTTCCAAAAGTATTGCAATTTCTGACGTTCACAGATTCGCCAGCAATTGTGTATAGTCAAAAATTTAATTGGACGGTGGAGTTAGTCAGAAACCAACCACGTAGTTAAAGATCTCTAACGTAAATTGTACCGCAGTGTGTACAGTTTACTATGCGAAATTAAACCACTTCAATCCAGGACGCAATAGATTATTTATAACGCAAATAATAAATATTTAAAACTACAGAAAAATCTTCTGTATCTCAAAATGCTTATTTTTGAGATAAGTCGCTACTTCAGATTTGAGTACAAAGTTTAGTAGTTGATTTAGTCATTATAAAATTACTTAAATCGACATCCATTAAACAAAATTATTTCCCAATGGCTCATATATATCAATTTCTTTTCATTCGAAAGATAACATCTAATTTTATGCATCCTCTTTTTTAATTTTTTGTTGTTTTAACCCCTTAACTATCGTGTCCGTACGTCGCATGTGCATCGAATTATCATAATTTTAGGCTTATAAAATAAAATTTAATCATTAATTAGCTTCATAATCTGACTCAAAATTTACGTAGTATCCATAAACATCTAAAGTATTCTATGCTTTCTTAGGTGAATGAAAACGACAACCCCTTTCCAAAACAGAAAGGGTCATATTAGATAACATAGAAAATAAAATTGCTACCCCACTGGGGGGGCACCGCGAGTTCACGGATGAGAAGCTGCCGTATAAGTAGGCAGGTTCTCGCCTCCCGGTTGGTAAAGTAATGGTGGTGTGGCTCTTAGGGACCATCTCCGAAGACAGGTCGTACACCGGTGAAAAGTAGGGTCGTTGCATGAGCAGCTCGTAATGGGGGCTATTGTACAGGGGCTACAGTGCCTGACTATCTGTTGCGGCGGATGGTCTTTCATGTAGAACCGGATGCAAAGGCACGACGGGTGAATTTTGCGATTATTAACATATAACCCCCACATGTGGGCACCACGCGTACGTGGATATGAGATGTCGCCGGATAAGTAAGCAGGTTCTTGCTCCTTGCGTGGGTACAGTAACGGGAGAAGGGTGTAAGTCGCTCCTTCAGTGATAGCACGTACCCCTTTCGGGAGGGATCGGGCCGTGGACAGTGATGGCTACTAGGACTCCGGCTGAGGTTGTCATTCAGTTTTACCCAGACTCTACGGCAGTCCGGTGCGACTCAGTTTTCCGATTACACTGCGCTGCATGAAAATCGGCCCCGACATCATTCCTGCAAATTCTTATGTAAAATGAACCCCTGAATCCGAATATGACCCCCATTTTGCCCCATCACCCACCGTTTCCTCGGGACGCCCCCCCCTATTTTTATCACTGTCCGGTAATTTTATGGCCATTAATTTGATTTGGAGGGGAAAAACGATTATTTTAACTGTTAAATGTCTTCTGAGAGGCTACAGAGGTGAAAAGTTCTAAAATATGAACATTTGTAACAAAAGGGGGGGATTTGGGAGGGATTTTCCCCCTTAAATTTAAAAAAAATCAATAAAAATGACCGGTTTTTCTGGTTTGTTTTCGCAATTTTTTTCACTTATTTTCTACATATTCCAGCTTCCAGCCCCCCCCCCCTTTTCCTTACCCAAACACCCCATATAATAAAAATATATAGCAACAATTTTGGCTAAAAACGGGTAAGGGGTAGAGGTCCCGAAACCCTCACAAGAAAGTTTGGAAGATTCACTGTACAACGTTGCCGCTCTTTATTTTTATCACTGTTATGTAATTTTACGGCTATGAATTTGATTTGGAGGGGGGAAAGGATTACTTTAACACTTAAATTTAAAAATAAAAATATAATATATAATAAATAAAATTAATGTATAAAAATAAAGTTTGGAAGTTTCACTGTACAGCGTTGTCGCTTTTGCATATCAAACTCGGATTAAGCAAACAGTTTGTGAAAGCAATGGATAAGACAGGTGATGGATTTAACTTTTTGAAAACTAAATTTCCTCTTCTTAGTGAGTCTAAAATAAAGGAAGGAATTTTCGTGGGCCCCCAGATTAGACAACTTTTTAAAGATTCAACGTACTATATTATAAATTACATTTATTATATTTTATATTATATTATCTATTATTATTATTTATTATATATTATATTTTTATTTTTAAATTTTTTGTGTTAAAATAATCCTTTCCCCCCTCCAAATCAAATTCATGGCCATAAAATTACATAACAGTGATAAAAATAAAGAGCGGCAACGTTGTACAGTGAATCTTCCAAACTTTCTTGTGAGGGCTTCGAGACCTCTCACCCTCACCCGTTTTCAGCCAAAATTGTTGCAATATATTTTTATTATGTGGGGTGTTTGGGTGAGGAAAAGGGGTGGCTGGAAGCTGGAATATGTAGAAAATAAGTGAAGAAATTGCGAAAATAAACTAGAAAAACCGATAATTCTTATTGATTTTTTTTAAATTTAAGGAGACAAATCCCTCCCAAATCCCCCCCCCCTTGCTACAAATGTTCATATTTTAGAACTTTTCACCTCTGTAGACTCTCAGAAGATATTTAACGGTTAAAATAGTTGTTTTCCCCCTCCAAATCAAATTCATGGCCATAAAATTACCGGACAGCGATAAAAATGGGGCGGGGCGTCCCGAGAAAACGGTGGGTGATGGGGCAAAATGGGGGTCATATTCGGATTCAGGGGGTCATTTTACATAAGAATTTGCAGGAATGGTGTCAGGGCTCGAAAAAAAATTTTTTTTTTGCAGCGCAGTGTTATTAACATATAAGCTCGTTAAGATAAAAAAAATTGTATTTAGAATAGGGTCATTGTGTATGATAACTTTCAAATCCGTATTTTCGCATAGCGACCGTTTGATTCCAGGAAGAACAAAGGAAATGTGACTGACCTCACTTCACACATAAGTATAATCCACACACATAAATACACTGTTAACCTCTTGATTACAAAGTTCAGCTTGATGCCACTAAGATAATTGATGAGAATAAGGAAACACTGTGTGATTAAAATGTTCGGCGAACAGACATCGTTGCCTCAATGCTATTCACTGATTCTCCAGATGAACTGATCAAACTACATATAAATTTTGTCAGCCTAAAGGAAATATCGAAAAAATTATTATTTATAATAGATTAATCAAGCGCCATCCAGATATTATCGCTTAATAGGAACTTCTACGCCATTTCACAGCCAGGTTCCTAGAGCGTACATCGCTCCTCATCAGTTTGGGATTGATGTGAGTGGTAATGAGAAGTCCTGGGGTGGTTCTTTTTTTTTCGTTTTTAAATATCTATAAGAAAAAGAGAAGAAATATTTGAAAATTATTTTAAAAAAAGATTTAAAGGAGTGGGATTGTTTTTAAAGCAATCGAATTTTGGAAAAGGCAACAGCAAAATTGTTGCTGAACTAACATTGCACAACATTTTCTTTTTCTTGTGATAAATTACACCAAGCATGAAGGGGAATGTAAGAACTTACAGCTATCAGTTTATCATACTTAGTGTTAACTAGTAAAAGGTACCAAAAGAGATGAAAAAAAAAATCTGAATATATATATATATATATATATATATATATACAAATACAAAAACTAACTAACAAAGGTAGCAAAAGAGAAAAAAAGGAATGCTTAATATGACCTAAGGTATAATACAGAAATCTTTCGATGTAGTGGAAAGTATGTGTCCTGAAAGAATTAAGGAGGATCTGAAACACTTAGAATATGAACGAAGGATACTTTTGCATTTTCATGCGCGGCAGAATGTGTCCTAACTTCCAATGACTTGAAAAGTGGGAATGCCCTTTTCTGCTTCTCCGCTCAAATATTATTTTTACTCTCTGGTATATAAAATATAGAAGCAGAACGAACTGCACTTGTCAAGAAATTCGACCTCGAGATTTTAATTAATCCAAGGTTTAAAGTTCCCTCACTTTGAAAAAAAATTTGTTTGACTTATGTCTATGTGTCGATCCATCAGTCTGCGAACTTTCACACTTTTTAAGCACATCCTGTAAAGGCAAATGAAAATGTCATAATGAAGTATTTTTTTAACAAACATAACCTCGATGATGTCTGTAAGACATTGCCATTTCTTTTGTAATGTCTTCATTCTTCAGTCTTCTTAAATAAATAAGTGATAGAATTTTAATATAGTAAATGACTATTAGTAACACACAAGTTAAAAAATTTTTATTTTATGATCTTGAAATTTATGCAAGTTCGTGAAATACATATATTGATGCAACAAGATCATAAACTAATAAACTATTAAGGAGCATAAAGTTCAAATTAACTGATTTATGATTTGCAAACCTCTTTTATACGCCATGCAATTGTAACTAAAATCATATATACTAGGCATTTTTAATTTATAAATTTCAGATGAAGGAATGAAACTTTACATAGAATATATGCACACTTGGTTCCTCTTTATTTATATATTTCAGATAAAGGAAGACATTTTTCATAAAAATTTAAAGCATTCATGGACACTTTTTATTTATATATTCGGAATGAAGGAGGAAATCTCTAAATAAAAAAAGGGTCTTAAAATCAAGGCCCCATAAAACATAACACTTAAGAAATAGAGCAGAAGTGGAAAGAAACATTGGAGTTTACAAACACGCACAAGATGCTTAAGGAGGTTGTCTGCACAAATTGTTTCACGAAAAATAAACTTACTGTTTTGCTCAAAGACCCTTGAAACTTTTGAGTCATTTTTCAAGTGCTTTATGGACCAGAGCCTGTACCACCGTTGTAAGAAAGATAGTTCATTTCCCTTTTTTTAGGTTCAACAAAAGAAAATAGACTTTTGAAACGGAAAACGTTTGCATTTATGTACTAAAATCGCATAAAATGAAAGTATGTTTTGTGTAAGGAAAATTTATTTACATTCTTTGAAAAAACTAAGAATAATAACCTGCAATTCTGTTTATTATTTAGAATTTTGATCGATTGGTAATATTTCGGGAGACATTGGAAAGTATTCTTTCTTAGAACAGGGAAAAATTATTCGCATTTTTTGGGGGAAAGATAAGATAAATAACGTATTGTTTTGTTTATTACTTAGAATTTTAAATGATTGGTAAAATTAGACCTAATTTTGAAAGACATACTTGAAAAGGCGTTTTCACTAGGAAAAATTATAATTTTTATGTAAATTGTTGAATAAAATATACGAGTATTTATTCAAACATTATAGCTGACAGTCTCCAGAGAATAAATATATTCAATCTATCTCAGATATAAAGCCATACCACAAAGTTTTGATTTAAATATCGTGATGCCACGTACAATCATTTCTGTCAAGGCAGTTATAGTAAATTAGAAAATAATATTTGAATTAGATGAAAAAAGCCGCTTTTTTGCTTTATGTCGAAATATACTGGGTCATTTCGTTAGAAAGTGATTTATCCTTAAGCCATCTAAGCAATGTCTTTGATAGAGATTAAGAATAAATTTAACTCCATTAGTCTCAATTATTTTCATCCTTATAAGGTTGCAATTTATCTCTCTTATAAAATCTTCACTTTGATATGTTCTTCCGGTTTTGATAATTTGTTCTTCATAATAACAATTCGTCCTAATTAAAATAAAAGAGTATCCTGCAAGAATAATTTAAATTGCAACATGGTTAAAACAGCTAATAGATGCAGACCGCATATGTATGCAATGATTTAACTTTTTAAATTAACTCTTTTTTAACGACACCAAATTTTTAATTATCAACGAATTGCATCTACTTCAGTCTTCGATAAATTCAATTCTACTTGAACTTTGACTCGCAAGAGTCGCACTGTTCCTAGAGCCTCAAATTCGGTACTTTCTCTTTTCGGAACTATAGAAACTCGCCGCGTCTGTATAACGAGATCTTTTGTAACCATGTAATTCACTGAGTAAGACGCGCGATTTGCGGTTAAGATTTCCGTCATGGCCATTGAGGAATTTATAAATATTCAATCATTTATAAATATTCAATCACTTATAAATCAAGTGTTTGGTTCAGCATGGCCAAAAATAACTTTTGCGCCATAAAAACCATCCCAATCATTTATATTTTTTCATAATCTCTCTACTTGATTTTATCCAAGTATATCTAAAGCGTAAATAAAATGTTATTCGTTTTGCAATAACTGCATCTTCATTGGATATGTTGTCTCACACCATCACTTGATATATCCTTTCATGTATATATTATATTGTTACAAAAGTCTTTCTGTGGGTGTATGGTTAAACAGTCCAACACGCAGGATAATGGAGAATGAAGGTTTATTTACAAATATGCAGGAAAACACGTAGCACAGGTACAGGAAACAATAGTTCTTGCGCAGATTACAAATGTAAACAGACAACAATTCATAGGTAATAAGAGTTCAGCACTTTGATATTTAACAACACAAACAGTCAGCAAATAACTAGTAACCACATTAACTGCACTTTCAATAGCGCTCAGCTCACCAGCTTCCTAGCTCGCACTGCGGACGAAACTCTAAAGTCGTTTCCAATCGGTCAACACTACTACCGCTCGGCATCTAACAGCTTACTAGCTCGCACAGCGGATATAACTCCAAAGACGTTCGCGCTCCAAGGCGATCCCAGTTGATCAACATACACTCCGTCGTCCAAGCGCTCTCCTTATATAATCTCCCACGGCAGGCCGTGACGTCACATGGAATCTTCTAGTACATTCAAGCGTATCTCTTCTGCTAATAGAGATATCGAGAAGATTCCAGCTCCTTTGAGATCCCATATTTCGTCTCCAAATTGGTGCAAGTCGACAACATGGTCGCCAAGTTTGTCGCCAAGGTCAGGGGTCCAGACGTGGCTGCTGTCGTTCATCTCATACTTACCCCTGTAAAACTCTCTTCCTAACCATAAGACTCATATTGCTGGGAAGCGACTTTCCGTGTTTGTAACAATATATTGCGGTTAAGGAAAGGCTAAGAAGCAAAAGCTTTGTTAGAGATTAAATGATATTTATGTCACAATAATATATTTTCTTCAGTAAGATTATATATCACCCTGCGTATATGATTCAAAACCAGTTTTTCTGCATTTTGAGATTTCATATTAGTCTTAATAAGTAAAAGTGATTCAAAAATGCATAAAATAAATAGAAAATTGTTGAAATTATATCGTAGTATAAATTTATTTACTGATGTCATTTCTGAATAAGTAGAAGCAAAATTATTAACTTATTTTATCTCTTCTATTTAACTTATTAAATAAATAGAAGATCGTTGAAATTATACCGTAGTATAAATTTATTTACTGATGCCATTTCTGAATATTTCGTTTTATATCGTATCTACGATCTTAAGAATGACAATGTTCTTCACTGTATTTAAAAGGACTCATTTTCTCAAACAAAATTTCAAATTATGTTCAGTATGGAGAAGCTGAAAATAAATACTGAAATTCAGTTTGAAAAATGACATATGGCAAAAGGGATTTTCTATTCTTATCCCTATTCATCAAATTTTCATTTCTCTCATTAGATTCAAATAAATGCTGTTTCATATTCCGATGTGACGGAATGATAGTGATCATTGATACTGACGATTCTCTTCAGTATTGATACTTACTAAATTGCCTAGGAAGCAATAAAAATTCTTTTGTGCTAATATTTCATTTCTTGTGTCCTAATGCATTTTTAATTCAGTAATACGTATTACGTAATGATATAAATAATACATGATGATTGAAATATTGAACAAAATTTCATAATTACCTAATTGATACTTAATTTTAAACCTTCGTCTCGGAAAAAATTAGCTTGCTAGTTACTTGATTAAATTTACATATACCAATAAGGGTGTAAATTTATAATTCTGGAATACTTCCATCTGCAAGATCTAACATAAAAATAATGTGAATTTCTTGGAAATTGCATATATATGAAACATGCATAAATAAAGTTAATGTCTTTTTTAAATCCTTTCCGAGCTAGAATCCTAGAAACAGATTTTAAGTGAAAAAAATCATACTTTCAAACATTTTTGTACCCAAATGGATGATTAAAGATCCATACAAAAATCCATCTTTCTTACGATTTCGAATACCATTTTTTTCCACCCTAATATCACTTTAATGCTCAAATATCGTGAATGCATTCAACTTAAAAAAAAACCAAAACCTCAATATGTTATTTACGACGATATCAGAAAATGTCTGTGAAATACATTCTCCCGAGATCCATAGTAAAAGGGCACGCTCGGCAAGTATTGATACTAAATACTTTTTAAACCTCCGTAACCTCATATCTTTTGAGTGGTATGCATTTCCAGTTACCTACTCAGAGAGACCCATTAGCCGAGATCTCCATATTTGAAGGAAGAAGAACCCACGAGCCGCATTCCAACGTTGAACAAGTTGTCAGACCGCTGCATCATAAAAACCGACCCCAATGATTCGTTGAACGAACCGCAAATTTCCCAAATGGCAAACGTACGTGACAGACCGTTCCATTTCATTTCGGTATTTTTAATGCGTATGCGAAAATTTGAAAGTCTAATTCCACCATCAATTTTTCAGGAAGCATTTGAGCCACTTTGCATCGAACTGAATGAGACGAAGATTCGTTTATTATGTGAATATATCTATATGCGTTTGGTAAGGCACTCCCTTGGGGGTTTCTCTCGTTGATGTTTGTGTTCCTTTTTACAGCCGGCGGCGAGAGCTATGCATTAAATGCTTAATAAATAGTTGCGACTAAAGCCCAGCTATGCAAATAACAAGAATCGATGAAAGAATTAAGAGCTGTTTCGTTTTCTGTGGTGCTGGGTGAAAGAGTTGATGCTCCAGGCTATGGAAGATGCATATTATTTATGGCAGCTGCATTGACAACAATGTCAGGGGTTTTCCTGATAGGGATTTTGATCTTATCATTTTCGCTCTTTTGTTGGCAGCCGGATTTCCACTAATGCGAAAAATGCTTTCTTGCGCTCTTTTTCTTTTATTAACCCATTCTGGAGAGAAAACGGGCATTAAGAGAGATTGGATAAATCAGGTGAGTTCAAAAGAATTCGAGGCGAGAATGAGTGGGCAAGATTTTTAATGGCGAATGAAAGTGAGATTTTTAAGTACAAATCTTCGCTTGTGCTGAAATTTTTACTTTTTAAATCTTAAGCCTCTTTAAAAGGATTTGTCGGCGTATAGCGTCATTAAATAGCCATTCGTTTTTAAATAAAGAATGGAGAATGAATGAAAAGAGTGCATAAAAATGTCCTTCTTAAAGTTGTATGTATAATAATATCCTTCTTAAGGGCGCATAAAAATGTCGCTTCTACACAAAAGAATTAATCAAAAACCATAATTAGGGTAAAACATTTTTTTTAATTCCTTGTCAGTGTTAACATGTGTTTGTTATAGAGCCTGTTGGGCTGTGCTGTTCTGATGGTAAAGTCTCGGCCTCGGGACTGGAGTGTTCCAGGTTCGAGACCTGATTTCACCGAAGATAAGCTGTATATAAAGGCTCAGAGATTAAATATGACGTCGAGGGTCAAACGTCATTCTGCTAGAATGGAATATCGGAGATGTGGATGGGAATGCCTATTCAGGTGTCGCGCTCGTCTTTTGACCATTTTTTAAAATTACTTGGACGGTCCCAAAATAGCCCTCATGTTCTTTCAAAACGGAGCCTTAACATAATTAAACAAAAATGTAGAACCTGTTGGAAACAGTTGCTCACCAATGAAATCCGTGGTGGCCTGATATAGATTCTCGGGTTCCGAAAAGGATTTACATGGGAACGAGACCCGATTCCTCTGAAGATCTGCCGTGCACACGGGTTCTGGGAGTTTTAAATGCGTCATGTGTCAAACATTCTGCGCATTGCTTGGTTTGGAAATTCGGACATGGAGTGCCGGTTCAAATTCGTCATCTTACCACCATTTAAAATTACTAAGAGCACCCGAAGTCCGTTTTCGTATAGCTTCAAAGCAAAATGTTTATCAAACAAAGCTTATTGCTAAAATCAATTTATATAGACCCTTTTTCAGATATTTGGATCCCATGTCAAAAGGAATTGACATATTAATTGGATGCAATTTATTTCGTCAGCAGATGCTACGTTCGTGTCTACAGTATATTCCATGAAAATCAATTGAAACTAATTAAGAAGTTCAAGAATAAAATATATGACTCCATTGAACTTCAATACAAAATTAATATATATAATAGACCTCCAAAAAAACATTAGAATTGTTTTAAAGCCGTTGTATTAAACAATTTTAAATGTGTGCAATATAAATACATAGACCCCCTTCTTATATACGAGACATAAATATGATTTTTTTTCTCATTTGGTATTTTGATAGAATGGTTCAATTTTTTTGAATTATTAACTATTAGCAACAGAAAAGACAAAATTTAGCTATTAGTAACTAAAGACACTTATAGAAGCAGTTAAAAATTTCAATCGAATTGCAAATTTGCTTGACTGTGTATTAATTAATTAACCGTTCACAAACAAAGCGGTTTAAATTGCCGGGATAATTTTGTTATAAAGAAAAATTAAGAATTTAAATTAACTGAGCTCACTGGAAAGAATAGAAATAAAATCAATTTATTTTGCTTGAATAAATTCCAAAATATTGAAGCAGCTGAAATGTTTTCAGCTAAGTCTTCTCATATTTGCATATTTTTTTTCCGCATCGTTATAAAACAAATTTAAAAAAACAGTTTTTAAAAACAAACTTCGATTAATCTACTGAAAAGAATTATTTTTCATAATAATCAATTTCTAATTTTTACTCATTTTTATATTACGGAATCTTGAAAACAATTTTCTTTTCTAAAATTCACTGGCATCAAAATGCAAATTAACCGTCCGTTAGGTGCGTGAAATTTTGTTACATAGTTAGGCGCGTGGGGTACATATGTCCGCCATTTTCTCTTCCTCTTATTTCTACAAATATTTGTTTTCTGAGTAAATATATATCAGTTTCAAATTAAAGAATAAGCATCTGAGAAATGCAAAAAGCAGCAATATAAAAATATATTAATTAATATATATTTTGCACAATTTATTATTAATTACACAATTATTTTATTTATTTTGCACAAAATATCTTAGGTTTTTTTTTTATTTCGTAAACAGTGTGTGAAATAACAAATTTGAAACTACAACTACTCCTTTTAACAAACTTACTATTCCACACATTAAAAAGATATCTTTCATTTATTTTTATAAGCCAAATACATAATCATGTGGGAATACAAAATAACGAAGCAATAATTTTTATTCGATTTTTTACTCCAACTGACTAACTTTTTCAAAAACATTTTATTCTGCATTTTTATTTTCAACAAATATTTTTAATTGCCATAATCAGAAAGGTAAACTTAAAGAAAGACAAAAAAAGAATAATATAAAATCGTCTGCGACTGACACTCTATTAAATTTCATTAAAACATAGATAATAAAATATGTAGAGATGACTTAATAAAATCGTCTGCCAGAAAAAAAAGCAAAAGAGGAAAACAAATTAATTAAAAATGAAATATATATATAAAATGGGTATTTGGCAGCGAAAATATGTGCCACTACAGTCAGTGCCGTTCACATTTACCGGAATTATTAAGATTTCGGTGATTTCTTCCCATACTATCAGGCTGGCTACGCCCAAATTGACGCTTAAGTGAAATATGTGTGCTAATGCGAATTACCAGAACTTCATTATCTTAAAATAATAATGCTAATATACAAACATTCTAATGCTCATTAGAATGATTAATTAGAGATTTGAATCATAAGCTGGATGCATGCAACCGTTAAGGCATAATTGCTATTATCTAACGCAAGTTGCGTGTGTGTGGAAGTCATGTTAAAATTAGTTTAGCCTGTTATAAACAATGCTGATGTCGCATGAAGTTAGCAGTTTGTTTCCAAAAGTAGATACAAATATGAAGTGAATGTTTTGAGAATCTTACAAAGTATCACAGCGTAATTTAAAATGAAAACTTTACTGGATATAAAATGCTCATTCTTAAAAAAATACAAATGAAATTCTAGTAAAAGATTGTTACATCTTTCCTCATTAAATTCATGTATATTTTAGCTGTGCATGTTTGAACGTAACATCATCTTATTTTCACTTTCTCTTACACAAAGTACAAGGAGAAATTATTTTAATCGTCAAAAAAATTCAATCCCAAGTTTTAGACCTCATTATTGTAAGGAAAAGCCGTTGTGAGAATCATCTCAATCTGAACATGATAATGAAACGAAAAGGCAGATGGATAAATAGATGGAATTCGGCATATGGTTTCAATAACTCTTAAATGCCCAATGTTGCCTTTAAGAAACATACCCAATTTTGTCTTCTAAAATCTTGAGAATAAGACTGAAGCTCTAATGCTTGTTGATTCCAATAAGATGCATATTAAAAATTTTATTAAATCAATTTACAACATACAGATTGCAGCCTGAGTGCTGATGAAAAAATATAAATAAATTGAGATTTTTCACTTGAGGCTGCATCCATTTTGCCGTATTTGCACGCTTGAGAATACCATATTTCATTCTAGAATCTTGAAGGAAATTCCGTATCTATATTATTAGTTGTTAAAATTCATCTTTGTTTAATATTATAGAATTTTATCAAGGAAATATTTTTCTCAACTATATCCCAGTGTTGTCAGTTGATAAGAAACTGTTTTTAGCCATAAACCATACTTAACACAAAAGAGGATTTTTTAAAGTTTTTTCCTATGTTTTATCCAAGAAATGAAAGTTAAAAAGCATTTTTAAATCAATTTTTTAAAAAATCGGGCTTTTATGGGTTAATATTAGTCTGGATATCTGCCAAAGTTTGGACTAAATCTATCAAAGGGATACCTATATAACGATCAGTCTATTGGAGCGTGTGTGAACGTGATTATAAGCTTGATGGCTGAATTTTAAAACACAATCATTATATCAAAATTATAGACATATTTAAATTTTGGACCAAATCATTCAACGGGAAGATGTCCTAAATGCATTCTATTTCTCTATACTCAAATGCTTGATTCTCTTCCCCATACCACAATGTTTTATACAAAACGCGACATATTGTGGAGCAGAAAATATGCTATAATGTGTATGTATACAAGGAAGAACTGGTGCACGCTTAATTTGCCCTTGGGTGCCAATGTGGCGTTGAATTTCAAGGAATTGCGTGCTATCTCTGGCTTCATAATTTGACTGCGTTTCGAAATAACGAGAGTCATTCTGAATTGCCTCGTGTAATTTAACGCGTTAATATAATAATTCAATGAGTTTGAAAAATGCTTTCAACGTTAAAAGAAAAAACATGCCAATAAAATTATCATTTCTTAAAATAATACTTTCTAAAATAAAAGACAATGACAAATATAATATGAGTATAATCTTTATATATAAAAGACAAAATACTATGACCCACTGACTCATTCATCACAAAATCTCCCAAACCACTGGGACAAGAAACTTGAAATTTAGCAGGCGTTTGCTTCTTGGGGAGTAGGTGCTCACTAAGAAAGGGTTTTTCGAAATTTTAATTAGAATTTAAATTATTTAAAAATTACTTTACATTTTAAAGTTTTTCCAGAATAACTTCAATAATAATGACGAATAATCATTACAACAGCAGTTACATTAACATTCATTCATTACTACAATTAAAAGTTATGGACTAATTGATTATCATATTTCTTAAAAACAATTGTACTGAAAAAGGAAATATCCTTAACATACGTTATAATTTTTATTTTGTTTAAGAGAAAATTTTGTTTATTTTCTTCTGCAATTCTGAAATTTACAATACTGGAATATTTTTATACGTTTCTGAAATTTTTAAAAAATGTTAAGTTAATATTTTATGAAAAAATACGAAGGGTTAAATCAGATTGAGACTACAAATATGCGAAGATAAAAAAAAATAACAGTATTTTTCGTTTTTTAGAGATACTGTGATTTTTAAAATTTAAAAGAAATGTGAGTTAGTGATTTAGTCAACGAAACTATTTCTTAAAAAGCTTCAAGCAATCGTTAATATAAGCAGTTTTCATATCAAACTGAAATTTGAAACAAACAATTTATTTTCAAGAGACTAAAACGCTATTAACCTATCCAAAACTTGGTTAAAATAAGCTACAACACATCAAGCCAAGTGTGGCTGAAAACAAAATTTAGAATCCATTTTTGAGGCTCTGTCTTGGACACAATATTTAGTTACATAGAATTGAACTTTAAGTCAACTAATGAGGAAAATGTTTTGATTCGTGAAAATTCATGTTCAGGTGACACTCGTCAAATCTGCAGTATCAATGTTATATTGGATTCATTGCGCCCCTTACAATAGATAAAAGGCGTGATGTCACAGCTCAGCATTCAGCAGCTCTTCTTGATGACATGTCCATTGTGCAGCTGTGTTTATAAAGTGAATGTGAATTGTCCATTGAGAGATGGTCACTTAGGTTGTCGTGTTATTTGCTATACTATTCTATGGACGAGTTTTCTGTTTTCTTTATATGGGTCCCACAATTGTTTTCCAGTGTAATGCTTCTTCAAAGGGAAACCGGAAGTGGGACTTTGGCACTGAAATTCTGTGTACCCAAAATAAACAAACAGAAAACTAATCCATATGTTCCTATTCCCTGCCAGTCGTAATTTGTAAAAATTATTTTATTCAGGTAGTCATCGACTGCATTTGCTTTAATATGTTTATTGATAGATAATCAAATTTCATGTTCCTGGAGTTACTTTCCAGATTCTTACCTAAATTTTTGGAACATTATTGGATATAAAATCGTTTGAGGCGCCAATTGGACAGATACACTTCATGCTCTAAAAAATGCAGACGAAATGTTTCATTTTAATTTTAGAAGGTAAACTTAGTAATATATTTTTGTTACCAGAAAACGGTTTGTAATTAATATGGGTTTAGTACGAAAAAACAAGTAATATAAAAAAAAATTAAGTCAATTCCTACTTAGATCAACAAAGAAAAATTTTATTTTAGAAATTTTTTCTCCCATATAAAACTAAAATTAATTAATTAAATTTAATTAATGAATTAATATCTGAAAACACTGTATTAACATCAAGTGTCATCCATTACAAGTTTTAAAAAATGTATTTGAACTTGAGTGGATGAATATAAAGTATTTTATTAACGATTGAAAATTTGAACAAGATATATAAATATATATAGGGAGAGTGTGAACTAATAGTAGGAATTGAAGAAAAAAATAGACCTAAGTTTATCCATTCAAACGGGGAACTAAACATTTTTGGATGCAATTGCCAACAGGAGATATTTTTCAGAATATAAATTAAGTGCAAAAATGATATGTCGTGAGTAAATCTCTTGACCCGGACGTGATTTGAACACGCAGCCTTCTGATCTGGAGTCAGACGCGCTACCGCTGCGCCACCGAGTCCCGTTCCGCATTTCTTATCCCTACACCATGATCGTAGCCTGTGCGAGGCTCTAATAAATAAAATTAATTAATTTAATTTAATTAATTAATTAATATTTGAAAAAATTATATTAACATCAAGTGTCATCCACTACAAGTTTTAAAAAATGTATATGAACTTGAATGGATGAATAAAAAGTATTTTATTAACGATTGAAAATTTGAACAAGATATATAAATAAATATATATATAGGGAGAGTGTGAACTAATAGTAGGAATTGAAAAAAATACATTATTTTTTTGCTAATAAAATTACTATATTTTGCAAGCTGAGTTTGATTTTAAATTTAAATATAATAGCATTATTCTAAAAGTAAAATAAAAAATCTTTATGGATGAATTATGGAAAACCTTATAGAAATGTAAATTACTTGAGAACATAATATAATTATATTTGATTGTCGTTAAATAAACAAAATTAAGAAAATAAAGCAATTTCATTTCTTCTGAATAAGAGATGTTCTATATGAATTACAACTACACTTTAAAAATTTAGTTTATTAAAAATAATATTTGGAAATTTATTCTTAAAATTCATTTGAAATCGACAGGCAGGACATAAAAAATCCTAAAATAATCATCATGAATGAAATCATAAAATTGTAATTCAAATTTAAAGTTTATTAATTCCTTTTATTATTTATAACTTTTTTATCTTCTGTATTTCTTCGTAGGTTTTAACAAATAATGCCAGGAAAATAATCATTTACTGTCATATTACGTGCATGTGATTAAAAGTGTTTGTAGATTCAAACACTTTTGTTCAAAGATTGTACCTCGAAGAAAATCTATTTAAAATATAGTTACTTTATGTTAAAGAGCAATAGTTTTCCTGTCTCAAAATCAGAATAAAAATTATAATTTATTTTTTAAATAGCAACAGTGACAGATAACGAATAATTGCACGCCTATTTAAATTCTTTTAATCAACAAAAAGTTCATTTTTATCCTCAGCCATAAAAATAGAAATGTTATATTTTATGACCAAAACACATCTGTTGTGTTACAAGAACAACAATAAAATTCCGAACAATAAAATTCCATTCGCATCAACTGGTACACTCTCACGCATTCTTCGCCGAAAATATTTACGTGAATAACACTCCAGGATAAGTTCAAGATCAAAGAAAGGGGGTAAATAAGCAATAAATAAACAAAAACCAGGCAATCGTCCACTTTAAGTCACTTAAGCAACCCATAATTTCGCGTTTCCCAGACCGCATCTAGAAGAAGCAACGCACTCTCTCGTTAGTGGATAATTTGAGATATTACGTCACATCCGGTGGGGTTCCTCATTCGCTAACAACTGCCGTCTGCTCCTGCCTGTAGTAATTTAATTTTGGCCTTTCCTGCTTAGTGCAATCAGCGCTGTATTATACTGATGGAGCGTGGAGAGAAATGAGGGAAAAATCTTCCTTCTTCGGGAAGAATGGAAAACGCCCATGACAGGGGGAAAAAAGATGAAGAATGGGAAGAAAGTGTGCTAGAGTTTAGTTACAGAATTAAAGGCAGTGTCAAGGTTTTAGAGGAAGAATTCAACCTTAAGAAGTCCCGCAACAAGGTCGAGTGTGACAATTTTTGGCAATTGTATTCCGTCTACAATTTTCTCAATTTTTCGGAAAATATCTAATCGAATTTTATACTTTTTGAGAAAGAAAAACACAAATATTAAAACAGTTTAACATTAATAAAACTCATCCTAGTTGGTCTTAAAATACATGCAGTTGAATTTAACGCTTTTTTTTCAAAAAGAGTCGTTCGATGAATATCCGTTGATGTTTGTATAAAGAACGAAATGATAAATTGAACACAACACATGTACTATTGTTAGATTAAAAAATGGCAGTATAGAAAATACATGTTTAACAGAAAATATACCCATTAATAATTTTAAAATGCTGCTTCATTGTTTTGGCACCTTTTTTTAAAAAAATATGCTTAATTCGTTTAAATAAAAGGTGGATCTTATGCATGTTAAGAGGCAAATATTTCTATACATGTATATTTACTTTAAGGAAAACCTGTAGCTGTTTATATCACCAATTTAAAAACACAGAATCATAACTTCAAGTAAAAATATGACTGATAACTTTTCTCCCGCCGTTCAAATGTCAATAGATAACTACTGTTAAATAATGTAACATGAAATTTAATGTTTACCAGAGAGTTATTTGAAATATTGTTTGCGATTGCGCTTAAAATTAAACGTTGCTGGTATATTTAAATTGTAAATATTTTCGAGTGAGTATTTTTGTACATTTCTCATATGTATCGAAAGGAATTTCTCTCCTATACAATGATTACAGAAACCATGCGTGTAAACAAAATCAGCAGTTTCATTAAAAATTTCCTCCAAAAAAGGATTTCATCTTCGAATGTTTAGAAAAATATTTTCATTGCGTCAGAAATTAAATGTAAATATTTATTTACATTAAATCTTCCAAATAGTTCTGCCATAATTCTAGACTAAGCCACCATTTCAATTTTCTCTTAAATTCTTGTATGAGTGACAAAGAAAAATCAGTACAGTTACAAATGTGAAGCCTGAAACTAATAAAAGAATTTCCCAGCTTTATGCTCCTCAGTTCATTTAAAACTGAGATCAAAGAGATAGTACAGACATTTTTTATAATGTCAGAGCTGCTATGACTGCCTATTTATTCTATAGTATGCAATGATAATCTTCGACCATACGGTTTTGCAAATATAAAAGTTAACATATAAAAATAACAGAATAACATTTTTGATTTTGATCAAATGCTAACTTCATTACAACTGATTTAATTTAATTAGTTATTATAATAATATATTCTTTATTATGCCTGAATAATGTCCCTGCTATTCGTCATAAGCACGTTTGATATTATTTTGTAAGTACTGATTGTAATGGCACTGAAAAATAAATTTGAAAAAGAAAAAAAAAACACTTTATGCTTAATATTTTGATATATACAGTGTCGGATAAAATAATTTTTAATTATTAAAAATAAGGCAAGACTAAAACAATTGAGTAAACTTTAATGTTAAACTTCAACTGAATAAATTAGAATTCTTTAATATCTAAAATCTTATATCAGTTATCATGGAAGATTTTACAAAAGATTATTTTATAAAGTTTTCGTTTGCATGTGATTTTGCAACAGTTTCAACATAATATAAACTCAAAATTAACAATTTTGCTCCTATTATTTTAAGCAATAAGCAACAAAATATGACATTGTATACTAGAATGGGAAAGAAGTCTTAGAATGAAAAGAAGAAGCAAGAAATTTTCTGACATGAGATATGTAAAGAATTTTTGAAATTTGATGCGGATATTTTTGAATTTTATTTCAAGAAACAATGATATAGATTACGTCTTGTTTTTTATTTATCTATTGTTACATCTTGTTGTTGACAATCGATATAAAAATTTGGTTTTACTATTCTTCAAACAGATTTCAACTCACAAGAAAATATGTTTATCATTTGTAAAAAGATTATGTATCAACTGAGTTTATATATCAAAGTTTATATTAGAAAATATTCCTTAACAGGAGAATTCGGATATTAATGACAAATAGTGATAACGTGCCTTAAGTAATAACAATGCTTAGATAAATGCAGCATGTTCTCACATTCAAAATTAGAATTAACAAACATTTTTGATTGCGAAACATATTGATTTCTCAGATGAACGGATTTAAAATGAATTACAGAGTTCAACTTTTCGAGTTATAAACTCTAAATATTAGCTAAGTATTTTCTATCCTCAATTCGATACGGAGTAATTCATATACTACAAAAAAATAACTTATGGTTATGAGAAACAGCGAAAGGCAATGAGTAAAATTTAAGAAAAACTTCTTTTGAAGAATCTTTTTATTTAAAAAGCATGAGCGCTTGCATTTTCCTACATCTGATATATTTTAAATGTTAGACATGAGAAAGAAAAAACATATTCTGTGATATACGCCTATGGGAAAGGAAGAAATGCGTTGATGGCGAGTTCGTATAACTTTATTTTATTCCAAATGCCATTTCATGAACTTGGTTCACAAGCAATATTTTTAGCAGATATATTTTCATTGGTTTGATTGTTTCAAGATTGTGGCAATATTCTGCCATTGTCATTATTTGATTGTGCTTCAAAATTACGATTTCCTATGTCAGTCGTCCTCATATAGCTCTGAAGCGCTGAGCTATCAATTAAGTTCCCTTTGGAAATAATTCTAATTAACATAAGTTACAGTTGTTATTTTTCAGAAAATAAAATGTTTTACATCAATCATTACTTATCAGGAATAATTTCTCCTCGGTTATATTTATGTGAGATGAAAATCCTAAATTCCAAGTAAAAGTATTTATGTTTAAGAATGAAGCATGAGTAGCATACAACATGTAGTTTCAACAATTTTAAGTAATTTATCAGTTTGCATTTTTGTATTAGTACGGTTATTCAGCAACACCAATTAAGCATACTGTATGAATTTAAACATCAAGATCGCTCAGATTCCTTTGGGGCTTTGTCTGAAATGATGTGAATTACTATGTGTAGACCAATATACCTATTTAATAACAATACTTGCGAATTTCAGAACGTAAATTCCTTCTTAAATAGAAAATAAATAATTGAAAATACCATTTTTCGAACATATTCGTTTGTACATTTCAATTATCTAAACAATTTTTTAACCCACAATTTTCTAGGTTTTTTTAATAGGATAAAATTGTATGAATTTTTCTTCCTGGATTATTTTTGAGTGAAGTATGCAGATTTTATTGTCTTTAATACAATAAAATTGCAAGTATTCTACTCCCAAAGATTTCCTTAAGCGCCAGATTTAAATATATCGTAATGGAATGTATTCATGATAAGTCACACTCGCATGACAAACATAATTCTACATTTCCTCTAACATCTTCCATTTTATTTGTTTAATATTAATGAGTTATAATTTTTATTCAACCATTATTGTTGTTTAATTCTATCCCAATTAGTTAGTTGATTATAGACAATATTGTTAATGCAATCACCGGATGCTGCTGCGTTGCGCGCAAAAGGTATATTGTTATCACTATTGTTTACTTTTTCTGTTACTTCTATAGTTTCTTTTCTGTTATTAAATATATGCGTATTCTTAGGTTATACTGGGATGCCATTTTTTCCCCTATAGGGAGGATAGCAGTGGAGTCCCAAAATTTATCGATAAAGCGCATTTGACTTGCTTCATGTGAGCTTGTTACAAATTAATTAATATTATTAGCAGTATTTCCTATTTTTCTTAGGATAATTAAAAATTATGAACTTTATTATTATTATTATGAACATTTAAACATTCAGTTAAATTATTAAGTTAGTAAAAAAGCTACTTTCATTTAAAAAATGCGTCAAAATGTTAAAGTTCTAGTTGAATGAAAAGCTTACCTGACGTGCATAATTATAAGCAATGGACATTCTAAAATTTAATTCATAGAACATGCACATGTAACAATTAAATCATACCATTCTTTATGTGTTTGGACGGATATAATGTATTTGAATATGAAACCATCACATTAAATGTCATTAACTTCACGTTAATATTCAAAAAATGAAATAATAAACAATGCTACTGATAATTTTGTACTAATGCAGCGATTAAACTATTGAGTGAAACACATCATTCAGAATTCAAAGTTAACAACGTTTACCATTTTAATTGTGCCAGTTTTATTATAACCTATTCGCGAATTTCCAAAGCAAAATGATAAATCTCTTTCACTAATGACTCAATGGCAAGGCAATAGTTATCATTACTTATAGGGTACAAATCATTAAGGTATATAGAAGAGGAGATTTTATTCCTGAAATTTCAGCATTTCTCCAAAATAGAATCTTATTCATTAAATTGATAGTGGAAGCATTTTAAATGATCATTATATTCGTAAACGAACTTCTGCGTAACTTCTAAATGATGACAATATATTAAATAAACTACAAAAGTTAAACTATTTTAACAAGCTAGAGTATTAATTATCACACATCTTGATATTTCTAGAGACGATGTATTGTTTTTGAAACAAATGTCGCGTTATGCTATTCACTGTACATTAACGGTTTCAGTTAATCGTGAATAATCAAACTGATCTGCATGTTTTCAACAGTTTAAACAACTTTTTTCTTTAATCGCAGTGTTATCATTATTCAGATAATATACAGAGAAATTTCATTCCATGTTCGTCATTTCTTAATCAGATTCAGAGTTCTATAAACAAGCAGTCTCATTATAAATACAATCTCATTCACAGTACCAACGCCATTATATCAATCCGTTAAATCAGACATGTTAAAGGCAATTGGTTTTTGACATCGGTAACTGTTCAAATGCATTATTTTTATTCTAGCAATTCATTGCGAAATAGAGTACTAGAGAAGAGAAAGGAAAGTCTTCGTTTTCAGAACAAAAACAGAAGTCTCCTTATTTGATCACAATGGTGAGGTAATGCATTATCTCTATTCGCTTAACACAAATCATCGAGATATAAAGGGAACCAGGTCATGAAATTTCAACATCCTACAAAAATAGGTACATAATCACCGAGTATCCGACTGTCTATAAATTACATTACGTTGCGTACTTCTATGCATACAAGGGTCGCTATGCATGCAAGGAACAGTATACAATTATGAAATATACATACGCAAACAAACAAAAATACCCGACAGGATAAATGCACCAGTTTTACAATAATAAATTAATCGCGAAATACTATGCATTCCTGAAACATAGGAACAGGTTTTTTAAATCACTCGATGTTGACTAACAAAATAAAGAAAATCCGTTGTGACTACAAGTTAGACCGTACAAGAAGACAAGTTGAAAATATCTATGTTAAAAAGCATTCTATAATAAAAATATATTAAATCTTGGTTCTGTTTTTATCACCGGATGTATATTTAAACAGGGATTCTGACAGATAGCCAAAAATGCATTCCTTCATGTATTTATTTTATCACATCCTATTTTTTAACATTCTATTACATGCCATTTTGCATGCTATTTTTTAAGCATAACAACATGACAATCAATGAAAACAGTCAACATTACCTTAATTTTTTTCGAATAGCCTTCTTTAAACATTTTATACTATTCAAATACTCTTGTTTATGATGGAAAGTCGTCTTTAAAGACATTTTACAACACTTAAAATATTTTTGTTGCACAAATTACATTGCGGTAAGAAAGTTAATGCTTGCTCAAATCCAATCGATCGATATTTTGGAAAATCGACAAAATTAAAATTCTAATCTCATGTATTTATTTTCAGACGATAATATAAAAACAAATATTGAATATTGCCAGTTGTTTACAGTCGTAGAAATTTCTGATAAATATTCCAAACGATTTCTAGTGTTTTTATGTATTTTTTAAATGAAACATTCCCGATACTTTTTTATCACAGTACTATAAATGCATTGAAAGAAACGATTGCATTAACAATTTAATGATTTCGCCTGATATCAATCACCTCTATCAAATGAATGAATTCGACGCTTTTATAGATACAATATCTACTATTTTCGAAGCATAATTTTTCTTAAAATAATTCATCGTATGACACAACATTTTAGTGAAGGTATAGAACAGAAAGATAGCTTTTCTCAGCTAATGCATTATCATTATTTGTCTAGTGCAAATCAATGAAATATATGGGTTGGAATCTAATTCATGAAATTTCGGCATCCTCCCAAAATAGAGAATTATTCAATCACCGAATAGTCGACTTTTCTATAAATCACATTAAACTGCACATACCCATTGTGCATTTAGCTCTTACAAGTTCAAATTAAATAGTGGAGAAACCAGTGAACCTTAATTCTAACGTTCCTTTGTTTAAGAGAACTGATTAGAATCTTCTGTGTCGCATCCCTAATTATGGCCATTAAATATAACTCTCCTAAAAATAATTTCAATCGAACCTCGGGAAAGGAATTTATGGTACTGTAATTATAGAGAGCCCTCACTTCATTTGCCAAGCAATTAAACAATGGAGTGGGGCTCGTACGAATTGTCTAATCAATTTAGACTTACAATAGATTTCATCTTACATGGAAGAAAAAATTGGACTAGAAAGTTCAATAGTCTCTCTCTCTCACTCTTGCTACCGGACTTCCTTTCTTTAATGATTCTCTTCCAGTGAAAACAACCACGGCACAATGAAATCTATAAATGTCGAGACGGTTGAAGTTTCTTTCTTTTATACGGAAAAGCGATATCAGAGAAGATTAATTTCATATAAAACATTGCAAAAGGGACTCTCCGCTTCTTTTTTTTTAGTAAAAACTAGCTGATGTCTGCGAAAAAACCGTCCAGAGATAAATTGATATTCTCTTCAGTCGCCATTCGTCAGGAAGTATTCTTTTTTAAAATCAAGACATATTATATTGGACTTGCTCATATTGTATTGGAGCAGAGTAGTTCAGCTTCTTTTTTGGAATGCAATAAGTATTTTGGTTAAGTCGAGACATCATTATTTCGTCGAGACATAACTGAATAAATATGTCGAATATTCTTTTCAGCATTAAAAATGTTTATAATAAGTTCGAAGTTTTTAAAACTTGGTCAACCATAAGCTTTTGAAATGTCGTTGATGCGTCTTTTTTATAGCATTCCGTACTGAGTTCTTTTAACAAAGTTATTTAAAAGGCATGCTATTAAACATTGCTTACATAGCTTTTAACCAATAAAAAGATAGAAAAGTCACGAGCAAAATTTTGAAATAAAGTTTTCTCGTGACTTTTATTATTGATGTTCAATTGACTGATATTCAGCTAAGATTAACGGTCGAATATTAATTAAATGAATCTGTTCGACATTAATAAAGCCTAGTTTTAATTAACTAACCTCAGAGATAATATATTGCTTTTATTCAATTGTACTATAAAAACAGTTATTAATGTTACTAAAACGAAATTTTAAAAGGCAATTGTGAAACAGTGAAGCTTAAAAATATCAGGTAATAAATTTTTGCTTGAGTGATATAAGATTCAATCCTATATCATTTGTAACATAATGTGCGAAAAAAATATCAACCATTTTTTTGAAAAATAATACTTGATTATAAAAATTACGTGTCATTTTTATAGCCTTTTTTCTAAATCGTCGCTTAACATTCAACACTATCTGTCTCAATTTTTTGAAATTTCACATAGGCAGAAAACATCGTATTTTTCGAAGCCAATGACTAATATTTCTGATTTTTTTTTCACATCTGGTAGGCACATGCGGTCTTGTGTTCATATTAGATGTTAAAAAAATACAGAAAAAATCGTTATTGGTTTCAAAAAATACAGTTTTTTTCTGCGTCTTTGAAATTTCAAAAATAAAGACGGGTGGTGTTGCTTGGTAAGCGATGAAATATTCATACATATCCAGCAAAATTTGAAAAATGAGATTATTGAACTGCTAAGACATTACTAAAATTTTCAGTCGATTCTGAATTATTTGCTTACTTTCCAAAACAAATCTTTTGATTTATATCTGGACCTATCTAGTTTGCTCATACACCAAAACAATTTTGTCTTTCCAAAATATTCGCTTCAGTGTTTAATATCTATCTCCCTGAGCAGCCACAACCTTCGAACGTAAAGCTTCAACCTTTTCGAGGAATTTCCGTTATCTAAACCGTCGACTCGAGCAAAACCAATTTAGTTTCAAGGGAATTACATGGCTGCTTGAGTATGACGCGGTAACGTCTTAAACAGTTGCTACGGGCTATAATGATTACAGATACTATTAAAACAGGAGGCACTCTGAGAGGCCAATAGGCAACATGTTTGCCGTCCTCCTTGATTATATGGAAAGGAAAGTTATAAAATTAACATTATGAGGCACGGATGACTTTGGAGCGTCTTACAATGTATTAAAGCACTGCACTTGCTGCCACGTCTTGGTTAGTGGAATGACTCAGATAATGAGGTGACAATAAACAGGAATGGTCACCTCAATAATTTTTAACCATTAATGCTATTAAGTGCTTGAAGAAGCGTAGTTATTTAATGAGTTCTTGATGAATTTAACGTTACATCAAAATTATGAAAATGCATCAAACGGTTTACTGTGAAAATGAATATCGTTTTATATTTTGTAAATAAAAGCGTTCTATAATGCATGTTTTAATTCATAATTTGAATTACATATAATTAAATATATTATTGCAATTTAACCGTCTAAGCGCTTTGCACGTATTTTTCCGTTTCTCATATTGAGTTCGAAAGCAGGTAACTCATGTTTATATGTATAATTTCTTAATATATTATGGATAAAATGTTCTTAAAATTTCAGAGACTTGATTAAACGAATGAAAGATCCAATTGTTCACTTTCTAAGCAAATTTTTAAGGCTTTAAAGAAAGTAGATCAAAAATGCTAACCGCTCAGAGCTTTAAAATATCTTGAATGTTGCACAATATGCCTGAGTTACAGTGAGAAGAAATTCTGAAATGGTTTACTTATTCCTTCGTTTTGAATTAACAACATACTAAACGATCTTGGCAATTGCACAATCAGGATAAATAAATATCAGATTTATGCAAATAGTTTTAGTTTATGAGAAAGTTCACTAAAACACAAGCACGATAACTAAACACAGAAGAGAAAAGAACATGTTGGAGATAAAAAACCTATATATGCAAACAGTTTTAAGGCAACATTAGCCGACGATTTTAAATTGATTTTGTGTTATATCCCTTTTTCCCATTTCTTTAACCAGAAATTGCTAATATTTTAATTATATTGGTTAAAAATATTTTTGAGGTCTCGTCAGGATCAATATAATGAAGAGTAAAATATATGAAGATTTAAAATACCCAAAAGGACGAAGATAAAAATAAGAAAGCCCAGAATTTCATAAAACAACTTGGGGTTCGAATTCAATTGATCTAAATTCATGAGTCAAGGACTCATTATAACGAGAAGTGTGTCAACTTCTGCTGATCAAAGCGACCTGAGAGCATCTAGTTAGAAACTGAGGTAGATCTCTGACTTAGGTCCGATATTTGGGAATAGGTTGGCTGCTTGGGGGACTTTGAGGGAAAACTGGTCCACATTTGTGTTTCGCTTGGAGAAGAACTAAAAAACTCTCCCACAGACAGCCTGAACGCAGCGAGCAATTCGTGGCGAAAGCGACATCGATATTAACACCTCAGTCCACCAGCTTTTGAATATTGTTAATGCAGAGCAAGACCAGAGTATAGATGACATACTTTTGGTCCTCCGATTCAGGGCTGAATTTACATATTTCTACGCCCTAGACTGAAGCATATTCTGCGCTCTCCTGTCAAAAATGTTAATATATAATTTTCAATTTAATATACAATAGTTTATTCTTGAAACATATAATCATTTGATAAAATCTTCGACGCACATTAAATTTTTTATGCAAAATTGCATTACTTAAGAAATAACATTAACACCTAAAAAAAATATTCCATCAAATTTCTTGAAATCGTCTGAAATAACTCTGGAACTTCTTTATCCGCACTTTTTTCTGTGAACAGGCTTGAAGGGTCACTGAACTGTTTACCCTTC
Source organism: Araneus ventricosus (assembly GCA_013235015.1). Lineage (NCBI taxonomy): Eukaryota > Metazoa > Arthropoda > Arachnida > Araneae > Araneidae > Araneus > Araneus ventricosus. The sequence continues at coordinate 746,280 of BGPR01000157.1, forward strand.
TAGTGGGCGTGCTTACGCAAATTTTACGACATATCGTGCATCGTATTACATATATATATCTGTGTTTTACAAAAAATAAATGGAACTTTTATTTATGTTATCTGTATTTATTAGCCTAATAGTAAACAAAGATTTTATAAATAAAATTGCACTTAAATATATAAAATAACGATATAAATATGTAATACGATGCGCAATTCAAGTATCTCTTGCAAACGCGCGACCGCTGGAAGGTTAAATCTGTTTCAATGCAAAGAAGTGCAAAGGTCAACATAAGACAAAATATCTATCTATAACTATATTTAATGTAACGAATGTTAATTTAAAAAATCATTTTATATAGTCTTTACATAACAATATTGAACAATTTGTAAATGTTATTATGGTTATTTCTTCTGACCCTGACGGCTGCTCCCTAGGTTGGCCCTATGGAAAATCTAGGTCTGCTCCGATTCATGTTCCTCAGCCATGAACCGACTATGCCAACGATAAGTAATGTAAAATCTTCAAAATGAAATGAATTATTGCTCCTAATTTATTAAATGATTGCATTTTCTAAAGTACGCTCA